>CM055277.1:78942455-79462782 GCA_029237695.1 Conchocele bisecta
TTACTCGCTTTCGTGAATTTCTGTTTGCAATTATTGCAGGCGTAAATTTTAGATAGGTTTTTAAGGTTTTTTATCAGAAATGCGTGATTATTAAACAGTCCTATTGTCATTGGTTTATTACCTATCGCATCATAGTGTTGCTGGTACCTTTTTCAACCACCATACGCCACATTCGGTGGGTTATATACTTCTATACCGATTTTTAAAAAATCTTCTTCAACCTTTTTCAGATCGAAAAAAGGAATTGTGAAACCACCTTACTACCGAAATATTGCTTACTAAGTTCTTTCGCTTTTTCCGTACATCTGTCAGGTCTGATTTTTTTATCAAGGTGCATAGCTAAACACCTGAACAGACAAAGATCATCATTATACTTATCTAAAGAATACATACCTTTTCTATTCCTCAACCATTCTGGAAGTTCTCCTCCCGCCGCTTCTTTGGATTGTAGTCCCAAATCTATTACCCACCCTACTACCCTGTATTAACTTTACAAAAACCTCTACCCATCTTACAAACTTCCACTTTGTATTTCGTCTGTCTATTTTATCGACATTATTCGTGTTTGCTCCTTATCTGACAGCCATTTTTTAACGGTTTTCATTGATGATAGTGGTTCGCTACCACCGAGATTTTTGTGAAATATTATAGTTTTAGGTTTTCCATTTTTAGTTTCCTCCATATGTTCTAGCTTGTAAGAATATGAATATCTCAAATAAAAATTTGTTGTTAGATACGGAGCGATTTTATCGGACATGCGTTCAGACTCGTTAATGTCAATGTTTTTACGAAAGGATAATGCAACTACCCGTCTTCCCTTTTCTACCTTTTCCAATGTTTCATCGTGAGCCCCCAATATTTCTTCACCTTTTTCCACTATAGCGCTAACGATAGATTTTTTCTTATTATTTGGGTTGCCTGTGTGTCTAATTTTGGACAAATTATTTGTGCTTGAAGGTTTGATTACACTAGCACTTAACCCCGCAATACTTTCTTTTTGAATTCTGTTACCAACTTCCTCCGCTTTGGATATATCATTAAAGGCTCCTCGTTTGTGGGCGCGGGTAAACCGCTTCATAAACGCCTCATTCTTTGTGGAGTTTATCAGATTTGTCAACCCCCTAACTCTCAACGTTTACTATAAGTAATCCCTAGAGATTCGGCTTCTCTTCTCAAACTTTCTAGTTCTGGCGTTATCATATTTTCTGTAATATAACCTATGAGATTTATCTGTTCAATTGGACATGAATAATTTACACATGATGTTTTTTCATGTCCAATTAAACATAAACATATACATATATATACAAAAAAAAAAAATGGAGTGTGCTACTTGTTGTAAGACTTTTGCTTGTAAAGACTATCTACGAAGACATATATCGAGACGTAGAAAGTTTCCTTGTGTCGCCCCACAATTTCAATGCCCCAGATGCCCCTGTAAGTTCGTTAGTGCCCAAACTCTTTGTAGACATAAGCAACTACGCTGCCCTGTGGCTAGGGGGGAACGTGGTAGACTAGAGTTGGTAGAGTTAGTTGCTGATCTTCAAGCTAAATTAGACCTATTGGGGGAGAAACAACTCTGAATAAACATAAGTCAGTGCTCCAGATAAGGAATTAGTAATTGAATATTGTTACTCCATCATTTCTGAAGCAATTGGGTATTTCAAAATTGTAATTGGGTAACATTAAATCACACTACTGTTTACACATCAACAGGCAGCAATTATTGAATAGTTTGTTTCGAAATGAAAACATATCTTGGCATTTTATTAGAATTGTCTCCTTGGAGACAATTCTAATGAAATACCAAGATGTGTTTTCTTAGAAAATAAGAGAAATATGCTATATTTGTGGTCTGTTTATTGTTTTCTGCAGCATGAAAAATGTTCCATAAAATTTGTATTGCTTTTTGATACTCGCTACTTCTGATTTCAATTGGGTTTTTGGCAATTTTAATTGGGTATTTACGCAAATACGCAGCTTATCTGGAGCGCTGGTAAGTACCCTGGTGAGATATATAGAACATTTTGTGCGTAAAATATCTACTGTATGTTACACATTTTTCTGCCTACGAACTTTTGGTTATTAAGTAGATTAAATCTAAAAAATATTTCAATGTATGTACTTTTTCATCAATAACAAAAGTCTCCCTCCCAGTTTTTTTTATGAAATTCAATCAAATATTTATATACATTGTATATAGTAAATACATGGTTAGTGCCGTCGAATATAAGACATATTCGGTTGAGCCTTTGACAGCTTTATTGGGGCGAGCTTTATCGAGCCCCTATAAAGTTGTCGGGGAGAAACTTACAATCTCCTAAGTAGGACTTACCATATGTGCCAATGCTAAATTAGGAGATAGTAAGTCCTAATTAGGAGATAATAAGTCCTAATTAGGAGCTAGTAAGTCCTAATTATGAGCTATAGGAGATAAAAAAATAGCTTAGCATTGTCACCAGGACGCTTCCATACCATTGTCTACAATGTTGCATGTAGACTAGTGTTACGTAGTACTAATCTGAATGGGTGTAGACTAGTCTAAAAATAAGCCCATCGATCGTTACTACGACTACACGATTATGCAAGTTTATCAGGCTCGGCTCGGAAATGGTACTACTTTTGACACCGCGCATGAATATATCTGATGATTTAGTGTGGCTAAACATAGAAACACGACCATTGTCATCACTAGAGCGGTGTTTGTGTTCAGTTTCGTGAACGCAGTTATAACGCCGTCATATGTTTATGACTACACGATTATGCGAAGAATCCCCATAGAAACACGGCCATCGTCATCAGCAGCACGGCGTTGCCATTGAGCACGCGTTTCCAGAACTTGGTCTCGTGGATAGAGTTCTGCTTCTTCTTGAAGGTCTCCTCCTCTTCTGGTGTCATCGTCACCTCATCGCGCTTCTCGATACCACACAGCCAGCGTCCCGCCCGCTTCCACAATGGTAGACCAGCCCAGTCGTCTGTAGAAGGTAACAATGGGGATATATAGTGGATCATACATAAGCGATGATTTAACCCTTACATCCCTAAGTAACTGGAATGGATTTTGATATGTTAATTTTGCAGCCAATCCAATCATCACAAACTTATTTTCAGTTTAGTCCATTTATGAAAAGTAGGTATGGTTACTTCGCATTACGATGAACACGCGCGAACTTGATACCAAACTAACGCGCAAGCTGGCGAATACGTACTATAGCCCACGCGGCTACTGGAAGGGACTCGCTGCCATCAAAAACCTCGCGGCGGCGACCAAGGTTTCAGAAAACGCCACCAAGGAATGGCTCAAGAAGCAGGCCATCTGGCAGATATATTTACCCACGCCTCACAATATTCCGCGCCCGAAATTCGACGTGCCGGTGCCGAACCAAGTTCACCAAGCGGATCTCCTGTTTCTCCCTCACGATCGCGTCGGTCGCAAGACGTACAAGTACGCGCTGACAATCGTTGACGTAGCGAGTCGCTATAAGGGGGCTGAGCCGTTGACCACTAAAGAGTCTAAGGAGGTGGCCGAGGCCCTTTCCCGAATATATAAAAGGAGTCCTCTCAAATGGCCGAATCTTCTCCAGGTCGATCCCGGCCGCGAGTTCATGGGCGCGGTATCTCATCTATTATCTAAACACAAAGTTTCTGTCAGACGCGGCCGCGTCAACATCCACCGGGACCAGGGAATCGTGGAGCGTTTCAATCGAACCCTGGCTGAGAGACTGTTCGGTCACCAATACGCCAAAGAACTCGTAGACCCTCATACGCAATCGACCGAGTGGGTGACCAGACTGCCCGCCGTGGTCTCCGCACTGAACGGAGAGGTGACCAGATTGATAGGTAAGAAGCCCGTAGATGCTATCAAGTTAAAAAGGGTGACGAGCGAGCCCTCTGCCGTCTCGCGCGGGCGACCCGTTGGTTTACAGGAGCAGCAATCACCGATTGCACTTCCGTCGGATATTGGCGTCCGGTACCTCTATCAACCGGGAGAGCTCGAAGGTGGCAGCCGCCGCCGCGCGACTGATCCCGTGTGGTCTCTCAATGTATATCATCTAGATCGATCTATTACCAAACCCGATGAGCCCGTGCTCTACTATTTAGATGGTGGTCCATCTCGCGGGTTTGTTCGCGAAGAACTTCTTATGGTGCCTTCTGACACCCAGCTACCCCCGGATCGTTAGAGAGGTTCCGTATGTATTCCGTCCGATAACACGCGTCTTTTATCGTAGTACGCCGAGAGTCCTAATTTTCGTTGACAGTACGTTTTCATAACGCCGTCTTTCATTTTAAATCCTCTATTTTGCGCTACATCTATAATGTGTTTTCCATCTTCTGTAGTTTTCGCTTAGTACTCGTTTATATCTAATCCCAATTTAAATCGTTAGTTCTCTTGGACATTCCTTTCGCGGAGTTTTTATTAATTGAAATTAAATTTTTTCTACGAAATAACACTTACTAGATAACGCTATCGCCCTATCTCCGCTAAATTCCATTTTGAAAAGTCCTGGTTCTCTATTACTCCATTTATCCCAAGCCAACCATTTCTTTTTTTCTTTTTCAAAACTCGTCTAGTAAGTTAGGTCTAATCAATTCCTCTATCGTTTTTCCACTAACTCCTATATACATACTATCCGTGTCCATCTGTATTAATTCGAAGTCTTCTCTTTTTACGTATTTGTCTAGAAATTCGTAGTAAAATTCCAACATTCTCAATTTAGCGTGTTGATAAACCGCTATTCCGCAGTGGAAGGGTCTCTTTACCGCACACCTGGGTTTTCGGGAAGATATTTCGTACGCATCTCCTATCTCTTCCAAATCGTCAAAATACGCGGATCTTAATGCTTTGTCAACACAGGCTTCGTCTCGCGTATATGTCGTATTTAAATGTCTCTCCGTTGCCTCTATCATTTTTCCACAACACGAGTGTCCTAATAATTTCATTATATCCGCCACCGGTTTCTTATTCGGTTCTACATCCCCCGTTCGTCTTGCGGCTGTAACTCTTAGCGAACCATTCGAAGGGTTTACCACTAATATAATCTATAACACGATGAACTCCCGTTATTTCTAGGCCGTGTTTTAAATACCATTTCAACAGTGGCGCGTACAGCAATACTTTAGTGGCCGACATAGATCCCACCAATTTTCTTCCGTTTCCTCTAGTTCGGCCAGTATCATTTAAATATTTTAACATGTGCGCGGGAACTTCATCAACCTCTACTTCTCTGTTTATAAAAAGTGGAGACATTTCGGAAAACTTATCTTTTAAGTCGTGTGGAACTTCTATATCCACCTCTGCAAACCCAAACCAGTCTCCGGATAAAACCCTTTTACTAAACTTTTTAATAAGTTTAGGGTTATGTGGGTTATCTATATGATGTATAGTTTCTTTTCCGCACGGCATCGAACCACTCGTAAGGAAAGAAAGATTTCTGTCCTTTGCATTCGTAGGCTTTTATCCAACTATCGTAACTTACACCGGGTCCTAGATAAAGTATTACATCAAGAAATCTGAACTCCGGAGTAAATAGAAATATTGTCGCGCTCGCCCTTTTTCCGACCATTACTTTCTTCGTTGTTGATGACAGTTCGCCTACTAAATATTTCTTCATTAAGTTTATATCGTACTTACTGCTGTTAAAACCTATAACCGGTACTTGATCTATCCACTGTTTGATCTGGGCGATTTGTTTTTCGCGTAAATATTCCGTATTAAATTCGTATCTTGACCATACTTCTTCTCTTATAGCTTTTCCCCTGACTTTCAAATCTTCTGCGAATTTTTCAATAAGTTTTGCGGGATCTTTATCACAAATATGAGTTACCGTTCCTGATAAATTATCTCCTATACTAACGCTTACCGGAACGTGCTCAGCTTCGTACTCTAAACTATTACCGGTAGTTTCAACTTCTGACTGGAGATACGCCTCAAATCGTATTACTATCTGTCTTTATATGTGGATAAAGAGTAGTGTCGCAACGATCTTTATTTATAACTTGGTTTACCGTTCTTTGAAATTCAGCATTCCCACATAACTACTAGGTTGAATTCTTTGCTTTTTCTAATAACCTTTATCTCTTCTCATTGTGGATGCGCGTTCTTCTTTTTTATGCTTTGCATGAATCTCACACCCGTGCCAGTAACAGCCGTGATATTGATATACGGTATTGGTTTCTGGACAGTATCCATCTACCGGATCTCCTAAAATCCATCTTTCACCTCCGTGTCCGCACTGTTCGTGGTGAATGTGAATTCCATCCCGCTTTTCCACAGAGTACATCCAATCGATCGCGCCATAACTGTTAGAACCTTTTGGGTAGAACGCTTTCTCGAACGACGAACGCGGGCGCTCTAAATAATTACCATCGCATATTACTTTTGTCTCACCTCTCATACATGTTGGTCCGTGTCTCTTCATATTACGCTTTCGTGAATTTCTGTTTGCAATTATTGCAGGCGTAAATTTTAGATAGGTTTTTAAGGTTTTTTATCAGAAATGCGTGATTATTAAACAGTCCTATTGTCATTGGTTTATTACCTATCGCATCATAGTGTGCTGGTACCTTTTCACAACCACCATACGCCACATTCGGTGGGTTGATATACTTCTATACCGATTTTAAAAAACTCTTCAACCTTTTTCAGATCGAAAAAAGGAATTGGTGAAACCACCTTACTACCGAAATATTGCTTACTAAGTTCTTTCGCTTTTTCCGTACATCTGTCAGGTCTGATTTTTTTATCAAGGTGCATAGCTAAACACCTGAACAGACAAAGATCATCATTATACTTATCTAAAGAATACATACCTTTTCTATTCCTCAACCATTCTGGAAGTTCTCCTCCCGCCGCTTCTTTGGATTGTAGTCCCAAATCTATTACCCTACTACCCTGTATTAACTTTACAAAAACCTCTACCCATCTTACAAACTTCCACTTTGTATTCGGTCTGTCTATTTTATCGGACATTATTCGTGTTTGCTCCTTATCTGACAGCCATTTTTTATTTTTTTAACGGTTTTCATTGATGATTAGAGGTTCGCTACCACCGAGATTTTTGTGAAATATTATAGTTTTAGGTTTTCCATTTTTAGTTTCCTCCATATGTTCTAGCTTGTAAGAATATGAATATCTCAAATAAAAATTTGTTGTTAGATACGGAGCGATTTTATCGGACATGCGTTCAGACTCGTTAATGTCAATGTTTTTACGAAAGGATAATGCAACTACCCGTCTTCCCCTTTTTATTTTCTACCTTTTCCAATGTTTCATCGTGAGCCCCCAATATTTCTTCACCTTTTTCCACTATAGCGCTAACGATAGATTTTTTCTTATTATTTGGGTTGCCTGTGTGTCTAATTTTGGACAAATTATTTGTGCTTGAAGGTTTGATTACACTAGCAACTTAACCCCGCAATACTTTCTTTTGAATTCTGTTACCAACTTCCTCCGCTTTGGATATATCATTAAAGGCTCCTCGTTTGTGGGCGCGGGTAAACCGCTTCATAAACGCCTCATTCTTTGTGGAGTTTATCAGATTTGTCAACCCCCTAACTCTCAACCGTTTACTATAAGTAATCCCTAGAGATTCGGCTTCTCTTCTCAAACTTTCTAGTTCTGGCGTTATCATATTTTCTGTAATATAATCCATATGAGATTTATCTGTTCAATTGGACATGAATAATTTACACATGATGTTTTTTCATGTCCAATTAAACATAAACATATACATATATATATACAAAAAAAAAAATGGAGTGTGCTACTTGTTGTAAGACTTTTGCTTGTAAAGACTATCTACGAAGACATATACGAGACGTAGAAAGTTTCCTTGTGTCGCCCCACAATTTCAATGCCCCAGATGCCCCTGTAAGTTCGTTAGTGCCCAAACTCTTTGTAGACATAAGCAACTACGCTGCCCTGTGGCTAGGGGGGAACGTGGTAGACTAGAGTTGGTAGAGTTAGTTGCTGATCTTCAAGCTAAATTAGACCTATTGGGGGAGAAACAACTCTGAATAAACATAAGTCAGTGCTCCAGATAAGGAATTAGTAATTGAATATTGTTACTCCATCATTTCTGAAGCAATTGGGTATTTCAAAATTGTAATTGGGTAACATTAAATCACACTACTGTTTACACATCAACAGGCAGCAATTATTGAATAGTTTGTTTCGAAATGAAAACATATCTTGGCATTTTATTAGAATTGTCTCCTTGGAGACAATTCTAATGAAATACCAAGATGTGTTTTCTTAGAAAATAAGAGAAATATGCTATATTTGTGGTCTGTTTATTGTTTTCTGCAGCATGAAAAATGTTCCATAAAATTTGTATTGCTTTTTGATACTCGCTACTTCTGATTTCAATTGGGTTTTTGGCAATTTTAATTGGGTATTTACGCAAATACGCAGCTTATCTGGAGCGCTGGTAAGTACCCTGGTGAGATATATAGAACATTTTGTGCGTAAAATATCTACTGTATGTTACACATTTTTCTGCCTACGAACTTTTGGTTATTAAGTAGATTAAATCTAAAAAATATTTCAATGTATGTACTTTTTCATCAATAACAAAAGTCTCCCTCCCAGTTTTTTTTATGAAATTCAATCAAATATTTATATACATTGTATATAGTAAATACATGGTTAGTGCCGTCGAATATAAGACATATTCGGTTGAGCCTTTGACAGCTTTATTGGGGCGAGCTTTATCGAGCCCCTATAAAGTTGTCGGGGAGAAACTTACAATCTCCTAAGTAGGACTTACCATATGTGCCAATGCTAAATTAGGAGATAGTAAGTCCTAATTAGGAGATAATAAGTCCTAATTAGGAGCTAGTAAGTCCTAATTATGAGCTATAGGAGATAAAAAAATAGCTTAGCATTGTCACCAGGACGCTTCCATACCATTGTCTACAATGTTGCATGTAGACTAGTGTTACGTAGTACTAATCTGAATGGGTGTAGACTAGTCTAAAAATAAGCCCATCGATCGTTACTACGACTACACGATTATGCAAGTTTATCAGGCTCGGCTCGGAAATGGTACTACTTTTGACACCGCGCATGAATATATCAAGATGATTTAGTGTGGCTAAACATAGAAACACGACCATTGTCATCACTAGAGCGGTGTTTGTGTTCAGTTTCGTGAACGCAGTTATAACGCCGTCATATGTTTATGACTACACGATTATGCGAAGAATCCCCATAGAAACACGGCCATCGTCATCAGCAGCACGACGTTGCCATTGAGCACGCGTTTCCAGAACTTGGTCTCGTGGATAGATTCTGCTTCTTCTTGAAGGTCTCCTCCTCTTCTGGTGTCATCGTCACCTCATCGCGCTTCTCGATACCAAACAGCCAGCGTCCCGCCCGCTTCCACAATGGTAGACCGGCCCAGTCGTCTGTAGAAGGTAACAATGGGGATATATAGTGGATCATACATAAGCGATGATTTAACCCTTACATCCCTAAGTAACTGGAATGGATTTTGATATGTTAATTTTGCAGCAAATCCAATCATCACAAACTTATTTTCAGTTTAGTCCATTTATGAAAAGTAGGTATGGTTACTTCGCATTACGATGAACACGCGCGAACTTGATACCAAACTAACGCGCAAGCTGGCGAATACGTACTATAGCCCACGCGGCTACTGGAAGGGACTCGCTGCCATCAAAAACCTCGCGGCGGCGACCAAGGTTTCAGAAAACGCCACCAAGGAATGGCTCAAGGAAGCAGGCCATCTGGCAGATATATTTACCCGCGCCTCACAATATTCCGCGCCCGAAATTCGACGTGCCGGTGCCGAACCAAGTTCACCAAGCGGATCTCCTGTTTCTCCCTCACGATCGCGTCGGTCGCAAGACGTACAAGTACGCGCTGACAATCGTTGACGTAGCGAGTCGCTATAAGGGGGCTGAGCCGTTGACCACTAAAGAGTCTAAGGAGGTGGCCGAGGCCCTTTCCCGAATATATAAAGGAGGTCCTCAAATCAAATGGCCGAATCTTCTCCAGGTCGATCCCGGCCGCGAGTTCATGGGCGCGGTATCTCATCTATTATCTAAACACAAAGTTTCTGTCAGACGCGGCCGCGTCAACATCCACCGGGACCAGGGAATCGTGGAGCGTTTCAATCGAACCCTGGCTGAGAGATGTTCGGTCACCAATACGCCAAAGAACTCGTAGACCCTCATACGCAATCGACCGAGTGGGTGACCAGACTGTCCGCCGTGGTCTCCGCACTGAACGGAGAGGTGACCAGATTGATAGGTAAGAAGCCCGTAGATGCTATCAAGTTAAAAAGGGTGACGAGCGAGCCCTCTGCCGTCTCGCGCGGGGGGCGACCCGTTGGTTTACAGGAGCAGCAATCACCGATTGCACTTCCGTCGGATATTGGCGTCCGGTACCTCTATCAACCGGGAGAGCTCGAAGGTGGCAGCCGCCGCCGCCGACTGATCCCGTGTGGTCTCTCAATGTATATCATCTAGATCGATCTATTACCAAACCCGATGAGCCCGTGCTATATATTTAGATGGTGGTCCATCTCGCGGGTTTGTTCGCGAAGAACTTCTTATGGTGCCTTCTGACACCCAGCTACCCCCGGATCGTTAGAGAGGTTCCGTATGTATTCCGTCCGATAACACGCGTCGTCTTTTATCGTAGTACGCGAGAGTCCTATTTTCGTTGACAGTACGTTTTCATAACGCCGTCTTTCATTTTAAATCCTCTATTTTGCGCTACATCTATAATGTGTTTTCCATCTTCTGTAGTTTCGCTTAGTACTCGTTTATATCTATCCCATTTTAAATCGTTAGTTCTCTTGGACATTCCTTTCGCGGAGTTTTTATTAATTGAATTAAATTTTTCTACGAAATAACACTTACTAGATAACGCTATCGCCCTATCTCCGCTAAATTCCATTTTGAAAAGTCCTGGTTCTCTATTACTCCATTTATCCCAAGCCTAACCATTTCTTTTTTTCTTTTTTCAAATAACTCGTCTAGAAAGTTAGGTCTAATCAATTCCTCTATCGTTTTTCCACTAACTCCTATATACATACTATCCGTGTCCATCTGTATTAATTCGAAGTCTTCTCTTTTTACGTATTTGTCTAGAAATTCGTAGTAAAATTCCAACATTCTCAATTTAGCGTGTTGATAAACCGCTATTCCGCAGTGGAAGGGTCTCTTTACCGCACACCTGGGTTTTCGGGAAGATATTTCGTACGCATCTCCTATCTCTTCCAAATCGTCAAAATACGCGGATCTTAATGCTTTGTCAACACAGGCTTCGTCTCGCGTATATGTCGTATTTAAATGTCTCTCCGTTGCCTCTATCATTTTTCCACAACACGAGTGTCCTAATAATTTCATTATATCCGCCACCGGTTTCTTATTCGGTTCTACATCCCCCGTTCGTCTTGCGGCTGTAACTTCTTTAGCGAACCATTCGAAGGGTTTACCACTAATATAATCTATAACACGATGAACTCCCGTTATTTCTAGGCCGTGTTTTAAATACCATTTCAACAGTGGCGCGTACAGCAATACTTTAGTGGCCGACATAGATCCCACCAATTTTCTTCCGTTTCCTCTAGTTCGGCCAGTATCATTTAAATATTTTAACATGTGCGCGGGAACTTCATCAACCTCTACTTCTCTGTTTATAAAAAGTGGAGACATTTCGGAAAACTTATCTTTTAAGTCGTGTGGAACTTCTATATCCACCTCCGCAAACCCAAACCAGTCTCCGGATAAAACCCTTTTACTAAACTTTTTAATAAGTTTAGGGTTATGTGGGTTATCTATATGATGTATAGTTTCTTTTCCGCACGGCATCGAACCACTCGTAAGGAAAGAAAGATTTCTGTCCTTTGCATTCGTAGGCTTTTATCCAACTATCGTAACTTACACCGGGTCCTAGATAAAGTATTACATCAAGAAATCTAAACTCCGGAGTAAATAGAAATATTGTCGCGCTCGCCCTTTTTCCGACCATTACTTTCTTCGTTGTTGATGACAGTTCGCCTACTAAATATTTCTTCATTAAGTTTATATCGTACTTACTGCTGTTAAAACCTATAACCGGTACTTGATCTATCCACTGTTTGATCTGGGCGATTTGTTTTTCGCGTAAATATTCCGTATTAAATTCGTATCTTGACCATACTTCTTCTCTTATAGCTTTTCCCCTGACTTTCAAATCTTCTGCGAATTTTTCAATAAGTTTTGCGGGATCTTTATCACAAATATGAGTTACCGTTCCTGATAAATTATCTCCTATACTAACGCTTACCGGAACGTGCTCAGCTTCGTACTCTAAACTATTACCGGTAGTTTCAACTTCTGACTGGAGATACGCCTCAAAATCGTATACTATCTGATATGGATAAAGAGTAGTGTCGCAACCGATCTTTATATCTTTACCCGTTCTTTGAAATTCGCATTCCCACATAACTACTAGGTTGAATTCTTTGCTTTTTCTAATAACTTTATCTCTTCTCATTGTGGATGCGCGTTCTTCTTTTTTATGCTTTGCATGAATCTCACACCCGTGCCAGTAACAGCCGTGATATTGATATACGGTATTGGTTTCTGGACAGTATCCATCTACCGGATCTCCTAAAATCCATCTTTCACCTCCGTGTCCGCACTGTTCGTGGTGAATGTGAATTCCATCCCGCTTTTCCACAGAGTACATCCAATCGATCGCGCCATAACTGTTAGAACCTTTTGGGTAGAACGCTTTCTCGAACGACGAACGCGGGCGCTCTAAATAATTACCATCGCATATTACTTTTGTCTCACCTCTCATACATGTTGGTCCGTGTCTCTTCATATTACTCGCTTTCGTGAATTTCTGTTTGCAATTATTGCAGGCGTAAATTTTAGATAGGTTTTTAAGGTTTTTTATCAGAAATGCGTGATTATTAAACAGTCCTATTGTCATTGGTTTATTACCTATCGCATCATAGTGTGCTGGTACCTTTTTCAACCACCATACGCCACATTCGGTGGGTTGATATACTTCTATACCGATTTTAAAAAACTCTTCAACCTTTTTCAGATCGAAAAAAGGAATTGGTGAAACCACCTTACTACCGAAATATTGCTTACTAAGTTCTTTCGCTTTTTCCGTACATCTGTCAGGTCTGATTTTTTTATCAAGGTGCATAGCTAAACACCTGAACAGACAAAGATCATCATTATACTTATCTAAAGAATACATACCTTTTCTATTCCTCAACCATTCTGGAAGTTCTCCTCCCGCCGCTTCTTTGGATTTTAGTCCAAAAACCTCTATTACCCTACTACCCTGTATTAAACTTTTCAAATACCTCTACCCATCTTACAAACTTCCACTTTGTATTCGGTCTGTATATTTTATCGGACATATTCGTGTTTGCTCCTTATCTGACAGCCATTTTTTAACGGTTTTCATTGATGATAGTGGTTCGCTACCACCGAGATTTTTGTGAAATATTATAGTTTTAGGTTTTCCATTTTTAGTTTCCTCCATATGTTCTAGCTTGTAAGAATATGAATATCTCAAATAAAAATTTGTTGTTAGATACGGAGCGATTTTATCGGACATGCGTTCAGACTCGTTAATGTCAATGTTTTTACGAAAGGATAATGCAACTACCCGTCTTCCCTTTTCTACCTTTTCCAATGTTTCATCGTGAGCCCCCAATATTTCTTCACCTTTTTCCACTATAGCGCTAACGATAGATTTTTTCTTATTATTTGGGTTGCCTGTGTGTCTAATTTTGGACAAATTATTTGTGCTTGAAGGTTTGATTACACTAGCACTTAACCCCGCAATACTTTCTTTTTGAATTCTGTTACCAACTTCCTCCGCTTTGGATATATCATTAAAGGCTCCTCGTTTGTGGGCGCGGGTAAACCGCTTCATAAACACCTCATTCTTTGTGGAGTTTATCAGATTTGTCAACCCCCTAACTCTCAACCGTTTACTATAAGTAATCCCTAGAGATTCGGCTTCTCTTCTCAAACTTTCTAGTTCTGGCGTTATCATATTTTCTGTAATATAACCTATGAGATTTATCTGTTCAATTGGACATGAATAATTTACACATGATGTTTTTTCATGTCCAATTAAACATAAACATATACATATATATATACAAAAAAAAAAATGGAGTGTGCTACTTGTTGTAAGACTTTTGCTTGTAAAGACTATCTACGAAGACATATATCGAGACGTAGAAAGTTTCCTTGTGTCGCCCCACAATTTCAATGCCCCAGATGCCCCTGTAAGTTCGTTAGTGCCCAAACTCTTTGTAGACATAAGCAACTACGCTGCCCTGTGGCTAGGGGGGAACGTGGTAGACTAGAGTTGGTAGAGTTAGTTGCTGATCTTCAAGCTAAATTAGACCTATTGGGGGAGAAACAACTCTGAATAAACATAAGTCAGTGCTCCAGATAAGGAATTAGTAATTGAATATTGTTACTCCATCATTTCTGAAGCAATTGGGTATTTCAAAATTGTAATTGGGTAACATTAAATCACACTACTGTTTACACATCAACAGGCAGCAATTATTGAATAGTTTGTTTCGAAATGAAAACATATCTTGGCATTTTATTAGAATTGTCTCCTTGGAGACAATTCTAATGAAATACCAAGATGTGTTTTCTTAGAAAATAAGAGAAATATGCTATATTTGTGGTCTGTTTATTGTTTTCTGCAGCATGAAAAATGTTCCATAAAATTTGTATTGCTTTTTGATACTCGCTACTTCTGATTTCAATTGGGTTTTTGGCAATTTTAATTGGGTATTTACGCAAATACGCAGCTTATCTGGAGCGCTGGTAAGTACCCTGGTGAGATATATAGAACATTTTGTGCGTAAAATATCTACTGTATGTTACACATTTTTCTGCCTACGAACTTTTGGTTATTAAGTAGATTAAATCTAAAAAATATTTCAATGTATGTACTTTTTCATCAATAACAAAAGTCTCCCTCCCAGTTTTTTTTATGAAATTCAATCAAATATTTATATACATTGTATATAGTAAATACATGGTTAGTGCCGTCGAATATAAGATATATTCGGTTGAGCCTTTGACAGCTTTATTGGGGCGAGCTTTATCGAGCCCCTATAAAGTTGTCGGGGAGAAACTTACAATCTCCTAAGTAGGACTTACCATATGTGCCAATGCTAAATTAGGAGATAGTAAGTCCTAATTAGGAGATAAAAAGTCCTAATTAGGAGCTAGTAAGTCCTAATTATGAGCTATAGGAGATAAAAAATAGTTTAGCATTGTCACCAGGACGCTTCCATACCATTGTCTACAATGTTGCATGTAAACTAGTGTTACGTAGTACTAATCTGAATGGGTGTAGACTAGTCTAAAAATAAGCCCATCGATCGTTACTACGACTACACGATTATGCAAGTTTATCAGGCTCGGCTCGAAAACGGTACTACTTTTGACACCGCGCATGAATATATCTGATGATTTAGTGTGGCTAAACATAGAAACACGACCATTGTCATCACTAGAGCGGTGTTTGTGTTCAGTTTCGTGAACGCAGTTATAACGCCGTCATATGTTTATGACTACACGATTATGCGAAGAATCCCCATAGAAACACGGCCATCGTCATCAGCAGCACGACGTTGCCATTGAGCACGCGTTTCCAGAACTTGGTCTCGTGGATAGAGTTCTGCTTCTTCTTGAAGGTCTCCTCCTCTTCTGGTGTCATCGTCACCTCATCGCGCTTCTCGATACCAAACAGCCAGCGTCCCGCCCGCTTCCACAATGGTAGACCGGCCCAGTCGTCTGTAGAAGGTAACAATGGGGATATATAGTGGATCATACATAAGCGATGATTTAACCCTTACATCCCTAAGTAACTGGAATGGATTTTGATATGTTAATTTTGCAGCAAATCCAATCATCACAAACTTATTTTCAGTTTAGTCCATTTATGAAAAGTAGGTATGGTTACTTCGCATTACGATGAACACGCGCGAACTTGATACCAAACTAACGCGCAAGCTGGCGAATACGTACTATAGCCCACGCGGCTACTGGAAGGGACTCGCTGCCATCAAAAACCTCGCGGCGGCGACCAAGGTTTCAGAAAACGCCACCAAGGAATGGCTCAAGAAGCAGGCCATCTGGCAGATATATTTACCCGCGCCTCACAATATTCCGCGCCCGAAATTCGACGTGCCGGTGCCGAACCAAGTTCACCAAGCGGATCTCCTGTTTCTCCCTCACGATCGCGTCGGTCGCAAGACGTACAAGTACGCGCTGACAATCGTTGACGTAGCGAGTCGCTATAAGGGGGCTGAGCCGTTGACCACTAAAGAGTCTAAGGAGGTGGCCGAGGCCCTTTCCCGAATATATAAAAGGAGTCCTCTCAAATGGCCGAATCTTCTCCAGGTCGATCCCGGCCGCGAGTTCATGGGCGCGGTATCTCATCTATTATCTAAACACAAAGTTTCTGTCAGACGCGGCCGCGTCAACATCCACCGGGACCAGGGAATCGTGGAGCGTTTCAATCGAACCCTGGCTGAGAGACTGTTCGGTCACCAATACGCCAAAGAACTCGTAGACCCTCATACGCAATCGACCGAGTGGGTGACCAGACTGTCCGCCATGGTCTCCGCACTGAACGGAGAGGTGACCAGATTGATAGGTAAGAAGCCCGTAGATGCTATCAAGTTAAAAAGGGTGACGAGCGAGCCCTCTGCCGTCTCGCGCGGGCGACCCGTTGGTTTACAGGAGCAGCAATCACCGATTGCACTTCCGTCGGATATTGGCGTCCGGTACCTCTATCAACCGGGAGAGCTCGAAGGTGGCAGCCGCCGCCGCCCGACTGATCCCGTGTGGTCTCTCAATGTATATCATCTAGATCGATCTATTACCAAACCCGATGAGCCCGTGCTCTACTATTTAGATGGTGGTCCATCTCGCGGGTTTGTTCGCGAAGAACTTCTTATGGTGCCTTCTGACACCCAGCTACCCCCGGATCGTTAGAGAGGTTCCGTATGTATTCCGTCCGATAACACGCGTCTTTTATCGTAGTACGCCGAGAGTCCTAATTTTCGTTGACAGTACGTTTTCATAACGCCGTCTTTCATTTTAAATCCTCTATTTTGCGCTACATCTATAATGTGTTTTCCATCTTCTGTAGTTTCGCTTAGTACTCGTTTATATCTATCCCAATTTAAATCGTTAGTTCTCTTGGACATTCCTTTCGCGGAGTTTTTATTAATTGAATTAAATTTTTCTACGAAATAACACTTACTAGATAACGCTATCGCCCTATCTCCGCTAAATTCCATTTTGAAAAGTCCTGGTTCTCTATTACTCCATTTATCCCAAGCCAACCATTTCTTTTTTTCTTTTTCAAACTCGTCTAGTAAGTTAGGTCTAATCAATTCCTCTATCGTTTTTCCACTAACTCCTATATACATACTATCCGTGTCCATCTGTATTAATTCGAAGTCTTCTCTTTTTACGTATTTGTCTAGAAATTCGTAGTAAAATTCCAACATTCTCAATTTAGCGTGTTGATAAACCGCTATTCCGCAGTGAAGGGTCTCTTTAAACCGCACACCTGGGTTTTCGGGAAGATATTTCGTACGCATCTCCTATCTCTTCCAAATCGTCAAAATACGCGGATCTTAATGCTTTGTCAACACAGGTTTCGTCTCGCGTATATGTCGTATTTAAATGTCTCTCCGTTGCCTCTATCATTTTTCCACAACACGAGTTTCCTAATAATTTCATTATATCCGCCACCGGTTTCTTATTCGGTTCTACATCCCCCGTTCGTCTTGCGGCTGTAACTTCTTTAGCGAACCATTCGAAGGGTTTACCACTAATATAATCTATAACACGATGAACTCCCGTTATTTCTAGGCCGTGTTTTAAATACCATTTCAACAGTGGCGCGTACAGCAATACTTTAGTGGCCAACATAGATCCCACCAATTTTCTTCCGTTTCCTCTAGTTCGGCCAGTATCATTTAAATATTTTAAAAGTGGAGACATTTCGGAAAACTTATCTTTTAAGTCGTGTGGAACTTCTATATCCACCTCCGCAAACCCAAACCAGTCTCCGGATAAAACCCTTTTACTAAACTTTTTAATAAGTTTAGGGTTATGTGGGTTATCTATATGATGTATAGTTTCTTTTCCGCACGGCATCTCTTTACTTAACGTAGATAAATATAACGCGTTCGCGTCGTACCCCAAAACAGCCTCGCAAGGTTTGGAACCCACTCTAATATTTGAAACACCGGCTTCCGCATATCGCGTAAATACTATCGATGGACAACCAACTAGAGCGTCTTTCATCATTTTGTATGTTTCTTCTTTCGGCGCGCATAGAGCATCCTCCGGTATAATCGTCTTTGAAGATTTTTGTTCTTTAATGGTTCCTCTCAATAAATATTGTATAGCCACACCCGGTAGTGTTACCGCGTCTTTGAAGATATCTACACCCCTGTGTTTATAAAATTCACAAATATTCCCCACAGCTTCTAGGAACGGTGCTACATCTAAATCGTTATAATATTTCAACAAATCTCTGAAAGTTTTCATATTATTTTCTTCGAAAATTCTACGACATTTACTTAATTCTGTTTCGTCTAGTAACATTTTCCCAGATAGTTTGGAATACCAATTCTCTATATCCGGTAATCCCGGGTAATCCAGCTTGTCTGTAGAATCGAACCACTCGTAAGGAAAGAAAGAGTTCTGTCCTTTGCATTTGTAGGCTTTTATCCAACTATCGTAACTTACACCGGGTCCTAGATAAAGTATTACATCAAGAAATCTAAACTCCGGAGTAAATAGAAATATTGTCGCGCTCGCCCTTTTTCCGACCATTACTTTCTTCGTTGTTGATGACAGTTCGCCTACTAAATATTTCTTTATTAAGTTTATATCGTACTTACTGCTGTTAAAACCTATAACCGGTACTTGATCTATCCACTGTTTGATCTGGGCGATTTGTTTTTCGCGTAAATATTCCGTATTAAATTCGTATCTTGACCATACTTCTTCTCTTATAGCTTTTCCCCTGACTTTCAAATCTTCTGCGAATTTTTCAATAAGTTTTGCGGGATCTTTATCACAAATATGAGTTACCGTTCCTGATAAATTATCTCCTATACTAACGCTTACCGGAACGTGCTCAGCTCGTACTCTAAACTATTACCGGTAGTTTCAACTTCTGACTGGAGATACGCCTCAAAATCGTATACTATCTGATATGGATAAAGAAAGATAGTGTCGCAACCGATCTTTATATCTTTACCCGTTCTTTGAAATTCGCATTCCCACATAACTACTAGGTTGAATTCTTTGCTTTTTCTAATAACTTTATCTCTTCTCATTGTGGATGCGCGTTCTTCTTTTTTATGCTTTGCATGAATCTCACACCCGTGCCAGTAACAGCCGTGATATTGATATACGGTATTGGTTTCTGGACAGTATCCATCTACCGGAGCTCCTAAAATCCATCTTTCACCTCCGTGTCCGCACTGTTCGTGGTGAATGTGAATTCCCTCCCGCTTTTCCACAGAGTACATCCAATCGATCGCGCCATAACTGTTAGAACCTTTTGGGTAGAACGCTTTCTCGAACGACGAACGTGGGCGCTCTAAATAATTACCATCGCATATTACTTTTGTCTCACCTCTCATACATGTTGGTCCGTGTCTCTTCATATTACTCGCTTTCGTGAATTTCTGTTTGCAATTATTGCAGGCGTAAATTTTAAATAGGTTTTTAAGGTTTTTTATCAGAAATGCGTGATTATTAAACAGTCCTATTGTCATTGGTTTATTACCTATTGCATCATAGTGTGCTGGTACCTTTTTCAACCACCATACGCCACATTCGGTGGGTTGATATACTTCTATACCGATTTTAAAAAACTCTTCAACCTTTTTCAGATCGAAAAAAGGAATTGGTGAAACCACCTTACTACCGAAATATTGCTTACTAAGTTCTTTCGCTTTTTCCGTACATCTGTCAGGTCTGATTTTTTTATCAAGGTGCATAGATAAACACCTGAACAGACAAAGATCATCATTATACTTACCTAAAGAATACATACCTTTTCTATTCCTCAACCATTCTGGAAGTTCTCCTCCCGCCGCTTCTTTAGATTGTAGTCCCAAATCTATTACCCTACTACCCTGTATTAACTTTACAAAAACCTCTACCCATCTTACAAACTTCCACTTTGTATTCGGTCTGTCTATTTTATCGGACATTATTCGTGTTTGCTCCTTATCTGACAGCCATTTTTTAACGGTTTTCATTGATGATAGTGGTTCGCTACCACCGAGATTTTTGTGAAATATTATAGTTTTAGGTTTTCCATTTTTAGTTTCCTCCATATGTTCTAGCTTGTAAGAATATGAATATCTCAAATAAAAATTTGTTGTTAGATACGGAGCGATTTTATCGGACATGCGTTCAGACTCGTTAATGTCAATGTTTTTACGAAAGGATAATGCAACTACCCGTCTTCCCTTTTCTACCTTTTCCAATGTTTCATCGTGAGCCCCCAATATTTCTTCACCTTTTTCCACTATAGCGCTAACGATAGATTTTTTCTTATTATTTGGGTTTCCTGTGTGTCTAATTTGGGACAAATTATTTGTGCTTGAAGGTTTGATTACACTAGCACTTAACCCCGCAATACTTTCTTTTTGAATTCTGTTACCAACTTCCTCCGCTTTGGATATATCATTAAAGGCTCCTCGTTTGTGGGCGCGGGTAAACCGCTTCATAAACGCCTCATTCTTTGTGGAGTTTATCAGATTTGTCAACCCCCTAACTCTCAACCGTTTACTATAAGTAATCCCTAGAGATTCGGCTTCTCTTCTCAAACTTTCTAGTTCTGGCGTTATCATATTTTCTGTAATATAACCTATGAGATTTATCTGTTCAATTGGACATGAATAATTTACACATGATGTTTTTTCATGTCCAATTAAACATAAACATATACATATATATATACAAAAAAAAAATGGAGTGTGCTACTTGTTGTAAGACTTTTGCTTGTAAAGACTATCTACGAAGACATATATCGAGACGTAGAAAGTTTCCTTGTGTCGCCCCACAATTTCAATGCCCCAGATGCCCCTGTAAGTTCGTTAGTGCCCAAACTCTTTGTAGACATAAGCAACTACGCTGCCCTGTGGCTAGGGGGGAACGTGGTAGACTAGAGTTGGTAGAGTTAGTTGCTGATCTTCAAGCTAAATTAGACCTATTGGGGGAGAAACAACTCTGAATAAACATTTTCTTCATATGGAAGATTTGATTCAAATAAATCACTAATTTCTTCCGTTTCTTCGTAGAAAAACGTATCCATAAACGAATCGTTGATTTTAAACAGTTTTATAAAATTAGCTCCATTCTCTTCAACTAGTCGTTTGTCGATCCTATTTAGTCGCCTCATTTCGCGAATTTGGCTCTTATAATTTCTACATAATTTTCGGGATACTATTGAAAATGCAACTCTTTTATCGGCGCGTAATAAATTACGCTGATATTTCATGTAATCTATTTTACATAATGATTTCATTTTATAGTAAAATTCGTCAACAAGGTCATTACAAAATTCCACTTCCCATTCTATTACTTTATCCATTTTCTTATAATATTTTTATTATAACCTATTAATTGTATCTGTTCAATTTCACGTTACATGAACATGAGGTATTTATGACAACGAGACGAAAACAAATCCTTCTTAGTACTATAGTTTTATCTTTTCAATTGGGGAAACATGATGTATTTCTGACACCAATTGTCACGTTTTTTGTGTTGGTGACCAGTTTGTGTTATTGGACGAAACGGTGTTTTATCGGGGGTGGTGGTGGTAGTATATAGGGGTGAAAATGATAGGTGGTATCATTTTGACTCCCTATATACTACTTAATTAAACACCGTCATGTTTCTAACAAGAAATATATATCGTTGTCAGGCTACATGAGTGTGCTATTTGATCAGGGCCTACACTGGTCACAAATCCATTTCTCCAGTCACAGCCACATATGAGACATGCCATACGAATTTGTACCTTCGGACATCTGCGTAATTTCTAAAAATACGTTTCCGTAAATGGCATCAAAAGTTGACACAATTAAATGCGGAATATCTGAATATTTTTTTTTACTTTATTTATGAAAAATATTGTAAATTTTGTAAACGTATTTAATGAAATATCGCAGATGTCCGAAGGTACAAAATTATTATGACCTTAGCTGTTGCTGGGACATTCACTTTCGCTTTTCACTCTAAAGAATAATTCCCTGCCATGTATCCCATAATGTGCAATAGTAAGTCAGTGCTCCAGATAAGGAATTAGTAATTGAATATTGTTACTCCATCATTTCTGAAGCAATTGGGTATTTCAAAATTGTAATTGGGTAACATTAAATCACACTACTGTTTACACATCAACAGGCAGCAATTATTGAATAGTTTGTTTCGAAATGAAAACATATCTTGGCATTTTATTAGAATTGTCTCCTTGGAGACAATTCTAATGAAATACCAAGATGTGTTTTCTTAGAAAATAAGAGAAATATGCTATATTTGTGGTCTGTTTATTGTTTTCTGCAGCATGAAAAATGTTCCATAAAATTTGTATTGCTTTTTGATACTCGCTACTTCTGATTTCAATTGGGTTTTTGGCAATTTTTAATTGGTATTTTACGCAAATACGCAGCTTATCTGGAGCGCTGGTAAGTACCCTGGTGAGATATATAGAACATTTTGTGCGTAAAATATCTACTGTATGTTACACATTTTTCTGCCTACGAACTTTTGGTTATTAAGTAGATTAAATCTAAAAAATATTTCAATGTATGTACTTTTTCATCAATAACAAAAGTCTCCCTCCCAGTTTTTTTTATGAAATTCAATCAAATATTTATATACATTGTATATAGTAAATACATGGTTAGTGCCGTCGAATATAAGATATATTCATCTTATATTCGGTTGAGCCTTTGACAGCTTTATTGGGGCGAGCTTTAGCGAGCCCCTATAAAGTTGTCGGGGAGAAACTTACAATCTCCTAAGTAGGACTTACCATATGTGCCAATGCTAAATTAGGAGATAGTAAGTCCTAATTAGGAGATAATAAGTCCTAATTAGGAGCTAGTAAGTCCTAATTATGAGCTATAGGAGATAAAAAAATAGCTTAGCATTGTCACCAGGACGCTTCCATACCATTGTCTACAATGTTGCATGTAGACTAGTCTTACGTAGTACTAATCTGAATGGGTGTAGACTAGTCTAAAAATAAGCCCATCGATCGTTACTACGACTACACGATTATGGTCATTGTCATCAACAGAACGGCGTTTCTAGAATTGTTTCGCGAAAGCAGTTATAGTGCCTTTGTATGTTTACGACTACACGATTATGCTACAAATCACCATAGATATACGACCATAGTGGGGGCAATATATCATACATCGGTATACAATTAATATGTACATGTATATGGTTTATTGTGTCATTGTATATTCTATAATATAAACCGGCAAGCAGTTAAGCAGTTATAAAACTATCAAATATAAGTATACAGTTACATGAAATACAACGGATTTACACCAGTGGGAGATAAATGACGCTTTATCTGAATCGGTTTAATATGAAGATGCCGTGACGCACACATGTATGATTAAATCAACTAAGAAACAGGGGGCGTTTCACTAAACTTCGTACGACTAAGCTGTTCGTAAGTGCAAAATTATGATAGTCTGTGAATTGCACATTAACCATATATTCTTGTAAACAATTATTGGATTTACATTTATTGAGCATAGGCTCAATAACTGTAAATCCATCAATTGCAATTTCCAGACAATCCTAAATGTGAACATTTTAATCGTACGAAGGTTAGTGAAACGGCCCCCAGTTAATTACATGCAAGACGATGGCCGGCGAGTGTATCACTCACGAAGGTCAATGTCACCAGTGGCAAGGTCACCCGGATGGTACTGGGTGGATAGCCATCACTGTATGGAAGATATTGATGAAGTTTGGTAATGATGACGCCGACGCCTAAATTGTGATCGCTCTATCTTACTTTCTACTAACGCGTGGGTGAGCCAAAAATGGCTTCCGTAGTGCAGCAACAGTGTATTAAAATAACTAGATCATGATGGTCGCGGCCCGCATGTCGCGCCCGCCGAGGCTTTGATAGTACATATGCCGAAAAACATTCACCAAAAACTTAACACGGACACATGTACACACGTACGTACGCTAATGTGACGACTACATGTCGCTGTCGGCAAGCGGGCGCGACAATAATACGCTAGCTTAATTATATTATGCAAACTAGCTCGCTATAGAAAGCACGCTATGTGATTAGTCAGCGTTCACTGATCAATTCAGTTTCTTATGAAATCACTAAACTGGTTCAATAAATACCATATTAAATCAAGACCAGGGATCCTTTTCACTAAACTTCGTACGATTCAGAAGTACAAATCTAAAATGCAGTTTCACATTTCGCATTAGTCGCAGATTTTGGAAAATCTACATAACGTAGGACGTTAATGTGTGGAGCGAATTTGTAGAAATCTTCGTACGACACATTTTTGTCGCACGAAGCTTAGTGAAACAGGCCCCAGGCCAGTAACATAGTTCACCAAAATTGCAAAGTATACTTATCTTACTAACTACACATTGAGGGAGAAATTTTCAATTTAAGGGTAAATTTATTAATGTTTATTATACTGGATTTATTACATTATCACAGCCATTTTGGCTGTGATAACGTAATAAATTCAGTATAATAATTCTGCATACTTTTACTCCCTCAAAGTATACTTAACTAGATAAGTATGCTTCGCAATTTTGGTGAAATCGGCTACAGGTCCAAGCGCTCAGCGTATTGTCGGCTTTCTAATCTGACACGCACCCGTCGGCACAAACATGGTGTTTAGTAGAATATGATATGATCTGGTACAGACAGTGCCGTCACGAACACTTAAATGACATAAATAGCGCCCAGTAAAATGAATAAAATATCAAGGGCGCTTTAGAGGGGGCGTGGCTTCTCAATTGTAAATCAGACACACACGATCGTTGACTTTCCTAAAATACATTTCTTTTTGCAATTGTTCTCATTTCTCATCAATTCTTTATGTTGTTACCACTCAGTTGAACCGTCTCGACGGACGAGATGGTTCAACTGAGTGGTAACAACATACACTTTGGGTGAGAAATAAAAGAACATTTGCAGACACTACTGTTTACACATCAGCAGACCGCACTTATTGAATAGTTTGCTTCTAAATGAAAACACATCTTGGAGACAATTCTAATGAAATACCAAGATGTGTTTTCTTAGAAAATAAGAGAAATATGCTATATTTGTGGTCTGTTTATTGTTTTCTGCAGCATGAAAAATGTTCCATAAAATTTGTATTGCTTTTTGATACTCACTACTTCTGATTTCAATTGGGTTTTTGGCAATTTTAATTGGGTATTTATGCAAATACGCAGCTTATCTGGAGCGCTGGTAAGTATCCTGGTGAGATATATAGAACATTTTGTGCCTAAAATATCTACTGTATGTTACACATTTTTCTGCCTACGAACTTTTGGTTATTAAGTAGATTAAATCTAAACAATATTTCAATGTATGTACTTTTTCATCAATAACAAAAGTCTCCCTCCCAGTTTTTTTATGAAATTCAATCAAATATGTATATACATTGTATATAGTAAATACATGGTTAGTGCCGTCGAATATAAGATATATTCGGTTGAGCCTTTGACAGCTTTATTGGGGCGAGCTTTAGCGAGCCCCTATAAAGTTGTCGGGGAGAAACTTACAATCTCCTAAGTAGGACTTACCATATGTGCCAATGCTAAATTAGGAGATAGTAAGTCCTAATTAGGAGATAATAAGTCCTAATTAGTAGCTAGTAAGTCCTAATTATGAGCTATAGGAGATAAAAAATAGCTTAGCATTGTCACCAGGACGCTTCCATACCATTGTCTACAATGTTGCATGTAGACTAGTGTTACGTAGTACTAATCTGAATGGGTGTAGACTAGTCTAAAAATAAGCCCATCGATCGTTACTACGACTACACGATTATGGTCATTGTCATCAACAGAACGACGTTTCTAGAATTGTTTCGCGAAAGCAGTTATAGTGCCTTTGTATGTTTACGACTACACGATTATGCTACAAATCACCATAGATATACGACCATAGTCATCAACAGAACGGCGTTCGTTGTCAGAATGCGCTTCCGGAATGGTTTCGTGAACGCAGTTAGAAACCTGATACGAATATCGAGGTTACAGCGAATTGAATTTACGTTTTTTTTTTATCGCTAAACGGCATCACGTGACGTTACCGAACAACGCCAGTAAATTAGGGGATAACCATGCTTTGTTTTTCGATTTGGAGCGGTATGTGGGATGTTTTATGGTCTGTGAATCAGTTTTACGGCGACGCGTCAGCGGAGCCGTAAAACTGATTCACAGACCATAAAACCTCACACATACCGCTCCAAATCGAAAAACAAAGCATGGTTATCCCCATTCTAATGCATCTAGTGTGCTCCCCGCTTTCTATAAACGTCGTAGCATATCACGAACAGTGATCTTTTTCATTGCGTCAGCAGGTTGTTGTCGTCATATCGATAACCGCCTCACACCAAATGAATTTGAAGAAATTTAACTCCGCCGAAGAATATTCCCATTTCAAATAGTGATTAACGGGACTTTTTCTAAGACATCTATACATTTATTCAACTGTAATGTTTATATTAACTATTGTATTGCTTTTGTATGTGTAGTTGCAACAGTTATTTGCTTTTATTCATTTAAAGAAATGCCAACAATTCTACATTGGGTTCGTGTGATTTTACAAAGGAAATGTCAGCAACAACTTGTGTCAACAGGCCTAGGATTTCCTTGGATTTACGCCTAATTCAGGTGAATACCAATCTGCAATACAGTTTATTATGTATAGTCATGTATGTGCACATTGTAATTCGTAAAGTTATAGGCAAGTACTGGCATAGTGAGTTTGCATTTGAGCACTTTATTAAATTCTTCTGCATTTTGGGCGGGTGGGGTAATATTTTTAGGAATTTGTTGAAGGGCCACCACACTGAAGCCACGTTTGTCAGCCGTCGGTAGATTCTCTTTTCCGCTTTGGGTTGTACATGCCAATATGGCCGAATGGATAACCGAAAATGTACCGAAATTAATTTGGAAATATTTGCATTCCCCGCCGCGCTGGCCATTGTTTACAAAAGCGCGTAGGGTTACATAAATATGTCAAGTTGTAAAACACAGGCTGGTAAAACGGAGATTTTATATGCTGTGATTTTTCATATTTTATAGGCTCTGATTTCAATTGACCAATCAGATGCGTGCTTTCTAGTTTCGGTGCATTAGAATAATAACTTAATATCGTAAACAAGTCCGCGTTCTTTTCAACGAAAACCACGTCATCATTGCTCATGTTGTAGCCTAAAACGTTACCAGATAAATAGACCACCATGCTAGTGTATTTTGATATCAAGTTTATCAGGCTCGGCTCGGAAACGGTACTACTTTTGACACCGCGCATGAATATATCTGATGATTTAGTGTGGCTAAACATAGAAACACGACCATTGTCATCACTAGAGCGGTGTTTGTGTTCAGTTTCGTGAACGCAGTTAAAACGCCGTCATATGTTTATGACTACACGATTATGCGAAGAATCCCCATAGAAACACGGCCATCGTCATCAGCAGCACGGCGTTGCCATTGAGCACGCGTTTCCAGAACTTGGTCTCGTGGATAGAGTTCTGCTTCTTCTTGAAGGTCTCCTCCTCTTCTGGTGTCATCGTCACCTCATCGCGCTTCTCGATACCACACAGCCAGCGTCCCGCCCGCTTCCACAATGGTAGACCGGCCCAGTCGTCTGTAGAAGGTAGCAATGGGGATATATAGTGGATCATACATAAGCGATGATTTAACGCTTACATCCCTAAGTAACTGGAATGGATTTTGATATGTTAATTTTGCAGCCAATCCAATCATCACAAACTTATTTTCAGTTTAGTCCATTTATGAAAAGTAGGTATGGTTGTCCTTAAAAACATGAAAATTACTTGCAAAAAGTCCAGATCCTGATGAGGCGGCTAGTTTACGACGGTGGACATCAATTTTAATTGTTAGATTTTTTAAGTTATATCGGAAGATTTCATGTGTTTTCAAATTGATTCACGTAGTACAACAACAATGACTCATCCTTCAGCTCGCGTGAACTGTCTAACATGTGACACACATATTTCCGGTGTTGAGTGTCGTATCTGTCAAATACAAAAAAAGCCGAACTTTATTTGTATAATTGTTTCTGATAATTATCAAAATATATATAAAGTGTGCGAAGCCACGTACACCGACTGTATATTTTTGTCTGTAAATATTCTGTTCTGATTTTTGTAATTTTCTTTCTTCCCTACGCATGAAATATATGGGATCAGGTCAGTGGTCATGCACAGGTCAGTGTATATTTGTGGTTCGTACAAGTAAGACTAAATAATTAGAGACATGACACGTAATTTGAACCTATGGCGTGTCTCATTATTAATATGTATGACCTTGGTCAGAAATGAAATAAGCCCAATTAAATGGCGAACCGTGATCTACATGTATATGAAGTACGTGTGAAATATCAAAGGTTCTTGAAGAACGGTTCATATTTCGATGTTTTATGGGTTATTTCGGTATTTCTGGTGGTTTGGGTGCATTGTTACCAACATGTAATTTACGTCACCTCCCGCGAGTTACACGTAGACGCACGAATGTTGACAGTAAGAAAGGGGCCAGAAAGTTCGGAACGGTGAATGTGTAGATAGTTGACGATTTATGTCGTGTGTGATGATTGAGCATTAGTAGTTGCACAAATCTATGTAAATTACCCAAAACCAACTAAATCCACACAAATCTACCCAAAATCCACCCAAGTACCCATAGGCCACCAAAATGATGACAATATGCTAAGAAACATTAATTAATGCTATACTAATCAACAGCGGTCTCATTACACTACTGTCTGTCCCACGTTTTGCTGCCGACGAACTTTTGGCCATTAAACACATTAAATCTAAAAAAGTACTTTTTCATCAATAAAAAAAAGTGACCCTCCCCAAAAAATATTATTTGATGAAATTCCATCAAATATTGATTTTATTGCGAAAAAAACGATTTTCCTATGGGAATTTAACATGGGGAGTCAATTTCCAAAATTTAAAAATTTTGGAAATTGACTCCGAAACCTGGCGAGATAACTTGGAACATGATGTACCTAAGAAAACAAAAGTTAGATTTTGAAAATCGGTCCACAAAGACAAAAATATTTAAAAAAAATCTATGTTTAGCCCCCATGTTAAAGATAAATTCCCATAGGAAAATCTTTTGTTCACAATAAAATCAATATTTGATGGAATTTCATCAAATAATTGTTTTTGGGAAGGGTGACTTTTTTGTTATTGATAAAAAAGTAGTTACTTTTAAATTTCCAGCATTTGAAATAAATTCATAAAGAAAATGTGTTTATTTTCCGTTTTCTTAAGAATTATTTTAACTGCGCCTGACGGTTACGGAAAGTAGTTCGGCATGGAGTTTACTGGGATATAAATTCTGGACAGAGACTTGCTACGGACCAATCAAATGTTAGGGAATTGTGTAAATATTTTTGTGCTGGAATTATTTTACTGTGCTATCACACTGTGAAAGACCAATTAATGCAATAAACACAAATGAAAGAGTGACAGCTCACCGTCCGTTTCGGCGGCCCTGTCGTCTGACCGTTCCACGGCGGCGTCCTCCGATATATCGATCCTCTCTGCCGTGCTGAACCGACTCCAGAACGTCAGGCGATGCAGCTGTCAACGGAAATACATTGTAAACCATCGCCTGCGCTAATATTTCCAATATTTGAATTTGTATTTATATAAAAAATACTTGAATATTGTGCTTGACATCAAGCGGATTGATTGACTGAGCCTGAGTTGTGCTACAGCTCAGGCTCAAACAATGAAACTAATTGAGACTCGCAATGTGATTGTGTACCTTCGGACATCTGCGTAATGTCATTAAATACGTTTACAAAATTTATAATATTTTTCATAAATAAAGTCAAAAGTTGACCAAATTTTCTGAGTAATTCCGCAAGTACTCTAAAAATTATGTCAACTTTTAACGCCATTTACGAAAAATATTGTAAACTGTGTATTTCATGAAATTACGCAGATGTCCGAAGGTACAAAATCGCATGGCGTGCCTCAATTGATTGCGAGCTGATGTAGCCAATACATATTCAGAAACGTTGCCATCTGGGCAAGATTAACGCCGGCGGTTGTGTACATATCATGAGACGGTAGTCCTAGAGAAGTCGAAGACGTATTCCGTACACAGTAGAACCTTTAAATCGGACACCCACACAATATGTGTCTGCTTAATTGTATGTGTCTATTGTCATCTCTCACTGTTAATAACGTCTTTTCATGATCGCAAACGACATATACAGTAGCGTAACCATTTGTCAGAAACCTAGGTAAATCCACTGTATCTGTTTTGCGCTGCCCATATGCCTGATGTACAGTGGAGCCTCTCTAAACCGGACACCATGGGGACCTCCCAGGGTGTCCGGTTTAGAGAGGTTCCGCTGAATATAGCGTGAGCTCCGTAATACCAATTTCAATATGAGACACGCCATGTGATTTTGTAATAATTGTAGGCTACAGAAACTGTGATATTTTCTGTAAATGACGAGTAGTATGTAGGGTGGACGCAGACTATGGAAGGTGAAGTATGAAGCATGGTGAGTCATCCCCGCCAAAATTCAAATTTTCCCGCCAAAATTCAAATGTCCCGCCAAAATTAAAAAAACAACAACAAGTGTTTTGATCGGATGGGCCGCCAAAAAAAAACAACAAGTGTTTTTGATCGGATGCGCCGCCAAAACTCAACTTTTCCCACCAAGCTGCCGCCGCCAACACGTCGGGACGGGTTTTACCGAACAAACTGGCGAATCGCCGGTCGACACGTACGTGTTGAGACTCGTTCAAAAACCGCAGCTCTCCAAAAAAAGGACTTTAAAAAGGCGAGACAACGCTGAAACACGTAGCCGCCAAACCGTCGAACGACCCCAGACATGTCCGACCAAACGGTGGCGTATATTTGTTGGTGCGTGTTGAGACTCGTTCGAACCGTTCTCTTCATATGTTCAACCCCGGCCAACGAGTTTAAATATTTCCCGCCAACAGACGGCGCTGTCGTGTTGATTAGTCATTTATATATAGTCTATCGCGCCAGGCAACTAATATTTCAACTCCTCAAAAGGACTTTAAAAGGCGAGACAACATCTGAAAATATATTATTCTTACCGTCTAGTGGTTTTTTTTAACTCGAGTGCCGGTGTTCTAACGCGAGGCAGGCCATTTAGCTAGGGCAGACAGAGGCTGGGTTGGACCGAGTGTAATCGCTTGTAGCTAAGCTCTACCTACCTAAAACTAAAGGGCTTGAAATAAATGTTCTGTTATGTCCCTCTACTATATAACACCGTAACTCCTCACTCCTCCACATTCAGTGGAAAGACTTCGAGATGTTCACATGCGATATTTGTTGCAACGAATTTAAAAGGCGAGACAACATGTTGAGGCATAAGAAGACCATGCATAACAATGACGAAAGCGTAGCCGTATCGGATAATGAATCGGATGAAGGAAGTTCGAGTGAAACCTCTTTGTAGTAGGATGATTCCTGGAATTTACTCGTGGAAGAGGCGTTCGAACAATGTCAACCAGAGTTTGAGGAGCGGGTTGAAAAATACACGCAGAGTGCTGGCGATCAGTCCGCCACCAGTAAGAGGAAGTACTTGTTCGATCACATCTTGAAATGTTACGAAGCGCCGGAACTGGAAGAAGACGAACACATGGATGCGGAAGACTCACAAAGTGGAGGAGGAGGGACAGGCGTTAAGACGTCCGCAATCTACCTAGTTTACCCGGCGAAGCAGCAAGTGGAAATGGCGAGAAGCGAATTGGAAAGAAAGAGTAGGAAGAGGGCGGCGGATATTAGTATTAGCTAGCATATCAACAAGTTGCCTATTTCATGAATAAATAGATATGTATTATTGTTTGTGGGCGTTATATGTTCCGTGTATACGATCTTACACTCTTGCAATCGCATAATCATTGCCTATTCACGCATCCTCACCCTCCTGACTGTTCCCCATCGACTCTTCATTGTTCCTCACCGACTCCTCACTGTTCCTTAGTGACTCCTCACTGTTCTTCACTGTTCATTATCGACTCCTCACCCACTCCTTACTGTTCCTTAGCGACTCCTGACTGCACGTACCTGAATAGCGACGTCATGACCATTATTGGCACATGTTGATAGTTGATAAATCCGAAATGATCCGCTTGAGCGTATCTGCGTTAAGCCTTGATAGCATTGGTGACACCAACAAATATACGCCACCGTTTGGTCGGACATGTCTGGGGTCGTTCGCCGGTTTGGCGGCTTCGTGTTTCAGCGTTGTCTCGTCTTTTTAAAGTCCTTTTTTTTTGAGAGCTGCGGTTTTTGAACGAGTTTCAACACGTACGTGTCGACCGGCGATTCGCCAGTTTGTTCGGTAAAACCCGTCCCGACGTGTTGGCGGCGGCATCTTGGCGGGAAAATTTGAATTTTGGCGGCGCATCCGATCGAAAACACTTGTTTTTTTTTTTTAATTTTTTTTTGCAGCGCATCCGATCAAAAACACTTGTTGTTTTTTTTTAATTTTGGCGGGACTTTTGAATTTTGTCGGGAAAATTTGAATTTTGGCGGGAATGACTCACCATTCTTCATACTTCACCTTCCGTAGTCTGTGTCCACCCTACATACTACTACATGGCTGAAAGTATGAAAATCTGTCAATACTGAAAAGTGCCAACGGCACGTAACGAGTGCCGTAGGCACGACCGGGGGGAGAGCACGAGAGGGGGTGCTAACCCCTTCTCGTAAGGTGGGTACAGGGGATCTCCCCCCGAAAATTTTGAACATTCAGAGTTGCTTAGACAGCATTTGATGATATTTGTGACTTGTCAAATTGCAGGATTATAGCAATTAAAACTGCTTTAAACCCAATAAAATTGAAGCAATATTCATAATTTTGCAGTGAGAAATATTCACTGGCATGCTCTATGTTACATTATTCATGGTGCATGGGCTGTGATGTTGACAGCTACGGGTACTACATAAATGTTCAGAAATATCATTTATCATTTCCAACCAGTGAAAAGAAATTGAGCCGACTGTAAATAATATTTGTTATTTAATGATGTAAAATAAAACAAATGCATGCAATAAATGCGTAATCATTGCCTTTAGTACATATGGGAATTGATTTTGGACTGTAGGTGTAACAGGTAGTGCGAAATGGTTGAATGTCGAAGTGTCATAGGGCCGAGTACCCGAGATGTCACGTTACCGTTTAAACAGATTTGGAAGAAAATAACCATGTCTATTTCCATTTATTTATAAGCATGTAGTACCCTCTACAACCATTCTACCCAATTTATACTCTGTATGTTACTATTTAGCATGATTATATAGGCCACGGGTGTGAATTTCCATGTTTTGGAAAAAACGTTTGTTGTTAGGTCGTAAAGCGGCACATTTTACAACATATTAAATTACGACATATTAAATTACCAAAATAATTGTTGATCACAGGTCATATATTGAAAATATTGCTGGTAGCATGTACTAAATTTGAATAGTGGGCAGATGTGTGAAAATAAACTATATATCATCTAGACCAATTTATTTTTTACACGTGTGTACAACACGTGTAAAAAATAAATTGGTCTAGATGATATATAGATACAGATACACCGCACCGCGAACTCTCCGTGAGTCTTCGGTAATTTCCGAGCGGCCGTCTCCGAGCTGTTGTTAGCTTCGGTACGGTGCGGTAAGGCGACTGACTGAATAATTGGTGCCCGGTTTCTAAGCGCCGCTCTAAAGTGGAAGGTGCATATTATCATATGAATATATATATATAGGAGGGACCAGACAAATTGCCGATGCGCGAAACGAAAGTGAACCAAATTTTGACAGGCATCAAAGTTATCGCCGATTCGCCAAACATCAGTTGGCCGAATGAAAAATAAAACATCGGTGTACCGAATGAGACACCCTCATCCCTACCCACCCCTCTCCCTCCCCCCCCCCCCCCGCCCCCTAATGGTGGTATTAGAGAAACACACATTAACGTGAGAATCAAATTTATAATAATCTTGGTATGAACATTGTTATCATACGAACTTTAGTGAAACGTCCGGTGGCACAAAGGGGACAGACATGGAAATATGCTTTTACTTTCGCGTACGCACGTGATAGTCTGCGTGTGCACGCGATAGGCTTTGCGATAGACTTTGCGTGCTCACACGATTGGCTTTGCGTGCGCACGCGATAGTCTGACAAGGCAAATGGCGATTAAATTCTGACAATGGAGACAACCCTGGTAAACTGGTGCAGGTCGTTTCATTGGCTAAGCTATCGCGTGTACACGCAAAGCATATCGCGTGCGCACGCAAATCCTTCCATGTCCCCTCTGTACCACCGTAGAAACGGCCTCCTGATAAATACTAGGCAATTTCCCTTTGACGAAAGGAGGTTTCCACGCCTGTAAATCACGACAACAAATACACACCATGGATGGTGTGATTGGTCGGAGCGTTTCTGATTTCAATACATGGCTATGACGGGAGAAATGGGCTTATGGGAGTTACGACCAGTGTAGATCCGTCAATGAAACACCACTCGGATCCAAACGAAGCCCCGAAAATGGTTGAAAATGCAGTTTGTAACTACCAAAAGAGACACGCGAACACTCACAGGTCATGATAGAGAAGTGTTGACATGCACCTAATACTGCACATTCGCCAATCCGTCAGGAAAACCCAAATTTAAAAACCAGAGTGCATCCCATTTTTCATTATTTCCAGCAACATGTAGGTTTCCTAGAAATAACTCACTACAAGCTACACTTGTCTCAAATACCACACGCCCCATTTATCTAACTTCATAACTTTTGGCTATTAAACACATTAAATCTAAAAAATCTTTAAATGTAACTACGTTTTAATCAATAACAAAAATGTCAGCCTCCCTAAAGAATGTATTTGATGAAATTCGAACAAATATTGATTGTATTGCGAAAAGAAATTTCCTATGGGAATTTAACATGGCCATGGGGGCTAAAAATAGATTTTTAAAAACTAATTTTAGAATTTGTGGACCGATTTTCAACATCTAGCTTTTGTTTCTTAGATACATCATTTCGAAGCTATCTAGCGAGGTTTCGGAGTCGATTTCCTACATTATCTTCTTTTTTTTCTTCTTTTTTCGACCGTCACTCATGCACTAACTCCTTTTTGCCCGATGTTGAAATGTCATAGGGAATATTTTTTTTTTCACAATCAATTTTGTTTTTGTGGAGGTTGACTTTTTTGTTATTGATGAGAAACTTACATCGCCATCAGTATTCGGTCAACGTATATCGAATGAGCTGATATAGTGAAATTACTTACATGTTTCTCTGGTATAGGCGGCGTCAATATGCTCACGACGACAGTGACAATGATGCAGATAACGAACAGAATGCAGCCGAAGTGAAGGTAATGCACATCCTTGATGATTGACGGCCGGGAGTCGTCTGCCTCCTCGCCGCAAGGGGGCACTGTGTACGAGTACTCCCAGGCGAAGCGCGTGATCCCAACCACGAGACCCACCATCAATCCCCAGAACGCTCCCTGCAATATAGATACGGTTTATTGCATTCTGGCCATAGTGCCGCCGTTCCGGTTTTCGTTGCGGATATATTTTAGACATGGCCACTGATCGGATCCCGCAGTACACTTTATGGAAATAAAATGGCGACGACGAATGGGCATGTGAATTTGTTAGAAATTACGATACGATTTTATAGGAATAAACAGTTTTTTGCTGACAGCCAAAAGCCAGTATAGTCGGACTTTTAATGGTTATATCCGTAATAAGAAGTGTTGGTTGTTCCTTATTTATAATTCAAAGCCAGTGGATTAACATTTATCTCATCAACACAGTGCGTATGTGCCGTGAAACACGGTGCCGTGAAACACTTTTGATAGCCTGTCAATACGACCTAATCACTGCGTCGTATGAATATGTGCGGTTGTCATACTAGTCGATTCTCCGATTTTGAGGGTGCGGCTGGGGTTATTTTTGGCATCTTAAAGCTATTTGTAGTGTTGACAGGATAAATAGAATAGTAGGTTAGTGCCGTGAATGGGAAAACATATCTGGCGCGGCACGGAAACTGGATGTGCTCAACAGAGCCTCGCCCATCCCGTTTCCTAAGCCTTGCCAGATATTGTTTTCCATTCGCGGTACTAACCTACTATTCTCTATATCACAATCCATTCCAGTTATTTAGGGTTGATAGGGTTGATTGTAGATGTGACTATAAAAATTGGGCTTATGGGCTTGGCGACCAGTGTAGATACATCCGCACAGTCTGATCAGGACACACACTGTTCGCCATTTCATCAATGAAACACCGTCATGCTTCTAACAAGAACTATGGATCGTTATCAGGTGACAGGACTGTGCTCTTTGATCAGGATCTACAATGGTCACACAACTTATTAGCCTCATTTATTCAGTCACAGCCACAGTGAAGCATACGTACCGGTTCGTTGGTGCGTTTCCAGAAGACGGCGAGAACATAGACGGCACAGACGGGCGGCGCCAGGAAGCTCGTGATCGCCTGGATGTAGTGGAACAGCTCGCCGAAATTCTGCACGATCGGGATCCAGATTACCGCGATCACCACCAGTACCAGGATACACGACCTGCGATAGACCAGTTTACCGCGATGAAGATCAGTACCACAGTACACAACCTACCATGGAATAGTTATATAAATATGTGGAGAAAACAAAGGTATTACATTTCTCACGGAATAACGGAATACTCACCGACCATAAGCCGTCTCATCAAGATCTGAACCATTTGTGGATATTCTATATTTTTTTACTTTTCTCTTCAAGGACTCTTGAGAAAAATAATCCTCTTTTCTGCAAAATGGAACAGTCTCAAACGTAACCTGTGTGAGCCAAGTCAGTTACTTATGGCGGAAAGTTGAATGCCGGAGTACTCACCTGCCGACGATCATAAGCTCCCACTCGTTGGCGTCCTTGCGGATGCGGCGCCAGATGTCCATGGTGAGGATGGTGCTACTGCTATTGAAGATGGAGGTCAATGACGAGATGAGGGCCGACATCATGACGGCCAGCATCAGCCCTCGCAGGCCCGTCGGCATGATCTTCAGGACGAGTTTTGGGTAGGCGATGTTTGTACAGCCCTTCGTGCTGCCGCAGATCGCCTCACAGCTGACGGGGTCCGCGCAGCCTACCTCGTCTATAGGTGGAATATAGGCGGGAATGGTGTTTCGGGTAGAGGTCATGACGTTTATTTCAGTTTTTGACAACTTAGAATTGGCGAGAATTGTCGGTTTGACACCGTGTTGCTTAGTTCAAATGAAACTTCGCGACATCAACCCGAATCAAATCCCGCCAAATTATAAACAAAGCAACGTGACATAAAACAGACACATTTGGCTAATCCAAAATCTGTAAATTAAGCAATGTGACACATTCAACTAATTCTAACGCCGATAATGCAACGGCCGTAATTCAATGGGAAATTACTCTTGACATTCCAAGTTCGGTAAGCCAGTTTTGTCCCACTTCTATCCATGTTCATGAGTGTGTACCCGCGTTATTAGGAGAACTCGACATGGTATGGATATGGGCATGGGATAAATTACTTACAGCTCTTGGAACCCAGCCAGGAGCACGGTCGTCCGCATGTATGATCAGATATTAGTTGCGAACAGTAACTCTTGCAATCTACTCCCGTACCGTCCGTTACGAACCGTACGGGAGTAGATTGCAAGAGTTACTGTTCGCAACTAGATCGGATATTATCTCTTCGTACATGCGGTCGAACCATGCATTACCATCATACTGGTCTATACTCACTGGGGAATAGGATCCTGGCGATCATGCCCGGGAAAACGATGAGCCAGAGCGGCAGGAACTTCAGGTAGCCGGCCAGGATCGTGCCCGCCTTCGCGTGGGTCAGGTTCTTGGCGGCTAGCGCCCTCTGGACTATCACCTACAACAAGGGAGGTAATTCGTTGCGGTTCTTGACGATCAGCGCCCTCTGGACTATCACCTACAACAAGGGGGATAATTCGGTAGCGTTCTTGGCGACCAGCGCCCTCTGGACTATCACCTACAACAAGGGGGCTAATTCGGCAGCGGTTCTTGGCGACCAGCGCCCTCTGTACTATCACCTACAGCAAGGGGGCTAATTCGTAGTGGTTTTTGGCGGCCAGCGCCCTCTGGACTATCACCTACAACAAGGGGGTAATTCGTAGCGGTTCTTGGTGTCCAGCGCCCTCTGGACTATCACCTACAACACGGGGGCTAATTCGGTAGCGGTTATTAGCGGCCAGCGTCCTCTGGACTATCACCTACAACGAGGAGGATAATTCGGTAGCATTTCTTGGCGGCCATCGCCCTCTCCAGACGATCATCTACAACAAGGGGGAGGAAATACGGTATGACTGTCACCTACAGGAGGAGGATAACTCTGTAAGGGAGGAAGGCATAGCTGCGGGGATTGGAGGAGGGGGTTCACGTAACTGAATGACAACGGCCAATAATCTACAAATGTAATTAAATGTTGGTGGAGAAGTACAGGGCAAACTCAAACGATAAGTGACACTCACGGACGAATAGATAACAAATCACCAAAATCTGTACCCATGACCATGTAAAAATAATTAAAACGCATTATGTCTGTCACGAATCGTAGCCGACTATTTTCTTTATCATCCATTAATTGTAACACGGGTCACACACTACTAGTCTAGAGCACAATAATCGAATATTCTAGTACAGACGATCGAATAGGTATTGGTGTGTGAAATATCGCTCCCGTGGAATAAACCGCTGGAGAGAATAGCGCTTTATCCGAAACCGTGCACGGACCACCAGTATTGGATTTTGCACTGGTCATATCTGGGTGATCTACACTGTTTATGCAGACTTGGTTGCTAGCCTAATTGGTTGATAGCCTAATTACCTAGTAGGTCATATCTACTTATGGCTGAAGTATCTCAGATTAATTCACCAGATATCTCATGAGCTAGACTGACTGTTAGAACATTAGTCCACTTACGCAAAATTGTAAGCCAAATGTTGGTACCTAAGTTTTACATTGACAGGCAGACTACATGAGGATAGTCGTGCACTAGGGTGGGAGTATATATTAGATTTAGCACCATATACTATCAGTCGGACACTCAATTACATTCTTGTGACACATTGGATCGCAAGCTTTCACTGGGAATTGGTGAGTACATATGTTTTAGTTACTTTCTAATGCTGCCATTTAAGTCTGAATATTGCCAAGACCGGAAATTCTACGCATCGTTATCGTATCCTCGATAATACTGCACTATTTAATTTACCTGAGTTATTTGGACCCGTTTCGACCAAACGCTTGGTCAATAAAAGCCGTATGTCATGTATCCGCTGATGTAGATTATCTCCCTTAATCAAATCGTATTGATTCATTAAGAGAGAGAGAGAGAGAGAGAGAAGAGAGAGATGGAGAGAGAGAGGGAGGGAGAGGGAGAGGGAGAGGGAGAGACAGAGACAGAGACAGAGAGAGAGAGAGAGAGAGAGATAGAGAGAGAGAGTAGAGAGAGGAGCGGGAGTGAGAGAGAGAGAGAGAGAGAGAGAGAGAGAGAGAAAGAGAGAGAGAGAGAGAGAGAGAGACAGGCTGATAAAGATAGGCTTGAGACTGACAGACAGGCTGAGAAAGATAGGCTTGAGGCTGAGAGACTAGCAAAAGAGGTAGAGAGACTGATTGAGAAAGATAAGCTTGAGACTGACAGACAGGCTGAGAAAGATAGGCTTGAGGCTGACAGACTAGCAAAAGAGGTAGAGAGACTTATTGAGAAAGATAAGCTTGAGGCAGACAGATTAATAGAGGATCGAGAAATAATGGAAAAGGTAAGAATAGATTTGCAAATGACAAAAGTTAGATTTGAGTACGAATGCAAAATTCGTGAATTAGAGACAACGCAGAAAGTTGAGATGGGAATATCGGATAATTATAGTCCAGTAGTCGAACATAAGATACCACAAGGTCAGAAATTACCATATTTTGATCAGGACAAGGACAATATGGATAGTTATCTGGCACGGTTTGAACGTTACTCGGAAGTGCAAGGTAGGCCGAAAGGTCAGTGGTCATTACACCTTAGCATATTATTAAGGGGCAAAGCTCTAGACGTTTACTCCCGTTTATCGTTGGAAGATGCTCTTGATTATGACACATTGAAGACATCCTTGCTCAAAACGTTTGACTTAACCGTAGAAGGGTTTAGGAAGCAATTTAAGAACGGTAAGCCAGAGCCGGGTGAGACATTTGTTCAATATATCAACAGGGCTAAGAGTTGTCTTGCTAAGTGTTTGGAAACTAGACAAAGTTGAACGTACTTACGAAGGCGTGATAGATGTTTTTCTCATGGATCAGTTACTAAGCACTTGCAGTCGTGACTTGTACGTTTTTCTAAAGGAAAATGTCGTTAGCAAAGTACATGAGATGGCAGTGCAAGCTGACTTCTTTGCGGAAGCCAGAGGCGGTACAAAGTACGTAGTACAGAGAGAGAACCGAGACAATAGAGCACAGGTTATGAGAGGAAGGTGAGAGGTCAAGGTGAGAGATATCTAGAGTGTCTAGGCCATACCATAAGCGGACAGAAAGAGATCAGAGCTCACCCAGATAAGGTCACAGCTGTACAGGAAGCGCATGTCCCCGAAACTAAGAAAGGGGTGAGGGCATTTTTGGGGTTAGCGGGGTTCTACCGTAAATTCATCCCCAATATTGCAGAAATAGCTGTCCCACTAACAGATCTCACGAAAAAGGGTTAACCGAACAAAATTGAATGGGGAGACTCCCAAGAGAAGGCTTTCAACAGCCTGAAAAGAGCGCTGACTAACGATCCCATCCTCAAACTCCCAGAGCTAGACAAGCCGTTCATATTGAGAACAGACGCATCCGACGTAGGTTTAGGGGCCATTTTGTTGGAGGAACAAAACGGGGTACAACTACCAATTGCGTACGCTAGCAAAAAAAATACTTCCAAGGGAGCAAAACTACTCAGTTGTAGAAAGATAGTGCTTAGCAGTAGTCTGGGGAGTGGAAAATTTCCACAAGTATTTGTTTGGTAAAGAGTTCGTACTCGAGACAGATCATCAACCACTTACGTACCTGAATAAGGCAAAAGTTGCAAACTCCAGGATGATGAGATGGGTGCTGTTGTTGTGATAGTAACATGGCACCATAACTAGTAACGTAACCATGCCCCGGTCTGGCGAAGGACGGTACATATTAAACATAGTCTATCAAGAGGATATGAAACTAGTTTCCATTTCATTAGTGAGTTAGTGAAAAGGGTTTAAGAATCTTTCAACAATATTGCAGTCATATAATGTTGGTTCGGCAGGCTCGAATCCCACTCCGTGACTTATCACATCACGTGACATGTACATGGATGTGAGGAAATTTACAATCAAAATCAACACTGAATTTATAATACGACAAAATAAATACTATGAAACCAGACAATCATATTAAAGCAAGCTTACTGCAGAGTTTCAACTTTGTACATCAACTGGTTTAAGAGGATTAGTGGCGACAGTAGGGTGACGGACGCACTAGGTGACGGACGCACTACGGACTAAAGATGGACGGCTACGTTCAAACATTAAACAAGAACGGACGGACGGTCCAAACACTATACAAGTTGGAATTAATATACACTATATAAATTCATGAAACTGTTGAAAACAGTATATTGTATTGCTCAGGGCCGTCAACAGACACTATCCCCTATTATAATTCATTTATATTAACCAATTAATATATTTAAATTGATATAAAACAGTGAAATTATTTTTCACGAATTCATTTTAGGTCCGAAACTGTGTGGGGCGACTTGCTTGGGTGTCAATCGATAAGACCATTATTCTTTCAGCTTAAAACTCACTTTCGATCGTAAATAAATATGTTTTTTTTTGTTGAAACACATTCTCAATTGAATATATTCAGTGTTTCTTGCCAGTTTGGATTGGTTTTGACGCTAAATATGCAAAACTATAACTTGGAAGTTGAATTTAAAAAACGTACGCATATTATACATATAAAACAGTGAAATTATTTTTCACGAATTCATTTTAGGTCCGAAACTGTGTGGGGCGACTTGCTCGGGTGTCAATCGATAAGACCATTATTATTTCAGCTTAAAATTCACTTTCGATCGTAAATAAATGTTTTTTTTTTGTTGAAACACATTCTCAATTGCCAGTTTGGATTGGTTTTGACGCTAAATATGCAAAACTATAACTTGGAAGTTGAATTTAAAAAACGTACGCATATTCGTTTCCGCGAAATCGCGTGTGATTCTATTATTAGAAATAAACTTACTCGATTTCCTTATTAGGAAAGTGTAGAAACCTTTGTGAATAAATTAATTATAAATGTCTTGTCTGAAGTGTCCAATGAATGTCCCGACAGTTGTCGCTAGCGTGGGAAAACTGCCACACATTATATTGAGGGGCGGTCATTACGGAAACAAACGTAAATTAATTATTCACTATTCGGACGCGTGTAGTTTAAAAACGCGATATTTGATTGGCTATTGGCATGCAGACCAATGATATTTGACTTTATGATTGCTATTCACCAATAGGAAGCAGCTTACAACCATTTTCACCGACACATTTTTGTAAACAAACCCAGCTCGATCACTTCATGTTCTAAACAAGTAAAGGACGAGTAGAATTTATCAATTCGTCACTGGCTGAGCTCGTCACCAACTTGAAAATTTCATCGGACACGAGGACCGAAGTTTCGAGAATATTTACCGGTCCTGGTCAATTTTTGTCGGCCAGGTCCGAGGTCCGACGGTCTTTCGCGGAGACTGATATACCAAACGAGATCTAGCCGACACGAAAAATACAATAGAAAATTAATGGTCAAGTCAACAGTACTAGTAATAACACTAATTATATTCCTGTCCGTTTTTTTGGTGTAATGAATTCTAAATATTTCAATAAAAAATCACATTTTTGTCAAAGTTATTGGTCATGCTGTCGCCGAGCCTGCCGGACCTATTCTGACGCCCCTGTGAATAATGTCCGTCGTTACCTGATCGGAGCACCAATACCAGACAGAGGAGATCGTCAAGCCAAACATGACGCCGGTCCAAGGGAGAGAACCGTCGTCCACAGCCCGGATAAAGTGCATCGAGTTGTCTGGCGGTATCCCGCACTTGCCGTACGGGTAACTGTCGTTGCCATAGTTGTCACGTGTCACGTCTGGCCACGCCTCGAAAAACTTCTTGACTGTCGCCTCGTACCCGCCCACTTCAATGAAGCCTGGAATAATACGGGTGGAATTGATGAATGTTTCCTTCATGAGGTGGTAAACGGGTGAAAGTCAAATGAATACTGACAAACTTCCACGAAATAAACATAGGCCTATATAGGCATAATATGCACTCTCCTCGCGAGTGATGTATGTAGTGAATTGATCGGTATTGATCGAGCCATGCACACATTGATCGGCGTCCGTCTACTGTCTGTTCCACGTTTTGCTGCCGCAGGGGCGGCGGAAGCTGGGGAGGGGGGGGGGGTAGGGGGCTGGGGCCCCCCCCCCCCCCCCCGCCCCCCCCCCCTCAGCCCCCCCCCCCCCCCACCCCCCCCCCCCCCAGCCCCCCTCCCAATAATTCTGTAAATTTTTGATTGTGTAATCATGAGTACTGGGAACTTTGCTGAGAACTTTGCTGAGAATGCAGGAAATGGCGTTTCACATCACTTGGATTTCAAAAATTTCCTGGGGGGGGGGGGGGGGGGGGGGGGCATGACCCCGGACCCCCCCCCCCCCCCCACCCTAGCGCTATCTAAAAAATATTTAAAAGTACACATGTAAGTATTTTTTTATCAATAACAATAACTTGTTTTCTTAGTTACATCATTTTCAAGCTATCTCGCCAGGTTTCGGAGGCAATTTCCAAATTTTTTTCGTTTTTTGAAATTGACTCCCCATGTTAAATTCCCATAGGAAAATCTTATTTTCGCAAAAAATCAATATTTGATGGAATTTCATCAAATAATTTTTTTTGGGGAGGGTGACTTTTTTGTTATTGATGAAAAAGTACTTACTGTTAAATATATTTTAGATTTAATGTGTTTAATAGCCAAAAGTCGGCAGCAAAACGTGGAACAGACAGTAATTAGGCCAGATACATCTATAACGTTTCACATACATCATAATCCAACAGAGTAGTTCAATAGCGGAAACTAAGATTTTAAAATAAACAGGAAGTAATTTAAACAACTTGTTGGCAAATGTATGGCAACGACGATTACATCCAATATGGCCGCCAGCGGCCGGCCGATACTTACTCATGATCATGAGGATGAAGGCGCCCACCACCATGATGATCACCTGGATAAAATCTGTCCATATCACGGCCGTCAGCCCGCCTACAACACACCACAACATGGTCAATATATACTATTAACCCTTAGACCGCTATCTTAATTTTTTTGTCGTCTGCTGTTTATTTTATATTTTCCATTTGTATCATCAAAACATGCTTTGACAGCTCTTTAGAATAATTTACAACATGCTTTGACAGTACTTCAGAATCATTTCCATTGGAAATGATTCTGAAGTGCTGTCAAAACATGTTTTTATTGAGAAATAAGGCAAGATATAAAAGAAACAGCAGACGACAATTGTTGTGAGTAGCGGTCTCAGGGTTAAATCAACACGAATGATATATTATGTGCGTTTCATAAGCACATCAAACATTTCTGCTGTACTGATCATTTGTATTTATGATACTCATGTATTTTGATGGTATATACACTGTGTTAATACACTGCGAAAGCCAATCTTATGTTAGTCGAGAACATCACAGACCCAATCAAGTTGGGTCGTCATGGCTGCTATTTGTTTCTTGGCATTTTATATTTTTTCAATAAAACTGAACATATACAGCATCTAACTGCATACACACTTGGATTGAACCCTAGTTTACATTTACAAACATACACCAGCATTATATTGTTGATTTCAAAACATTTTTGTACATGTTTTTTTTTCTCAGATATTCATGAATTTTGTCAATAAATATTTTTTATTTCTATAAACAACAAAAGCTCAAAATCTTGTACAACTACTATTTGCATGCATATTGAAATAACCCACAAGTTATTTAATTTAAAAATATGTAAATTTGATACTTTATCATTGTTTTTGAAAAATCCACAGGAAAATGCCACTTTACAAGAGTAAGCCATCATGACTGTATATAAAGACAATCATGAAGTTACGACTAATCGTATGTTATCCGTCAAAGGTTATTATAGTGCTCCGATCAGAATGTTCTATAACTATACGTTGACAAAGTTTTTGTAAAACATTCATATGTATACATGTATGACAATGTGCATGCATGAATCGAGAAACAATATACTGATCATACTATGTACGAGGGGTGCTTATTAAAACCGGAACAGCTAAAGCAAAATCCAAATAAGCATGATGTTAATTAAGTGCAAATACATATACATGTAAATGTCTATCGCAAACACATGCGACATGCCGTATACGTTGTGGCCACCCCTCATACAGACACACGTACCGGCTATGGTGAAGAGGCCGGAGATGAACAACAGTATGATGACGGCCACGTATAAGTCCAGATCCACGGACTGGGTGATGAACAGGGCGCCGGAATACAAGTCCGCCTGTAACAGTCACAGAATAGACCGGTCGCATACATAATGTGGCAAATTCTCCCAACTGTAATCATCCCGGCGTTACCTTATTCAGGCATCACTGGCGACTGCAGCTGTAGTGACGTATACCGCGTGGATTACGGAGCATGCGCAATGGACGTACCCCGCACCGCGACCCCAGAAGTTAAATAGTCGCCATTACTGACAACAACGTGTTTCTATTTAAATCGACTTATCTGCCTTCATTGAGTCTAAGGTAAGAATAACTTATCACAATATGTTACCGAACTTGGATATTGGACAATCACGGGTAACTTTCCGGCAGAAATTCTCCATGACGTGATGTCTGCTCACTGAAACGTATTGGATATCGCCAAGTTTGCTGCTCTTTGAATGGTGAAGTCATGTGATAAACATAATCTCAAACTCGTTTCTAGTTGATATGAGATTCGTATTTAGGAAAATATATATGTGAAAAACAGCTACGCATGTCGATGGGATGCTTCAATGTCATGTTACCACTAAACATCCTTATTGATAGTGTGACCAAGACCATTCAATGCACATGCAGAACTCATAGATATATCAATCAGGGCCCGGTTGCTCAAAGCTTCTGTTAGCTTAACAGAGTGTTAAATCCTTAGCATTGCTAAGGATTTAACAGTCTGTGAAGCTAACGAAGGTTTTGAACAACCGGGCCCTGGGTCATAATATTCTGTATTAGTTGATACTATTGATATATGTGTAAATGTGACGGTTTAATGATATCAAATATGTATTGAAAGGATACCACATATTATTTCATTCCAGTATGCGTTCGGACGCACTAACAATCGGCTCAGTACATCTTCGTCCCTGCTATGGTAGAGGGATACTTGCGGATATTGTAGTGAACCTAGCGAGAAAACTGCTGAGATACAGAGTGATACTTACGGATATTTTGGTGAACCTAACAAGAAACATGATGTGATGCAGAATGATACTTACGGATATTTTAGTGAACACGTAGAGGACGAGGGCTAAACAGGCCAGGTATATCCGGATCCTCTGGCCGCCGAACCGCTTCCTCAAGTACTCCGGCATCGTGAAGACCTGTACAGATACGTGGTCATATACTTGGTATATTTAATGCGTAAATAGTATATTAATTATATATTGGAATCAAAATGTTGTTTCGCTACTACGGCTAGAATAGCATATTACCTTTTTTTAATAAGCGAGGAAACTATTAGTAGACGGTGACAATAGTTACTGTACTTGTCGTTAATCTGGACTATAAAGCGTACACCTTTGGCGTAATAATGCATTCTCGTGACCCAGCGTCAGCGAATGCCAAAACGATCAAGTACTATGAAAACAAGTTGTATATATAATTTATATTGGGCCACATTTGATAACCAGATGGCCGCGCGGCCCGCATGTCGAGCCCGCCGAGGCATTTGATATGGTATGGTATATGGTATTTATTTTTTAAACTTTAACACAGATTTCGCACGCACGCACGCACGCACGCACGCACCACGCACGCACGCACGCACGGACACCCGGACGTCATTGTGATCACTATGTCTCGCTTTCCGCAAGCGGGCTCGACAATAAATTAGGACGGTTTAGTATGATTCCTTCTACGTAAATATGGTTACACATGTGTTTGCTTTCCATGAACAAAAAATAATGCACACGTTTCCTATTCGCAATTCGTCAGTACGAATATTAAATTTACAATAAAATGTATGACTTGGATACGCTAACTTTGCTAATATGTTGAACCAATCAAACTGATTAATTTCGGTACGATGAGGTTCCAGTACGTGGCATAATAAGTATAGTGATACGCCCGTGTTTACATCATTATGAACTTACACCAGCTGCCGTATATACCGGAACAAACAGCCATCCCAGCATCATCAGGATAAATATGGCCTACAACATAACAATAAGTCATCTAAATAGTACAAGTATTTACTAGATCTATGTCAGGGCTCCAGATAAGGAATTAATAATTGAGTATTTTCACTCCATCATAGCTGAAGCAATTGGGTATTTCAATATTGTAATTGGGTAAAATAAAATCACACTACTGTTTACACATCAACAGACAGCAATTATTGAATACTTTGCTTCGAAATGAAAACATGTCTTGGCATTTCATTGGAAATGGAGACAATTCTAATGAAATACCAATATATGTTTTACGTAAATACGCAGCTTATCTCGAGCTCTGTATGTAATACTGATGGCGTTCCATCGCTGACTGACGTATCATTGGGTACACCTGCGCCTTCTGATACAGTGGAACCTCTCTAAACCGGACACCCTGGGAGGTCCCCAGGTTAGAGAGGTTCCACTGTAATTAAGCACTCCATGAACAGTTTTTGTCATTTTCAATCATGAAAAGACACGACAATGAAAGAAATGAAATAGAAACCCTTTTAAATTAAACACAATGGGGTCGCCAGGTTGGCTGGTTTAGAGTGGTTCTGCTGTATTTGATTACATTTAATAGGTCGCAAATATCTGTGATTAATGTACTTGGATTAGATGTGTTGCATTTATAGAAAGCAGGAGTAGCCATATTTGACAAAGAAAATGGTTAAGTAACACACTAGCGTGCATTAATATGTAATAAACAAGCCACAAATCAGTCTAAAATAAGTATTCACATTTTTTTTAAAACACGCTTGAGATATGTATTCGATTGAAAGATATGCATGTTACTGTTAGAAATAACATAGTGTTCATTGCATGTATAGCCATTTTATAATATGCATGCAAAACACTGATAAGAGAGACCAAACAAGACATGAGTTCACAAATGTTAATTAACCTGTTTAGTATTCACGTTGAAGTGAACTCGTGGTCTACATGCGGTGCACCGGCAATGAACTATGGTGTCGAGTGTATTAGAAAAAAGTAAGCGTTCTTCAAAATTAACTTTAGTAATGAAGCATCTCGAGAACCGTATAGTTAAAACCAAGTGTATGAGAGTATGACCAAACGTGTGATAAATTAACAAAAGAAAATGACAACAACCGTGTACCTGATCCGACCACAGGTGGTAGACTCGAACCTGTGACATAAATGGAAATGCTCATTAAAAATCCCATAATATTACCCTACCCACCTGGCGTCGTACTACATACGTTACGTTTAAATAAATTCCATTACCCCACCCACCTGGAGTCGTACTATTCGATTAAATAAACGTAACGTAGAGTATACTAGGTGGATGGGGTAATGGGAATTTTAATGGGAATTTTCTATTGTGTCACAGGGCCGAGCCTTGCACTTGTGGGCCAGACTGCGTATGTGCACCTGTCCTTACGTTGAGCTCGAAGACGGCGATGCCGATTCCATTATGGGCCCCGGACCCGGCCAGGCCGACAAAATGGCCGCTGCCGATGTTACTGGCGAACAGTGACGCACCCACCTGAAACACATGGCCGATTGATTGATTGGTTTGTTGTTTGGTTGGTTTGTTTGTTGGTTGGTGGACTGAATGATGGATGGACGGACGGATGGATGGATGGATGGAGATCCTGATCAGACTGTGCGTATGCACAGGCTGATCTGGATCTACACTGGTCGCAAAACCCATAAGCCCCATTTCTTCAGTCACAGCCACATATTATGAGTTTGAGACCAGTGTAAATCCTGATCAGACTGTGCATCCGCAGTCTGTCAGGATTTACACTGATTACCATTCCATCAATGTAACCGCACACGCAGCTTGTAGATCCGGGGTTACACTGGGCACCTGTGGTTATGTAAACAGTCCAACCGTTAACGCTTTCAACACCAAGTAACTTAATAGGATGTTCCATGCCAATGTTTCACGCTATTTCATTAATTTTGTTCATTCAAATTATCCCATTCTTCTAAAAGGGTAATCTGTACGACGTTTAAAATTATTAACAAACAGTGGAGATCCTGATGAGACGGCTCGTTACGAGCCGGCTCATCTGGATCTGCACTGTTTGCAAACATTGTCTCTATAGAGGTCTGTGGTGTTGAAAGGGTTAAGATATGAGACACGTCATGTGATTTTGTACCTTCGGACATCTGCGTAATTTCATTAAAAACGTTTTCAATATTTTTCAAAAATAAAGTCAAAAGTTGACAAAATTTTCAGTGTCAACCTTTATCGCCATTTACGGAAAATATTGTAAATTTTGTAAACGTATTTCATGAAATTACGCAGATGTCCGAGAAGTTACAAAATCACATGGCGTGTCTCAATTATGACATCATAAGACTTAAAGTATAAATGTTAGTCACATGAAAGTCAATCGGTAGTTTTATTTTACGCTCAACAGTCGTGCCCTGTGTAATGTGTTATGATATGTAAATGCTTCAAAGCATTCTCTATTTATCGTCACAATCTATTTCAATTTCAAAAGATGTTTGCTGTATGGCAGTTGTAAATTACTACCGAATCGACAACACAAGCCGGCAGACGACACCGCATTGAATGGAGCGAGCAATGACCGCAGTTGTGCATGTCTCGCCAGGAGTGTGCACTTATAGTTGTGCATCCGAACATTCAGATTATCGCATCAGCCGACACCCGGTACAGGGTAACACATGACCCCCGGGACACCACGACAAAATCCGGCAGCAGCTAACACATGACCCCTGGGACACCAGGACAAAATCCGAAAGCAGGTAAGACATGACCCCCGGGACATCACGACAAAATCCGGCAGCAGGTAACACATGACCCCGGGGACACCAGAACAAAATCCGAAAGCTGGTAACACATGACCCCCGAGACACCAGGACAAAATCCGCCAGCAGGTAACACATGACCCCCGGGACACCAGGACAAAATCCGCCAACAGGTGACACATGACCCCCGGGACACCACGACAAAATCAGCCAGCAGGTAAACCCCCGGGACACATGACGGACAACAGACAAAATCCGGCAGCAGGTAACACATGACCCCCGGGACACCAGGACAAAATCCGAAGGCAGGTAACACATGACCCCCAAGACACCAGGACAAAATCCGCCCGCAGGTAACACTTTACCCCCGGGACACCAGGACAAAATCCGCCAACAGGTGACACATGACCCCCGGGACACCACGACAAAATCCGCCAGCAGGTAACACATGACCCCCGGGACACCAGGACAATGTTAGAGAGGTCGGTTGTCCATCATAGTTTCCCCCATACCCAAACCAGTTTGTGTCCATTCTCTACTACATGTACTACTACTTCCGATTCACGAGCCCTGCCCAAATTTTACGGATATATCCACAATGGAAAAACAATATTGTTTTCGATAAAATTAAATTTGATCAAATGAGCCTTCTTTTTATTTCGTGAAATTTTGTCAAATATTAATTTTATATCGAAAAATTGATTTGTCTATGGGAATTTAACATGGGGGAAAGGAGCTGGAGAATATGTAGGAGTATAAAAACGACAGTAGTTATATTAGTTTCCTTTCGTAAAGATGTAGTGGGATGTATTTTCCAATAATCGGTACACATCCGGATCTGGATCTACACTAAATCAAATGTAGGTTTAATACGTCGTCTAGATTAGTTTACGGACTACTTCAAACGTCATATTATGCGCCAGACATTCAGCGTTCAGTTTTACCTCTTGTGGCGTTTTGTTTCACACAGACCACAAGTAATATGACAGACACATGCCTAACAACATGTTCAAAAGATCTAAATATATCGATGACGATATTATAGTAATGTTAAGTCAGGCGAACAGTGTAACGCCAGATCAGACTGCGCGGATGCGCAGACTGATCTGGTGATACGATGGTCACCAATGCCATAAGGATTCTTTTCCCAGCATATATAGTGAATACATAGACCTTGTGTAGTATATTGTTTCATAACATGTGTGATACCGTACTAACATGACTAAGATAGGTGAAGATATTCAGATCATATTATAACAGTTGTAATTTTATAACGAAACAAACAGTACCCGTGTAGGTGCAACATGAAGATAAAACACATTGAAAACATACAATTAGCCTTAGCAAATCCAAACAAAATGCATGTGTAATTAATGGCGCTGTGTAAAGTAGTTTCAATTTTCACCCATATAGGTACATAACAATCGGATTTCATGAACAAGATAGAAAATCGGATACTTATGTACCGATGTCGGTGAAAATTTAAACAACCCAGAGGTCCTAGTATCGTCATATATTTTCAATTAAACCACTTTACGCAGGGCAATGATAAAAACACTTCTTTTTTTTTTTATAGTATTTTGTAAAAAAAATCCTGATATGCCCATTTAAATAAAGGTAGTTACATGAGTGTGATAAATTCATAGGTTACTATGAAATCAGTCACGGAATTAAATCATCACACAGGTTAGACTATCTTTATTACATAAGCACAGTGTCATATATTGAAGCTGTACTGATCACCAAATGTATTTTCCGTAGCAATCCATTTTGACCTTGACCTTGGGCACGGGGGATCATGGTAAGGGCAGGTATTGAAAATATGGATGATGATAAACATACACATACCTTTTCTCAAACATGGTTCGAACCCCCGATAGATTCCTAGGGGCCGTTTCACTAATCTACGTACGACTAAAATGTTCGTAAGTGCAAAATTATGATAGTCTGTAAATCTGTAAATTTCATTCTTGTAAACAATACTTGGATTTACATTTATTGAGCATAGGCTGCATGCAGCCTCTATGTTCAATAAATGTAAATACATCAATAGAAATATCCAGACGATCCTAAATTTGCACTTACGAATATTTTAGTCGTACGAAGTTTAGTGGAACGCCCCCCTAATGGTATGGACTAGCCGCGTGACAGACGTTCACGAGTAGACGTGGTTGGCTGGGGACCCGGCAGGGGCTCCTATCATGAATACGATGCATCGCAACCTGATATCCGGTGCCAAGTTCAAATGCAGACAGCGAATCAATTGACCTAGCGAATGGCCAGATTACGCCACAATACAAGTTCCTGCAAATCCATTGTCATCTCACGGGATTCTAACATGTAAATAACCCGGGGCTGTTTCACTAAACTTCGTACGACTAAAATGTTCGTAAGTGCAAAATTATGACAGTCTGTACATTTCACATTAACAATGTTTTCTTGTAAACATTTATTGGATTTACATTTATTGAGCATAGGCTGCTTATGCAGCCTATGCTCAATAAATGTTAATCCATAAATTGAAATTTCCAGACGATCCTAAATTTGCACTTACGAACATTTTAGTCGTACGAAGTTTAGTGGAACGCCCCCCTAATGGTATGGACTAGCGGCGTGACAGACGTTCACGAGTAGACGTGGTTGGCTGGGGACCCGGCAGGGGCTCCTATCATGAATACGATGTATCGCAACCTGATATCCCTTGCCAAGTTCAAATGCAGACAGCGAATCAATTGACCTAGCGAATGGCCAGATTACGCCACAATACAAGTTCCTGCAAATCCATTGTCATCTCACAGGATTCAAACATGTAAATAACCCGGGGCTGTTTCACTAAACTTCGTACGACTAAAATGTTCGTAAGTGCAAAATTATGACAGTCTGTAAATTTCACATTAACAATGTTTTCTTGTAAACATTTATTGGATTTACATTTATTGAGCATAGGCTGCATATACAGCCTATGCTCAATAAATGTTAATCCATAAATTGAAATTTCCAGACGATCCTAAATTTGCACTTACGAACATTTTAGTCGTACGAAGTTTAGTGAAACGGGCCCCAGGTATGGCAGAGCAATACAACTTGGCATCGGTGCTACTTAAAGGTACATGTCCACTCAGTATAGGCACAAACTGCCAGTTTATAATATAGGGAGACATATAGTTTTGTATATTATGTAGATCTGACATTTTCTGGCAAAATAAAGATTCATTCACCATTCCCCACGTATTGATTGGCATTAGTATACCTTTTTATATCGGACGAATATTTCGACACCGTGTTTCCTTAAAATGTTAACGGGCATTACTATTTATACTCTTTTTTTTATTGTTTAATGTGCAATGATCAATCTCTCGAAAATATTATTTGTTCAGGTGACAAAATTTAATTAGCATAAATAATTAAAAAAAATATCATGCCTCATTTGCATATGAAAATAGCCTGATACCACCGCGAGTCACTGTCAGTAAAATAAATATTAGTAAATGATTATATAGCGGACATTCGTAATGTTTAGAACTGGTGGAAGAGTGAGACATTTATACACTTATTTAATTCCTATACAGAACAAGTTGTGCCTACTGAGTGGGCATGTACCTTTAACCCTTACACCGCTACCTTTTTCGTCGTCTGCTGTCTATTTTCCATTTTTATCATCAAAAACATGCTTTGAAAGCACTTTAGAATAATTAACAACATGCTTTGACAGCAGTTCAGAATCATTTCCATTGGAATAACATGTTTTTATTGAGAACTAAGGCAAGATATAAAAGCAACAGCAGACGACAATTGTTGTGTGTAGCGGTCTAAGGGTTAATGTACAATGAAATGTGCCAGACAGTCCGTAGAGATGCATTTTAACATATGTGGCTGTGACTGGATAAATAGGGCTTATGGGTTTTGCGACCAGTGTAAATCCAATTCAGACTGTATATCCGCAAAGTCTGATCAGGATCTGCATTGTTCGCCATTCCATCAATGAGGCGCCCATCATGATTATAACAAGCAATTTAGCTCATCATCAGGCTTCAGGAGTGTGCTATTTGATCAGGAGCTAGACTGGTCACAACTCCCATAATTCCCATTTCTTCAGTCACAGCCACATATACGAATTTCATGACCAATGTAAATCAGTTGCACTGAGCAATTTAGCTCATCATCAGGCAGGAGTGTGCTATTTGATCAGGAGCTAGACTGGTCACAAATCACATAATTCCCATTTCTTCAGTCACAGCCACATATACGAATTTCATGACCAATGTAATAAATCAGTTGCACTGGTCAGTGGATGTTAAAATTACATTGATGCATTCTGTTCTGCCAAGGTGTCGGGTGTCTTAATTAGACAGACCTCTCTTGATGCAGGAGTTGTTAATTATGTCATGTTATATCACTGTTCTCCGGATGGAGGTGTAACAATATGCCCGGGTTAACCTGACCCGGTTAGTCTGACCTACCGGCATCTCCCAGGGGTAATCTATCTGAGGGTATCAGGATACCACCAGCTGGCTGACTACAGCTGGTCAGTACTATCAGAGACATAGAGAGAAATTAAAATCATTGGTTCTATACACTAGAACTCTTGGCTGCTACCCAGACTTTCTGAGGTTCTGTAGCTTCGGGGCTCTCACATGTGGAAGACTCGAACCGGTGACACAAAAAAAATGCCCATTACAAAAAATCCATTATCCCACCCACTTGGTCTCATACAGTACTATCTTATGAGACCAAGTGGGTGGGGTTTTTTTAATGGGCATTTTTTTGTGTCACAGGTCCGCCCATTACAAATAAATCCATTACCCCACCCACTTGGTCTCATGCAGTACTATCTTAGTACTGTATGAGACCAAGTGGGTGGGGTAATGTATTTTTTTGTAATGGGCATACTTTTTTTGTGTCACATGTCCGAGTCTTCCATCTGTGTTTAAGTTCCGCCATCCACATAACATCGCAGTTCTAAAGCCATCTAATCCCACATGTGTGTGTCCAAGGGCATAGCGCTACGGTGTCCTGTTAGGGTCACATTCTGTACGATGTTTATGTGGTTGAGTGAAATGGGGCTTATGGCATTTGTTACAGTGTAGTTCCTGATCAGATAGCACATTTCTGTAACTGATGCCAATATATTGCTCGTTAGAAGCATGCCGGTTGTGTCATTGATGGAACGGCGAACAGTGCAGATCCTTGCTGATCTGGATCTACACTGGTCGCAAAACACATAAGTCAAATTTCCCAAGTGACAGCCACGTATGATATGTAACAATCTTGGGTAAAAATGTGCTTATTGTCATACATGAACATGTAGATCAATTCAACTATGTAGTACAGTGCAATATTTACTTAACACATAAAATACGTGTGCAAATATTATTGATAACGGGTGGTCATTGAACATTGTAGCCATGCATCGGTATCAATAATCTTATACAATATATTTGTATATACTGTCTGTTTCACGAAAGCTGCCCAAATTGTACGACTATATAAACAAACCAAAAACAGTATTTTTTTCGATAATGCTAAATGTTATCAAAATGTAACAATGAACATTCCTTTTATTTTGTGAAATTTGGTCCAATATTGATTTTATTAAGAAAAAACAATTCCCCATGTTAAATCCCCATAGACATCTTCACACAGTGAAGATGTCTATGGGGATTTAATCATGGGGAAATTTGTATAATTTCAAAAATAGTTGACCGATTTTCAAAATGTAACCTTTGTTTTCTTAGTTAGATCATTTGCAAGCTATCTAGCCAGGTTTCGCAGTCAATTTCCAAATTGTATCGTTTTTTTGACTCCTCCCCTAGCTCCTCCACCTCATTTTCCCCCATGTTAAATTCCCATAGACAAATACATTTTTCGTAATAAAATCAATATTTGATTTCACGAACTAAAAAAAGAAGGCTCATTCTTAAATTTTGCTTTAATTTAATATTATGGAAAAAAATATTGTTTTTGCATTGTTAATATAGCCGTAAAATTTGGACAGTTTTCGCGAAACAGACAGTAGGATCTTATATGAATGGTGATATTTTCGAACTCGTAGACTGATTTAATGAGAAAAATCAGTTTAATAAATTAAAGATTATGAAATCAGTAAACCAGTACAATCACTAATGTTAGAGTATATTTATTGCATAAGCACATCATAATGCAGTTAATATAGGAATAAATGGCCTTTTTTGTGGAATTTATCGGGGTATAAACTTGGAAAAGTCGCGGGAATACTGGACGAAGGCCGGAAGGCCTCGTCCAGTATTCCCGCGACTTTTCCAAGTTTATATCCCCGATAAATTAAAAAAAAAAAGGCCATTCATTCCTTATAATTCCAGCATTTGAAATAAATTCATCAAGCAAATGTGTTTATTTTCCGTTTTCTTAAGAATTATTTTAACTGCGCCTGACGGTTACGGAAAGTAGTTCGACATGGGAGTTTACTGGGATATAAATTTTGGACAGAGACTTGCTACGGACCAATCAAATGTTAGGGAATTGTGTAAATAGTTTTGTGCTGGAATTATTCTGCAATGAATCCTAGCGTGCTTCTGTAGCGGTGGCATTTGTATATGTATTGCACTAGTATATATATACTGCGAATTTCCATTTTATACAATAAACCTGGGACGAAGGATATGTATGTATGATCCCTGAATAAACATTATTTACAGTTGCACTGTGCCCTGTATACACTAAAGATATGCCCACATGAATTTGACCCATGTGAAATTAATGCATGCGCGAAGATGTTTGTGTCAAATTAAAGGTTTGCAACCCCATTTTAAAATAAATTAGTCTGTGCGGGAAACGTGACACCCAATACAAATGTGAATGTGACTGGAGAAATTGGGCTTATTTGTCACCAATGTAGTTCCTGATCAAATAGCAAACTCTTATAACCTGATAACGATCTGTATTGCTTGTTAGAAGCATGACATGTGGTTTATCGATGGAATGGCGAACAATGCAGATCCTTATCAGACTGTGCGGATGCTATATATAGATAAGTTCCATTTCTCCAGTCACAGCCACAAATATCACTAGTCTATCAGACATGTATTTGTACGCATTCTTTCTCCCAATCTCCTCTCACTATCCACATTTTCCCTCTCTTTCTATCCGAGTTTTTGTTCTCAGTCATACATTCTGCAAACATATATTTTCCTCATGATTCTTAGTCTGTACACATGTACCGTACGTATATCTGTATACTTATCGCCATTGCTGTTAACTTGCTGTATCGTTGTAATACTTTTGAAGGGCGAGAACTTGTAGTCCACGCCCATTGTACTTATATGCAATAAACTATGTTTAAGCTATACTATACTACTGCCTGTTTCACGAAAGCTGCCCAAATTGTACGGCTATATAAACAATTCCAAAACAATATTTTTTTCGATAATATTAAATTGAAGGAAAATTTAAGAATGAGCCTTCTTTTTATTTCGTGAAATTTGGTCAAATATTGATTTTATTGCGAAAATAACATTTCCCCATGTTAAATCCCCATAGACATCTTCACGGAGCGAGTGATTTAACATGGGGAAATCTTTTTGAATTTTAGAAATACTGGACAGAGTTTTAAAATTTAACTTTTGTTTTCTTAGTTAGATCATATCCAAGCTATCTAGCCAGGTTTCGGAGTCAATTTCCATTTTTTTTTTTTTGACTCCTCCCACACTTCCTTACCACTTTTTCCCCCATGTTAAATTCCCATAGACAAATCAATTTTTCGCAATAAAATCAATATTTGACCAACTTTCACGAAATAAAAAGAAGGCTCATTCTTAAATTTTCCTTTAATTTAATATTATCGAAAAAAATATGGTTTTTGAATTGTTTTTATGGCCGTAAAATTTGGGCAGCTTTCGTGAAATAGACTATAGATTTGTGTTTGGACAAATACTCGCACAAATGATATGTACCTTGATGAAGTTCATGACCGGGCAATGTACATGTGAGTGGCTGTGACCGGAGACAAGTCACATGGGGCTTTTATCATATGTGGTCTGTATAGTTCCCAATGTGTGACTGGAGAACTTGTATGTTTAGACGTGTGGCCTGTATATCTACTGTTCTGACTCTAGCGAAATTGGGCTTATGGAATGTGTGGCCTGTAGAGCTCCCGATATGTGACTGGAAGCATGGGGGTTATGCTATGTATGGCCCGTTTCCCCATGTTAAATCCCCATAGACATCTTCACTCTGAGAAGATGTCTATGGGGATTTAACATGGGGAATTTGTTTTGTCTTGTTTCTTTGTTTAGTTTAAACAATATTGATTTCAGATTGAATACATGTATACGTCAACATTCATGGACAGATATTGTGAATAAGGATTATAAAACAAGCTCAATTTGAGCTTATGTGAATCCTTTTCCTTAAGTAAGGCATCAGTAAATGGTAATGTGGCAGGAATATATACAGTGTATACATAGGCAAGTTTGGTTAATTATTGAATAAGACAGAAAGAGGTTAAGATCCCAGGCATGCATCTTGTTTCTTGCATGTGTGACGCGTCTAGCTCCCGATTCATGACTGGAGAAATGGAGGATTATGTCATTTTTGACCAGTCTGGCTCCTGATGTGGCATTTATGGCCAGTCTGTTTAATGAAACCTGACCAATATGTAACCCTTTCACCCCGAAGTAACTGGAATGGATTGTCATATGTTAATTATCTGACGAATCAAATTGTTACAATATGATCTTCAGAATAGTTCATTGATGAAAAGGGGGTGTTTTTGCTTTCAAAAATATGAAAATTACTTGCAAAAAGTGCAGATCCTGATGAGACGGCTCGTCACGAGCCGGCTCATCTGGGTCTACACTATTTGCCAATACCACTATACAGGCCTGTAGTGTTGAAAGGGTTAATACCCGTACCGTATCAGTTGACATCAGCGGGCATTGGCCAGACTTTCGTGACTTACCGGAATCCAGTGCATGTTGCGGCCCGCGAGGAAATAGCCTCCCACCGACCCCCTGTTGCGGCATGACGACTGAAACAGGAAACGGAAACGTGCATTATGGGCAATATTGATACTTGAATGCGTCAGTGGAAGAAGGGGGATAACTCCTTCACGGAGTTAGCCCCCTTCTTCCCGCAGGTGGAAGACACGGACATATGACACCAACAAAAAAAAATGCCTATTAAAAAAAATCCCATTACCCCACCCACTTGGTCTCGTACAGTACCATCTTCTATATAAGAGAAGATAGTACTGTATGAGACCAAGTGGGTGGGGTAATGGATTTTTTGCAATGGTCATTTACTTTGTGTCACAGGTCCGAGTCTTCCACCTGTGCTCCTTCCACTCACGCCTTCAATCGGCAGTATTACAACTCCCTCATGCAGTTAACCACCTTCTTCCACTGACCTGTTCATGTTGTGTATGCATGAACCACAGGTGGAAGACGATTCGGACCTGTGACATAAAAAATGCCAGTTTCAAATAAAAACCATTACCCCACCCACGTGTTGACGTACTGTACATTACCTTATTATATTATTATTATCATAACGTAACGCACAGTACGACAACAGGTGGGTGGGGCAATTTTAAAAGGGCATTTTTTATGTCACAGTTCCGAGTCTTCCACCTGTGGCACGGGCGTCTTGCCGGGATGATTGAGATGAAAATGTAAAAATATGCAAATGTTAATCGATTGCGCAATTACAAATGTTGGCATCTCATTCCAACAGCACGTACATGTATTCAATCAACGATACCGAAACTACAGTACAAAATGTGCCTTGTATGCATTTCACGTTTTTACGGAGCCCCGCAGGAGACGTAGAACTATTTTTTTCATTAATTCGTTACCACGAAATTGTTAATTCGAGGGAACGAATTGTTATATCGTGAGAACAAATTGTTAAATTGATGGAACTAATTTTTATTTCGTGGCAACGAATTAATAAAAAAAGTCCATGTCCCCTGTGGGGCTCCGTATGTTTGCAATATACAGTCGAACCTGTCTAAACCGGACACGGAGGGGTGTTAGTTATGCTTAATTTTGATCGGGTTCATTATAGGAATGAATGACCTTTTTGTGGAATGTATCGGGGTATAAAGTTGGAAATGTCGCGGGAATACTGGACGAAGGCCGGAAGGCCTCGTCCAGTATTCCCGCGACTTTTCCAAGTTTATATCCCCGATAAATTCCACAAAAAGGCCATTCATTCCTTATAATTCCAGCATTTGAAATAAATTCATCAAGAAAATGTGTTTATTTTCCGTTTTCTTAAGAATTATTTTAACTGCGCCTCACGGTTACGGAAAGTAGTTCGGCGGGGGAGTTTACTGGGATATAAATTTTGGACAGAGACTTGCTACGGACCAATCAAATGTTAGGGAATTGTGTAAATATTTTTGTGCTGGAATTATTGCCAATTATCTCGTATGATAATGACTATTAGTGATCACAAAGCACCCACACGTGTCTTGAAGTAGTCATCTGTCAGTTTTACAGTTGAACCTCTCTAAGCCGGACACCCTGGGGACCTCCCAGGGTGTCCGGTTTAGAGAGGTTCCAATGTACAAACAATAATAAAGTGAGTCTATATGTATTCCGCATGCAATTTTGTCATACGCATATCACGTCACAATACACGTACTGCCATATTCAAATCCTACCAAACAATCAATGTTATATGTAGAACCATGTTTGGTGTTCTTCAATCTACACTATTTTCATGCGAATGTCAAACACAATCATACGCTACTCGCATGAGTTTTGCATTTGTAAACTAAACGGTGTCAAATTTGTATAAACTGTGATATATGGCGCATTGTGCTGTGGACTCCTGGCTATCCTAGTGGGGAGGCTGTTATGTTATATTAAGTGAGAAATTCTGCCTTAGACTGAATTCCAATATGTTACCTGTTGTGATGGGGCCTTCATAGGAACAGTACTAATATTAGTATTGTTATAATGGATATACCAAGATTCAATTCACGTACCAGAAAGCCCAACAAGTACCTGACGGTCAAACCAGGGACATCCGGATTCCGCTAAAGATGAAACTCGTCGTTAAATGTACTACCATTCACATGCTCCCAACCAACCGCCCACCCAATCCAAAAGACTGTCGTCTCACGGTCGGGTTGGATATTGTGTTCTGAACGTCTTTCCCACAAATGTTTGAGTTGTTGCTTCAACAGTTATTTGTGTTTCCAGAACCGGAAGTTTTCTCTGCACCTTGGCACAGTTACGAGATAGCAGACATCGTAGCAGCGGAACTATTTGTCCCCATCAAAATCATCCGTCATTCAATGTTAACCAGTCTATGTCCACGACTCATACTTTAGTGGTGTACGAACGGGGTAAAAACTAAAAGTACAGGTGCACCTATAAAATTGTACAGGTGCACCTGTAAAATATGCAGGTGGACCTATAGAGTTACTGGTGCACATATAAATGTATAGGTCCATCTGTAAATTGACCCCGTTCGTACACCATATACTTTGGTGCAGTACCATATCCATGTCCGAACTTGCTCGAACCTAACGCCTTGAGTTTCTATGAATGCTATCAGTATCGCAAGATTCGTGGCGACTATGTTTCCACACAAATACGTGATTACTTGCTAACTGCGAAATTTAAGGAACATTTCATTAATTGTTACTTAACCCTTACAATTCTGAATTAAATTTGTCGCCTGCTGTTTATTTATTAAGTTACACTGTTATCAACAAAAAAAACATAGTTTGGCAGCACATTAGATTATACAGTGCTACCAAACCGTGTTTTGTTTAGAATAAAGACAAAATATGAAACAACAGCAGACGACAATTCAGTGCACTTCAATTAGTATGTTTCTATTGTCATCCTATGACCACCTTTGATTACTTTGCTGTGTGTGATAACAGTCTTGTCTCAGATCCTCTCAGTCAAGAAATGATATCTGGTTCTATTTCTCGTCAAGACAATCATTCATCACCATCCTAACAAATAGTTGGTGTCTGGTTTAGCGAGGTTCCACTGAAACTAGATCGCGTAGCGATGATAAAATATATGATGACGCCATATTGTAAAACGTTTGTTTTTATCAGTTTATAAGTAAGTATTATGTTCATTGTGGTTTCTAATGCACTCTATAAATATCACGCAATCTGATTGGCTGATGGTCATACATTACAGGTATATCATTGTTGCTGATCGGTCGCAAATTATTTCAATATGTATTCCTAGTAAAGGAGTGCATTAGAAATATGTTAACCGCATTGTAAGTTTGAAATTTGCGGCGTATATCAGAAAATGATATGTTGAAACGGTGTGTACATTGCAGCGTGAAACTATGGAACGACTACGGACTAGTCCGAGTGGGGTCACACACATTTATCTGTACATATCTGTAGCCCATTTCATCAACATTGCAAAGTATACTTTAGTAGCAAAGTATACTTTGAGGGAGGAATTTTCAATTTTATGATAAATTTATTAATTTTTATTATACTAAATTTATTAAATTTTCACAGCCATTTTGGCTGTGATAATGTAATACATTCAGTATAATAATTCTGTATACTTTTAATCATGAAATATATGCATTTGTTAGTTCTATATGAAATAATGCATTTCAGGAAAAATAAATGATTACTCCCTCAAAGTATACTTTGCTAGTAAAGTATACTTTGCAATTTTGATGAAATAGGCTACTGAACCAACTTGTACTACGAGTTAACTGAAAAGTCGATATTTGTTTAAAACATGTTTACAATACTGAACAAGAAAATGTGGCATGTCAACACAAATGCCCCGGTGTCAGAAGAGAGAAACTCCGGCAAGGTTGTTGTACTATACTTATAGCATGTATGTAGTGAACCCGGAAACATTCCGCAATCGGGTCCGGTACCCACCGTGATATCTGGGTGGAATCCGTGAGGATACTTATTACTATTTAAACAAACAAGAGATAGTGGCATTCCATTAGAGGTGGACCACCACCATTTGTTTGTCCTATATAACTTAGCCATTTACAACAAATGTGGATTTTATCTGCTATTTTCATTTTTAGTATGGATGTTATGGGGCATATTGTCCCATATATGCATCCACCCTGCTGTGGATCTGCACTAATTAACATATAGCTTTAACAATTCAATTGTTAAGAAAGACACATTCAACCTCCTATGACCCTGGTGGTGACTCAAAATGTCAGCGGCTGGAATTGAAACTAAGGCACACGAACAGCAAAAATAATCGTGTTCAGAATGATTGTGTGGGTGGGGGCGCGGGCGGGGGATAGTTCTGCAAGCACTATGACCTATCACCATCTTGATTAGTTTTGCCTACTACGCTTGTCTACATGTGTCTGAGTTAATGTGGTTAAATCTATACATATAAAAGGGCGACGGATAATGGTGGAACATAGCGGCTTGCCGTTGCGATCAGTGTTGACCCCTTTTCGGGCTATGCATATGCGCAGTTAGTTCATGGTCTACACTGTTCGCACTTTAGTCTATCAATGATATATGCCTTCCCCAACCATGCCACTTCTACTGAACTGTGTAGAGCAGGCACTAGCATGCAGAAGCAGGGACTATACAGTGAGAATACCAGGCTACTGTCGTTTGATATCAAGTTTATCAGGCACGGCCAGGAAACGCGTAGGAATTCGGAGCCGATACTGATAAACGTGATAGCAAAATACAGTACCCTGGTATTATATTTATCAGGTAACGTTTTATGCTCGAAAATGACCACAGATAACATCGTTATTTATGGACAGAACGCGGACTTGTTTACGTTGCGTCATTACACTGATGTCATTCGGTAACGTCACGTGACGTCATCCGACCAATGGAACGTCAGTTTTCACTTCGTTGTAACCCGGATGCCTGATAAAACAATATGGTATCAGTCAGTACGTATTCGGTCAATACTAGTACACCAGACCAGTTCATGTTGTCGATATTGGTCAGATGTGGCTGTGACTGAAAAATGGGGCTTATGCATGGCCAATGCGACCATCTCAGCCGCATCCGTACAGTCTGATCAGTCAGTCAGTGAAACACTTGCCGTACGATTAACAAACAGCAGAGATTATTGTCAGGATGCAGTAGTTTGCTAGTTTCACGACACGATAAAGAGATAGAGGGGCATGAAATGCTATAAGCCACATGGCATTAGTCACATGAACATGTTATGGCACTAGGAAACTGGATCATACGAATTTAACCTGTTTTATTGGCCTGCGGTAAACAATGACGGTACCAAGCTGTGCTAGCAACAAACATACAGAATGTCCGATTTGGTGTAGTGGCGAAGTGTTCAAAATAAATATAGTGGAACCTCTCTAAACCGGACACCAAGAACATATATGTGATTTCAGGTTGATGGGCTTCTTGGTAACGAATCTAAGATAATAATACATGTTCATGATCGCATATCACACACGTATGGCTCATAATGATCAAATGCCTGATTTACTATAGGAATGAATGGCCTTTTTGTGGAATTTATCGGGGTATAAACTTGGAAAAGTCGCGGGAATACTGGACGAAGGCCGGAAGGCCTCGTCCAGTATACCGATAAATTCCACAAAAAGGCCATTCATTCATAACTTGGAAAAGTCGCGGGAATACTGGACGAAGGCCGGAAGGCCTCGTCCAGTATTCCCGCGACTTTTCCAAGTTTATATCCCCGATACATTCCACAAAAAGGCCATTCATTCCTTATAATTCCAGCATTTGAAATAAATTCATCAAGAAAATGTGTTTATTTTCCGTTTTCTTATGAAATATTTTTACTGCGCCTCACGGTTACGGAAAGTAGTTAGGCGTGGGAGTTTACTGGGATATACATTTTGGACAGAGACTTGCTACTGGCCAATCAAATGTTAGGGAATTGTGTAAATATGTTTGTGCTGGAATTATAGTGGAACCTCTCTAAACCGGACACCCTGGGAAGTTATAATTCGCCCCTGTACCATCTCGGACTCGCTCGAATAGGCTATACTGTATAGTGTACGGAAATAACGTTTTTAAAATGAGCCATTTATTGTGTCCTAGGTCCGAGTCTTCCACCTGTGATAGGGAGGTGTGCGTTTTCTCCTCGTCAACAAGTCGGCCAATACTATGGAACACATGTGATTGGGCCGGTTGGTAACGTATGGAAATTGTTAGGAAAGATTATTTTTTGAAGAAGAGGAAGAATGTGTTTATTTGACGTTTATTCGTCATACCCATGGACACTACATATCTATCATAACAAATCTCAACAATTTTGTCGCATTCAGTGCACATAGTATTGTAGTGGATGGACAATGTCCGAGTCTCATACAAAGGTATACGTAAGTAAGTGTCCTGAAGAGACATGTACAGTTTAGTGTGGAAGTTTGAATATTTGCGTCGCCAACGAATCGCCACGAAATGACCGCTCCCAGTGTCAAATCAGGGCACTTCCTGGATGATAGGGACGACCAGGCGGAGATAACGTCGATATAGATGAGACACGCCATGCGATTTTGTACCTTCGGACATCTGCGGACATTTACAATATTTTTCATAAATAAACTCAAAAGTTGACAGAATTTTCAGAGTACATGCGAATTCCGCATTTACTCTGAAAATTGTGTCAACTTTTGACGCCATTTATGGAACAATTTGTAAATTTTGTAAACGTATTTCATGAAATTACGCAGATGTCCAAAGGTACAAAATCGCATGGCGTGTCTCAGATATACAAACAACTTAATGCACGAGATGTACGTAATGACAGGGTACACTGTGGGCCGGTCAGAAAGATCTGCTTGTTCATATGGCTACAAACTCGCTGTGGTTTGTTGAACTACTGCAGAATCTGAAGTGCGACATCGTCAGTGGGAATTTAACTGCTAGCATCGGTTACTGACAATCAGAAAGGGTTAGCAATATATTTCCTCAGCGATATAATGTCAATGAGAGATATACTGTTCGCGCCAGCGTTGGAAAAAACTACACATGGCGACCGCATATGTGGTTTGGAACACTTATTGCGCATGTTATCGCCTGCACATCCTTGTGGGTGAACATATGGAATAACCCTCGCGAATATTTATCTCCTCGACTGAGATAAAGATAATTATTAAATACGAATGGACGGACCACTTAAGAAGACAAACATAGTGACCGCACCGACCAGTGTCCACCCGGATAATCCGGTTCATTCAAAGCACAACTACTATAAGGTCTGAACATGTCTAGCTGTGTGCAAACATTTGCTGTGGCCCGAGGGAACTGTTTGAAGCACAAGGCCGCAGGCCGCGGGTTCAAACAGTTCCCAAACGTTTGCTGTGGCCCGAGGGAACTGTTTGAACCCAAGGCAACAGGCCGCGGTTTCAAACAGTTCCCGAGGGCCACAGCAAACGTTTGCACACGACTGGACATGATCAAACGTTATTGTTACATTTCCAACAAAAAACTGATGTAATTTGAGCATTATATTCAGTATTTTCAGTACTTTTATAAATCGTCCCATTCACGTAGATAATTTTCGGTATGCATATTCCGGGGCCGCGTCATGAACGTCATGAACGTCATGAAGTAGTGACGTCATGAAGGCACTTCGGCGTAGTGACGTCATGAAGGCACTTGGTCTACGCGCAGCCCCGGAATGAGCATTGCCTAAAGCCATGTGCAAACAGCACGCGCTATTTCAGTATTTGTTTGCACATATGTGCATATGTACAAACAACGGAAACCATGTAACAATACTGAATACATGTACTTAAATCCGTTGACTTTCTGTTTAAACATATAAGTTTTGCTTGACCGAGTATGGCTGAATGTTATGAAGACGCTGGTGAAAAACTAATACGAGGTTGTTATCCCTTTCGGCTTGCATTGGTATTACTCTATATAATTATATGAACAAGGACACGACCTCGTATCATAACACATTCCGCGATTTTATTAACGCTAATGTGAAAATTTTGGCGGAAAGTGCACATGTTCATTTGATAATTATTGTTATCTTGCTAAATTAACATAGTTAGAGCATATTTATGCAAATACATGTACTATCGAATTACAGCTCCTTTTCCTAGGTCGGACACAACCTCGTATCATAACAAATGAAATAATGTGTTTAAGGCTCTAACGTCAATATTGTAGTGGCAAGTTCATATGATCATTTGAGAATTATCGATATCCTGCAGAAATACATACAATGCATAACAAATTACAATTTTAAACATGTTATTTTGTTATGATACGAGGTCGTGTCCGACCACAGATGAAAGCCGAAACACACCGAATGCCTGTGATTTAACTGACATTGACTATTACATTTTAAGGTTGGAACTGTTCCATTATGTCAAAAAATAACCAGTAAAAACAAATGTAAAACTTAAAAATATCCACAAATGGTGCCCTGTCTACATGGTGTAGTGATTAAATATGCACTATTACCCTCCTTTGAACCCGAAAGCCCGCTATATAGCGGTTTATGCAAACAGTGTAGATCCAGATGAGCCGGCTCGTAACGAGCCGTCTCATCAGGATCTGTACTTTTTGAAAGTAATTTTCATATTTTTCAGAACAAAAATTACCCCCTTTTCATAAATGGACTAGTCTGAAAACCATTTTGTGACGGTTGTAACCTATAAATACTACAATTTCAGTTTCGTGTACAAGGGAGACACGTACAGCTAATAAGGGCATCGTTATCACTGAGCTAATCCCCTCGCTGCCAGCCTTGATAATACATATGTAATAACCAATTAACGCTTTTGTCTTACAAGCAATAGTCCTCAGTGACCTTGACCTTGGCCAAAAACAAAGCACGGCGACGCTGTTCATAAGTTATTGAGATATGAAAGGTGTTACCAACGTACGCACGCAAGTATGTACGTGGGCATGGACTAACGCTATATCCCATCTTGCCTATCGGCGAGGGGATAACAATCCAGCTAAGCACAGCTACCTTGTCTGTATATGGGCCGTGTCATGCGAAAACCGGGCTTAATGACAAAACAATCATTTTTCACTTTTTTTGCATATTCTGAATAGCGCATCTTTTAAAAGTCGTATATACCACACAAAATATCAATGTATCTCAATTATTTTTCACGTTACATGTATTTTTGTAACACGTGGTAGAAGCGCAAACGACGTTTTAGCTCAATGGCGTCGCAGTTACGACGTTAACATTAACGGGCGACTTCAACGTCAATAAGAACGTTTAAGCGTAATGGAGTAGTAAACGAATAGGCCTGCCATGTAGGTTGATTTTAAAAGTGTATGTATAATTTTATACTATACTATTAGTGAATAATTGACAAATGACACGTAACCTTGGGCAAAGTCAACATTATCGTGTGTGTACTTTTTGCACAACTACGAACGCCAAACATATATGAGCCGCGCCGTGCGAAAACCGGGCTTCAAGACAACATTTTCAGTTTTTACTTGTTCGCGTATTCTGAATTGTACATCTTTTAAAAGCCATATGCCGCCAAAATTATCAATGTATCCCAATTATGTTTCATTTTAAAAGTAGTTTTATGACGCGTGGTAAAAACTTATATGACGTTTTAGATACGGCGTATACAAGGGGTGTTGATCCGGACAAGTCCTATAGATTTGTCATCTTTGATCGCATGTTAACCAAATTTGGATATCTCGTAGCCTGGCCAAGTGTCTCCCATTAGGCCAAGACAAAGTATGAAAATAATGTTTATGGCTCGTGTTGCAGTTGCTAATGTAACGTTATGTTTTGGATTGCGGCCCAAGTAACGTAATTTTGTATGAATACTTTTCAAATAAGGCAGAGTGAGGCGTTTCCCTGTTGTTTGCTGCAGTCTGAAATAATTTTGGGGAATAATAGCGACATAATTTAACATTTCGTATGCGACGACATATTTTAAAGTAGACAGTAGGCCGCTTCTAACATTAACTGTGTGACAAAACACGATACTGGGCAGATTTGGTAGCGTGATACCTTATAATTGTCGCCGTGTGTCTTTCTTGAGGATCGCATTACCATCGCCTGATCTACATAATTATGCAGTAAAGTGATAAACTGATGATTTGATACTACACAAGCACTTTCGACTACAATTGTGTTTGTGTATTGGTGTTTAATGGCCTATCAACAGCTATGGTCATGTAAGGCCGGGCAAACGGGTTCGACCCCGTTTTAACCTGCTGCATTGGGGGGAAAATTCCAAAATCAGAACTGAATATTTACATCGAGAAACAATATATTCAGCCCTGAAATTAGAATAACCTGACCTGGTGGCAGGTCCATACCACACCAAAGTCACTTGTCTTTCGACTACAAAAGCAAGTTTATGACCATCACATTTCCAATTAATATGTTGATGCATTTATTTTAAATTCAATACAAACCCCGGATATTTATGTCATTATATTGCTGCGTGTCTACCTCCATTTATGATCAAATGAGTGGCATTAAATGGCATATCATTCGCTAAGTACTGGATATAATTGTTCAAAAGTCTCAATTTACCAAGATAATAGATGGTAATATCGTTGGCATACACTAGGTTGTTCATAATTAAGATTATTTAGGAATCAAAGTGCAGTGTAAGCGAAGACTTCGCTGATATGTAGCCAGTTAAATTATGCGTTCACCATTTTGAATTCATAAGGACAACCGACGAAAAATAGTAAAAATGTCAAAGAACGACAGTTAGGCGACAATGTACAGCGCCTGAAGTATTTCTAAGTCATTGATGCTGCAAGGAACTCGTGCAAGTATCCTTGCTATAATATTTTGTCAAGACACCATGGCCATAACGTCAAACATGTATTCACGTTCAATGACGTCACAAGTACGTGACGTCAAGTCATGACGTCATAATATGTGTACCGAGGTACAAGGTATCGCGCCTCATATTAGTGAAAGTTTCAGTAAGTTATCATTTTCCATTTTCTGTTCACACTTAATGTTAACTGACACCAGTAAACGTAAATGGGAGGGCAAACTGTGAACTTTTACGGCGACGCTAGACAATTTGAAACGTCGTTTTTCCGACGGCGTTTACCGCTTTTCATGACGTTGTCATTAAGCCCGGTTTTCGTATGGCGCGGCCCATTTATATATATAAAAAATATCCACCTGCGGGTAATGCGACAACCAGTAACTTATGCTTCAAATATGTTTATTTTGAAGCATTGATTTTGCACACAGAAAAGTGGGTCATCTGCATTCACTTTCTAGCCGTGAATCAGTTCAAGTTATATCCAGTACGCGACATTGTATATGCTCGCTGTGTGAAGACGCGTGACGGGAATATTAATCCGCTAAAGGTACACACTACATACATACGTGTATGTCTGTTACACTGTACACCTGTACACTGTTCACGTGTGTGGTTCATTGGTGGTTTGCGATTAAACATATTACCTAAATGCAGTAAGTCGCGCTGTGCGACAGCCAAAAAGTCGGGTTAATTACATAGTAACAAAATGTGTAACTGAAAAAGGTGTATAATATTAAACGAGGCATAGACCTGAATATCATTCCCTTAACCCATTGCATGCTGAGGATACACTATTTTGTTTGTGGAAAATCATAAATAGTTTCTTTCTCTGCTCTTAGAAGTATATGTCGTGACCACCATTTGAACCGTCTCGTTGAGACGGTTCAAATGAGTGGTTACAACATATACTTTCATTGAGAAATAACAGAAATAAAATCCATACCCATAAAGGTATATTCCGAATGCAATGGATGAATTAAACACGTATAAGTGATGGCAAGTATGTGCAAATCATCAGTTATTTACATTTGTGACAGGTGTAGACCCTGATCAATCGACGCATTAACGCAATCTGATAAGGGCGTCCATTGTTCACGATTCACCAGATGGCATGAGCTAACACAATAAAACAAATTACGCTGAAGCTCATGGGATTGCCAAGTTGGAGTACCTAATGCAATTTGACATACATGGATGTATATTATTAAAAAAATATTTTGAATATCTCAAATTGCACTCAAAATATGTATTTGTACACACATACTAATATAGTAGTGTATGTCAAGTTGCTCAATGAACAAAATATTTTTTTAGTACGAGTCAAATTGCTCCATGTGCAAAAATAATTATATTATATATGTTGGTTGCACTGAAATTGCACCCACAATAAGTATTTGTGCATGTTGAAATTTGAGTATGAACAAATAATATAAAGTTGCACTCACAACAAGTTGTGTACATTTAACTTGTAAAATAATTAATAATGTCAAATTGCGTCAACGTGATACTTCCACTGAACACGTCGGGATGATGATTGCATGCAGCTTTCACTGTACATACCCATATACCGACACTTATCACGGCGGCAAAATATCCCACAATAACCAAGACGTCTCCCCATTCCAGCTCCGTCCCCGCCATGGTCAATAACGGTCAAGCAATGCCCCTCCAATTTATCTCTTCGCTCAGCGATAATCCGCCAGACTGTCCGTGATTTTCAAAATTGCATAGCGAAAATGTTATGTCCAAGCATTCAAACCCCTACTGTACGGCTATTTATAGCTCTGGTCCAAGTGCGTTGTATTTATACCCCGATGTTATCACTGCCCAAAGATTATCCAATCCAATTCTGTATCATCAACAATGTAATGCTTCGTTTAAAATTACATCCAAGCGTCCTTTAACAAACCAATGAATAAACATGTATAAGCGTTTACTTAATATAAATAATCAACACACGTCCGTGTCGTTCGGTCTGGTGAACACCTTGTCATATTATAGTGCAGGTGAATCCTTAGACATATCAAAACATGCGTAAACTTTACCAAGGACAAAATACCGGCGTTATCTGACACTTTAGTATGCTTGTTTATTCAGATGTTTTTAGTTCAAATACAAAAATAATTAGTGTGCGTAATTATTACTACAGTATTTTACAGGTAAACAATGCATAGGAAATCCTGGCTACTGTCTGTTGTATCAAGTTTATCAGGCTCGGCTAGGAAACATGTAGGAATTCCTCGGTGAACCGAGGAATTCCTACAGTTTCCTACCCGAGCCTGATAAGCTTTATACGAGACAAGCCATGCAATTGTGTAACTTCGGACAACTGCGTTATATCATGAAATACATTTACACAATTTTAACAAATTCTCCATAAATGAAATCAATAACTGACAAAAATTTCACAGTACATGCCCTGAACTGTGTGTCAACTTCTAAAGTCATTTACGGACAATATCCCATTTGCTGTAAATGTATTTCATGAAATATCGCAGATGTGCGAAAGTACAAAATCGCATGGCCTGATATTCTATTTGTCAGGCAACGTTTTATCACAGACCTAGAAAATATTCTAAGTCTGTGGTTTTATGCAAGAGGATGCAATGGGTGTACATACTGTAACGGTCTCTCCTGAGAATAGGTCGTTATCTGGGGGTGTTTAGGGTTCTTTGTCCGACTGGGTTGGTAACAACGCTAAAACAGGTCACAGTTCACAACATTTATTTTACCAACAGTTGACGCATCACATTGGCATTGATCTCACCGGTGTACTACAGGTTAGACACCACCAAATAGTTTTACTATATAATTTAACCGAATGCCATCCAATAAGGCCAGTCTCTCCTACTTTCACTATTCGTATGGATGCTGTGGGACCCACTTGTACATGACCTGCAGCCAGTCTGTACTGGTTCTGCATGAACTAAACAATAGGTTTACTTACTCCTAAGAAAGAAAAATCCAACCTTGTCATATCCCCCAATATTGTTTACATTTTTTTGGCCACGGAAACTCTGTTTACATCACGTGACCAATAGGTTCAGTGTTTTCTTTTAAATGCTACAAATATGCTGAAAACTGGTGTTAAAATCACCCCAAAATGTTCCTCCAGAGAAACGTGGTAGTAATGGATCAAGATTTGCAAGCAAACGGTGTATGTGACCTCAAAACAGCCGCACTATTTTTTTATACCGGGCTATTTTTGCATACATCCTGGGCGATTTCGCACCATTTGGTATCCTCTAACCTACAAGTAGCTATGCGTCAAGGGCAGCAGCACCACCGTCTACATCATATATAAGCTCCGATTGTGGACCAAAGCCTTATAATCTGTACTGCGAACCGTCACCTCAAAATGTCACCGGCATCAAACGTTCAACGTCTAAATATTACTCATTACATTTATTTATACTAAAAGAGATAGATGTTTGTGTCTCAACAGCCAATGAAAGATTGACTGGAAAACAAATGTTGAATAAAAGGGAAACAATGCAGCTTCTCCGCCAATCAAATTCCAGGCTGATTCATAACAAAATCTAAAGACGCAATGAGCCAAAATTGGAGAAATGGGCAAAAGAGGACGGAGGATTATATTTTTTGCTTTTGCCGGTATACTGGTATACCCTCACACATGAGTGTTATCACCAGTTGAGTGCTAGGGGAAAATCAGAGGAAAAACGAAAAAGACTAGATAGAGTAGTAGGCCAAGGAACGGTAGAAGGAAGCATAGAGAGAGAAAGAAAAAGAGAAAGAAGAAGGTTTAGAATTAAATGAGTCTGGAGTGCTGAACCTTCAAGACCTGAGCCTTAAAGGAATCCAGCGACTCTGCCAGGCAGGTGTCAGTGGGCAGTTGGTTCCACTGTACAACGGTTCTAGGGAAGAAGGAGAAACGAGTGTAGTCTTTGTCGGCACGCAACTGGCGGTATTGGTGTTGGCGTCTACCAGTGCCTCGTGTTAAGTAGTTATCCTCATTTATGGCTACAAGATTGTTCCTAATTTTGTACAGCATACTCAGTCTGGCATCGACTCTCCTCTGTTCAAGTGATCTCCACTCCAGACTGTGCAGCATATCGGTTACACTAGATGTGTTGTGATAACGGTTAGAAAAAACCCATCTTGCAGCCCTCCTCTGGACCATCTCGAGTTGGTGTACAAGCCTATGCAGAGTTAAGTCACCCTCATTGTCTTTGCTAATACTCTTGGGGTCCCAGACTGTGGAACAGTATTCTAGTTTAGGACGAACAAGGGATTTATAAGCTCGTTCTTTGACAATCTTCGAGTTGATCCTGAGGTTACGTTTCAGAAAACCTAGAGTCTGATTGGCCTTAGATGAGACGGAGTTTATGTGTTTATTCCACTTCAGATCGTGGCTGATGTTAACCCCGAGGTACTTAATACAAGGAACTGAAGAAAGAATTTGGCCGTGGATAGAGTAGTTATGCATAACAGGAGCCTTCCTGGTGGTAATGTGAATAACCTCGCATTTGTCAGGATGAAAAGACATTTGCCAGTCGGATTCCCATCTCTCGAGATTATGAAGGTCCTCTTGAAGTTTGTTGCAGTCAGATGGGCTATGTAAAGCTAAGTACAACAATGTGTCATCTGCAAAGAGCCGGACAGTACTATAAGATGATTATAAGATGATATAGGATCAGTATAGGATATAGTGAGTATGTGTTAGATATATTAGTATTCATAAGCGGAGGTATCCAGTGAGGAAAAGAGCGATTGGACGATAAATTAATTTAATGTGCTTATGTTACATGTTGTGGATTAAGTTAAAATATGAGACTGCCACAATACTATATGATTGCTTTCGTTGAAAAAGACGTGGACTTGTTTACGTTGCGATATTGGACTGGTATCTTTCCGAGAAATAACGTCAGGTGACGTCGTTCGACCACTTGAACGTAAGCGAGACAGCTGCGTTATGTTTCTTAAAAAATCCGTTTTTCCGTTACAAAGATTACAGTAAGCACATATTTAACATGACGTCACGCCGTTCGGAAACCATGTGATCCCACACACTTGCAACGCCCTTATGAGATATCCTTGTCTTACCCTGCACGCGCTTGTCTCACATCTAGCAATTACATTTTTAGCCAGGTTTTTTGAGAAAAAAATCCAGGCTATTGGATTGGCGAAAGCCGGGCGGGCGGGCGGCGTCCACAATCAATGTTAAGTTTTCGTGTTTGAGTCCATTTCTTTCTTACTGTACCACCTAGGACCACCAAACTTTCACAGCTTCATAATCAAGGGGTGCCCACCACATAGTATTATCCAACATGTTACTTTTTTTTTAACTTGACCCATTTTTTCCGCGCAGTCGACTTAGCCACGTTGAATGTTAAGTTTTCGCGTTTACAATGTTAAGTTTTCGTGTTTAAGTCCATTTCTTTGTTACTGTACCACCTAGGACCACCAAACTTTCACAGCTTCATAATCAAGGGGTGCCCACCACATATTACTATCCAACATGTTACTTTTTTTTAACTTGACCCATTTTTTCCGCGCAGTCGACTTAGCCATGTTGAATGTTAAGTTTTCGCGTTTACAATGTTAAGTTTTCGTGTTTAAGTCCATTTCTTTGTTACTGTAACACCTAGGACCACCAAACTTTCACAGCTTCATAACCAAGGGGTGCCTACCACATAAAACTATCCAATATGTGACTATTTTTTTTACCTTCACCTATTATTTCTACGTAATTGACTTAGCCATTTTCAACGTTAACTTTTTAACGTACGTCTGGTTAAAGTTTTTTAGTTAAAAGTTTTTCGTTATACTATATCTATGCAACTGCTTCGCCCATTACCTTGAAACTTCACATGGGTGTTTATCATCATCCATATTTTCATTCTACCCCCCAACCGTGCGGCCCCTGTGCCCAATGTCAAGGTCAAATTACTTTGATTTTTTTTGTTAAAGTTTTTGTGTGTACTATATCTCTGCAACTGCTTTACCCATTACCTTGATACTTCACATGGATGTTTATCATCATTGTCGCACCCGCTTGCAGAAAGCGCGATATCGTTGGCATTTTGGCATACGTCCGTCCGTACGTTCGTGTGTCCGGTTAAAGTTTTTTCGTTAAAGTTTTTCCATCTACGATATCTATTTTGTTAGTGTCCATGCCTCGCCCCAAGGCGCGACATGCAGGCCACGGCCATCTAGTCTACAAAAAGTGGGTATAATTATGTTACCCAAGTCTCTATGCTTGGAAAAAACCTGGCCTTCGTGGCTTTGCCTCGTTTCTTGTTTTTAACTTGACCCATTTTTTCCGCGCAGTCGACTTAGCCATTTTCAATGTTAAGTTTTCGCGGTTTCAATGTTAAGTTTTCGTGTTTAAGTCCATTTCTTTGGTACTGTACCACCTAGGACCACCAAACTTTCACAGCTTCATAATCAAGGGGTGCCCACCACATATCACTATCCAACATGTTACTCTTTTTTTTAACTTGACCCATTTTTTCCGCGCAGTCGACTTAGCCATTTTCAATGTTAAGTTTTCGCGTTTACAATGTTAAGTTTTCGTGTTTAAGTCCATGTCTTTGGTACTGTACCACCTAGGACCACCAAACTTTCACAGCTTCATAACCAAGGGGTGCCTACCACATACAACTATCCAACATGTGACCATTTTTTTTACCTTCACCTATTATTTCTACGTAATTGACTTAGCCATTTTCAACGTTAACGTTTTAACGTAGGTCTGGTTAAAGTTTTTTGGTTAAAACTTTTTCGTTATACTATATCTATGCAACTGCTTCGCCCATTACCTTGAAACTTCACATGGGTGTTTATCATCATCCATATTTTCATTCTAACCCCAAACCGTGCGGCCCCTGTGCCCAATGTCAAGGTCAAATTACTTTGAATTTTTTTGTTAAAGTTTTTTCGTGTACTATATCTCTGCAACTGCTTCACCCATTACCTTGATACTTCACATGGGTGTTTATCATCATTGTCGCACCCGCTTGCGGAAAGCGCAATATCGTCGGCATTTTGGCATACGTCCGTCCTTCCGTCCTTCCGTCCGTACGTCTGTGTCCGGTTAAAGTTTGTTCGTTGAAGTTTTTCCATCTACTATATCTATTGTGTTAATGTCCATGCCTCGCCCCAAGGCGCGAGATGCAGGCCACAGCCATCTAGTCTACAAAAAGTGGGTATAATTATGTTATCCAAGTGTCTATGCTTGGAAAAAACCTGGCCTTCGTGGCTTTGCCTCGTTTCTTGTTATATCATAGGACAACAATTCACATACTATTAGTCCGAGCTACAAGGCACCGAACCTTGTTTTGTTATATATACAACGTTTTTTTGCTGTTTCCACATGTCTTTGGCGCGCTGATTCCAAATCCGTTGAGTGCCACTTCGAAAACCTTGAGCATTTTTGTTGAATTGCATAAATCAAAGATGGCCGCCGGTTTTCACCAATATTTCTTATTTAGGCAAATATATGGGGCATTTCGGTGATGTAAATGTTTAATTTTTTAGCTTATGGGAACATTAAATATTTATGAGAAATTCTAATCGTATACGATGCAAGCTTCATCTTGAAAAAATCAAAATGGCCGCTGTTTATAGAAAAATAATCTCGATCTTTCAGCTCAAATTTATATTTCGGCATTTTAGCTGTTATTATGAGGGGTTGTGACACAACGACGTTGGGTAGACAGCATATGCCAATAAAACTCCATCTTATTAAAGATGGCCGCCAAATGTAAATGATTACGATAAATATGCATATATATATATATAAGAAAGCAAGAACGCCATAATACACGATTGATTAATATGTACATCGACAAATAGGTGACATATTATATACATATATATATCGTGTATTATGGCGTTTTTGTTTTCTTTCCAATATACACACTTATATTGACTCTTGTGGTAACATAGAAGAAACCTGTATGTATATTCCTCTAGAAAGGCGAAAATCAAGATGGCCGCCGTGAATAAACAATTGTGTTTAAACTGATATTATGTAAATGTCAAGGTAATAGGTATAATTGGTGTTTCAGTACAGTTATCCATGTAACTATCATGTTCAAGCAGTCAGAAGAGTAGAACAACCAGGCTGTGGGTTGACTGTCTTGTCAAACCTGTGTAGCTCATGCTTGCCTTAGTGAGAGTATAACGCAAGGAAGAATGGTCGCTTCATCTGTTAGCAGTTGGGAAAATGCTGCCTTTGCATCAGGTCATGTGAACTACGCTCGATATGAATTGTATTACCTACGTAGTATGCATCGCCTACATTCCGCAGTTCTGTAGCACGTGATCACACCAAGATGGCATTTGGGACGGTATCTGGTATGATCTATTAATTGAGAGTGCCTACATGAGATATGACAAAGGACCATCCGGCATTATTGGCTCCACACTGAATGAATCTACTTTTGCTATCTGTGCCCTCTCTCTCAGCCTCTTTGGTAAACTGAAGAGAAACATAGAGGCAATACAGGAAGGTGCCACACAAACAGCGATCACGTCTCACAAGGAGAAGCAGGCTACTTGAATCAAAACAGATTCAACTGATCGAGAGAAAATATGTGAAGCACTCACTACATGCATATACGTATTTGACTACAGTAGTCACCCAACATACATTGTAACATATTTACAGGACAGGTCATTGATGACTAAACCGTAAACGCCGATGAAGCAATCACGATTGGGACTAAGAGCTTTCACAACAAGCTGAACAAGAATGCAAAGTTCATGAGAGCAATAAGGTTGTTAACACCATACTCATATATGCAGGAGTCATTGGGATCATGCCGTCATTAAGGGAGACCATTTCCACTGCAACTCTGTTCTATTATGAGTTAGCTCCTTATCCGTCTGCTCTGTTCGACGAAGGTGGTGAAATGCGATCAACAAACAAGTCAGCACAGTGACTGACAAACAAGATAAAAGTAGAATGCAGCCAACGGAACATGGATCGCCCTGTTATTCTGGACATATGGCACATCCCTTGACCATCATCACCTTTGCAGCTGCAAATACAGCTATGCATCAACTGTACACATGTAAAGTTATGTACGTTGTCTGACAAGTACTATGCGAACATGATAATGTCAGCATGCCAAATTACACTTTCAAATGGATTAAACCACGTGTACCAGTATACTAGAGAATCTCTACTACCAAAACAAGCCATCACACTGACAGTTACTGCAAATAAAGTGCAGATCATGAATCTGAGTGTGGATCACCTATGTTCCATAACAATTCCTGATGATAAGCGGATGATCGTAACTGGCCCAGGTCCACACCCTATATATGTTGGTACAGGAGTAGGGCAGTTGCTCACGAGGAAGCTGACGTCATAATGGCGTACCACATAATCAATGATACTCGCCAATTCAAGTAGAGAGTTATGACACGGATGTACTTGTCATACTTGCCAATCACCTACTCACAGAATTGAAGGATATGCCACAGAGAGTACAGTTAATAATAGTCATGGACAAGAAGTCGGTCTGTTATCGATGTCAACCATGTCATGCGCACACAAAATAATGCCAAACTTCATGGCAGCACATGCATTGACAGGATGTGACGGTGCGTCGTGCTTTGTTGGTATAGGAAATACCACTGCCATATACAGCGATATTGAAACTAGGATACCCAACAGCTTCCATTGATGAGTTAACTGGATCGGCTTTACCATATGTTGCCATACTTTATAGCCAGGAGACCGTTGACTCTCTTAACGAAATGCGCGTTGCCAGCTTCACAAGGAAAATTCATTAGTGGCAAAAGACATGCACCATCGAAGCTGAACAGTTTGCCCCCTACAATGTCAGCTGTCAGTCCCCACTGTGCACGTGCACATCATCGAGCAGTCTTGTGGAGAGCTGCTGGCATGACTGCACCTCCAGCTCTGGACCCACTGAAATATGGATGGGAGAAGAAAGCATGCATGATTTGTCGTGTATGCCTCGATGTAGAACGACGTGTTGTGTCTGTGGAGGTTCTTAATGTGATCAGTGGATGCATCAGTGTGGATTCAGGAACAGGTGCAAATCAATACTCTGAAATTGAAATAAATATTCGCTCACGTGCACAGAGTTCTGCAAGTGCAGGGGTGAGGACATGCGGACATTGGTAAGCATGCTATATCCAACGTAACTTGCATACTGGTTACATTAACATAACAATATTTGAGAGAATCATCTGCCCGTATCATATAACTACCTGTCGCTAGACAATGAAGTACTGTTGACATATATATACATGAATATAATATATATGAGCCATAATCTGAAAGAGCAGGGAATATTTTATTTTTCACCAATCAACCGATCCTTATCAGTTGACACGCTCATTCATGCAGATCAGAGTTCACATTGTTTACTAGAGGTTAACTCGGTTGTTCAGTGACAGAATATCGACGAGTGAAAACCCTGATATGACGTAGATTGATCCGGGTCTAAACTGGCCTCAAGGCAATGGCTTCGGTTTCGTCAGATAATTACTCATACAGTATTAGCATAGCAATCAGTTATCCTACAGTTGTAAATGTAACATGATAACCTGGTGTGAAGCTACGTCACCTAAATAGATGTAAATACGTATCACATTGTATATTATTTGTCGACCATATTGGATTACATGGCTTATTTAGAGATCATGACATATATCTCAGATTAACCATGTAAAATGTATAATGTATATATACTATTACTGATGGAAGCAATTACTATTCTGCCTGCTTTTTGTCACATACTGATATGTGGCGGCCATGTTTAGTTTTTGTATATGATGTACATAATTTATTCGTGTTTGTATATACTTTATGAAGTTATCAATACGATTTGCTTTCCGAACATATTCCAGTTCCACAAATTAAATTGCGAAACATTTAATCTGATCGCATTTACGTATGAAAACAAAATGTGAGTGACCATTTTGAATTTCTACTGAAGATATAAATATTGAGTTAATCATTAAATTTACATAGACATTTCTGATCCTGTATACTAAATTATACCATTTTAAATTATTAAAATAGAACATATGCGTGCCAATATATGGCACATTGTTAAAAACTGGCGGCCATATTGGATTTATGCATTTCTACAAAAATGCTCAAGGTTTCGCAAGTGGCACTCAAGGATTCAGATTCAGCACATGCACGACATATAGGAACTTCAACGTTGTATATATAACAAAACAAGGTTGGACCACGTGTGCAAGGGCTCTAGTCTGGACTATATGTCTTAAAAGTATCCCCAAGTTGAAATTTCTGGCTAAAAATAGGTGGGTGGGGTAACTTTGTAAAACATTAATTGAACACATCTGAAGCGGTTACTCCATTTTTATTGTGGCGCGCGATTTGTAATTCATTTGCAAGTATTTTTCAATACTTGTCGCAAGAGCCTCCCTAACTGATTGTGAGAGGCGGTGGTTTTTATAAGTCACCCGCCGCCCTCAGAAAAGCAGTCAATTTTGGCTATTTTCAACCGTCCCGTGATGCCTGCATCTCAATCGTCCAGAAGCATGGAGGAGAACAACAACAACAACAACAAGTTTTCTAAGTTTTATTTATTTGCACTTATAGCTATATTAACAGCATTGTGTGCGTCATTTCAGACTTGCGAAATATGTAGAGGTATACTTGACATCTTCCTTCCTTCTCCAAAGCATGGATCGGCGTTCAGTGGCAAGTTATTCACGAAAGAGGAGCTATCAAAATACACAGGGGAGGATGAGTCCACTATTTACATGTCACTCCGGGGAGAAGTGTTTGATGTCACAAAAGGCAGAAGACATTACGGAGTTGGTGGAGGATACCATTTCTTTTCAGGTAATTCTTTTTCCGAACGTCAAGTATTGACAAGTATTTCTGTTACACTCCTATATAGTGTTGTGATGCTACTTTGCGCTTTTAACCTTTACATATTTAATAAATAGATAGATAGATATTTTATTACCTGGTTCTGACCAAATGATATAACACAATTATATAACACACCACGGAATCAGCTTTCCCGGATTTCGTTACGCACGAGCGGTTTGTTTACATCGTCTCTTTTATGCACTAGACTTCGATACGAACGGACCGGTACTTATAACCCCCACCTCCTTTGTGCCATGTGCATTGAGGCCTCCAGGTAAGTATAACTTCCCTGTGAGGTCAGCATTTATTGCTGTATACTTTTACATCGATAAGCATTTATGTCTGTGAACCACAGGCAACTGTTACACCAACTTACAGACTGTCGTGTATAATATAATATCCCACCACTCGGGCTAATTACAACACTATCTATCTATCGATACTGATTGCACGCCCCCTTGCCAGTATTATGAGCTTTTATTTCATATATACCTGTACATACAATTTCAAAATCAAATACAATCGAGGTTCCCGGTGATTAGCTGGTACCTGGTATTTAGCTGGTACCCGGTAATTAGCTGGTACCCATTTACAGCTGGCTGGACTGAAGCAGTGTGGATAACGTGTCTTGCTCAAGGACACAACGTATGCCTCCTGTCGGTCTCAAACCCACAACCGTTGGATCAGCAGTCCGACGCGCCCACCACTTTGCTATTGCTGTCCACAAAATGGTCCACTTTTCCCTAGTTGCGGGCAGTAACTCTGCAAAACAGTTGGGAGTCTTGCAGAGTTATTGCCCGCAACTAAATTTTCCCACAACTAAATTTTCCCACATTATTTTGTTTGTGTTTCATTTGCCATGAATGTCACCCAAGCCAAGAGAGCTTTGACACATCCCCAGATGTGAGTGGTCCCAGGACTGAGGTTCAGGTTCAGATCCAAATGTCAGTACCACCCTACTTAAACTACATTTGACATTTGTATCTGTAAATAGAAATTTGAATTGTAGATGGTTTGCAAGAGAGAAAATGGTATATAGTTTGTATATGTCCGGGCTGATGCCTAGGTAGTTATGTGGCTAAGAGAACAATGGTAGCTCCAAATTCCATTAATGTGTTTGTTGTGTAGCTATTTGTGTAGCTATTTGTTATGTTTATGTGGCTATTTTAAACAAAAGAATAACCACTTATCTATCCATGCATGAGAATGTCTGTCCATCCATCCGTCCATAAGATTTGCATTAAAGTTTTGGTTTGTCAGTCCAGGCAGCAGCCAGGAGTATCCATGAGCCTCAACTCACTTGGTGACAGTTCTCACAAAATATAAAGGATGGAAATAAGATCACTGAACGAACAAGAGCTTAGTACTAAGTTAACATCATCAGAAATTGTGAGTCTAGGAACTCTCGTATCTTTACACTGAAGTCAGTCTATTTAAGTCACTAATCTGCTATACACCTGTCCCACGCGTGTGTTAAGAAAAATTGATACTAGGAGAAACTGAATACACAGCGAGTTGTTGCACACTGGTAACACGGATATGGCCCGCAGATATGTGTCATAAAATGGACATTACTTGGTGGTCAAAAACAGTAAATTTACAAGGTTTATAGCGAAATAGCAGCCGACTGGCAATTTTTCTCGGACCGATTTTTAAGACTAGTTTTCAAATCTTAATCGGTCTGAGAGTTCAAAAGTCAGTCCAGAACCGGAAAACTGAAAATTTTAGAAGCCCTGCAGTTGGTAGTACTGTACCCGGTATGTGTTCTAATGAATATTGTCTAAGGCGGTATTGCGAGCACAGTCATGTCATCACAAAGTAACCATAAATTATTCCTGATTGTAGTCATTGTTTACATATACTTCACATTACAATGACATTTGATAGTGAAAATTAAGACTACCATGTCATTATGCTAATCACTAAAAGTAGCACAAAATATATGTCTTAATTAAATTTAAAGCATATCAATATAAAGACACAAAAATTAGTTATGTTCAACAGTTGCAAATACATTTTAGACAAAGAAGGCATGTCTCTGCCGACAGTCACATACATGTACCTGATTAGTGTGTGGCAGACACTGTTGATTACTGCATATTGCGACTACTCTAGGCTTGGAGTGAAATGGATAATAAAGCAAAAATGAACGAAAATAAATAGGTTGTGATATCATATGACATCACTGATATATAACATTTTGCAGTACTATAAGGTGAATTTTTAAGACAAATGGACAGGCAAACGCTAAAAACATCAGGGTATGGTATCAATACATGTACTATGCATATGCATGGATGCACTAATGGCACACTAGATGTGGCTATGACTGATGAAATGGGGCTTATGGGTTTTGTGGCCAGTGTAGATCCAGACCCGCCTGTGCATCTGCAGTCTGATAAGGATCTGCACTGGTCGCCATTACATCAATGAAACACCCATCATGTTTCTGACAAGCAATATAGATCATTATCAGGATATAGCAGCGTACTATTTGATCAGGAGCTACACTGGCCACAAATCCTATAAGCCCTATTTCTCCAGTCACAGCCACATACAATGATATAGCACTTCATGGTATTTGTATCATGCATGTTTGTTACCCAAGGAATCATGTGAGTGCTAACTAGCTGGTTTTGATTCCAGGAAAGGATGCAACCCGGGCGTTTGTGTCTGGTGATTTCACAGAGAGTGGGCTGAGAGAAGATGTGGACGGGCTGTCAAACTCTAACATGCTTGGAATCAAGGAATGGCTAGAGTTTTATGAAAGGGATTATAAACATATTGGTATGTGTAAAATGGCATTATTAAATTGAGGCCATGACTAGAGAAATATGGCAACATGAATAACCATATTGGTTTTCAGCGAGTTATCTCCCCTTGTTGACTGGTCTTGTCTCGACAGGCGTATAGTGTAACCTTCGGCACTCTTGTTGTATTTATGTTCGTTCGTCCGTAAGATTTCGGGTAACAAGTCAGATTGGTTTGAAACTTCATATACCTCTTTATCATCATCCATATTTTCATTCTATAGCCCACACATGCAGCTTTCATGTCCAAGGTCAAGGTCAAATTATTTTGAAAAATATTTGGTGGTCAGACCAGACGGGGGCCAGTAGTATCCGTGCACCCCTGCTCATTTGCTCCATTTAGAAAATATATAGTTAGAAGCTGTCCAAAATAGCAGATTATCACGACTTACTTTTTGCACCCAGGTAAAATTTTCATATACATGAGAGTTGAATCCGGTTATACCCATGATAAAATCAGTCAGATTTGTGCGACCTTGGTAACAGTGACCTTCGCATCAATAATTTTGGACTTCCTCTTATTGTGACCTTGAACTTGATAACCATGACCTTCATGGCGATGCCTTGTTTAGTGGCTGAGACACACTCCGGAGATCGCCTTGTTTATGTAAATATTCAGCTCTGATTTTGGTATTTTCACCCCATCTGTACATGTGAAATATGGGATTTTACCCCATTAACCCGGCCTAAGATAACCTTAGCCTTTGATCTGCCATTAAACACCATTACATGTGGATGTGAATGGAGAAAAATGGGGCTTATGGGATTTGTGACCAGTGTCGATCCAGATCGATTAGCACATTCTTGTAGCCTGATAATGAGCTATTGCTTGCTAGAAACATGACAGGTGTTTCATTGATGAAATATAGAACAGTGCAGATCCTGATCAGACTGTGCGGATGCACTTACTGATCTGAATCTACACTTGTCACGAAACCCATAAGCCCCATTTCTCCGTAAACCCCGTTAACCCGGCCTACAACGACATGAGCTACTTACAGGCCTTAAAACAAATAAATAAATAAAACACAAATACTTTACCCATTGGGTAATCACTCTAGCCACCCATCATGTATTTGCTGTGTTACAGGCCGGCTGGTTGGTTTATACTATGACACGGATGGACAGGAAACTGCGGCGATGATCGACTACTGGGCGAAACTCGCCATTGCCAAGGCGGCGAAACAACATGAGGAAGACGACAGGAACATCTTCCCGCCGTGTAATTCCGAGTTTAGACAAGGAGCAGGCCGGCGATTCTGGTGCTCAAACCTCAGGTATTCAATTGTCACATAGTGAAGGGCTGGGACATTAACCCCTGTTCATTTAATTTCAATTGCCAAATATGAGACACGCCATGCGGTTTTGTTCGTAAGAACATGTGTGATATCTCGTGAACAATATTTACATAATTTACGATATTTTCATCAAATGACGTTGAAAGTTGACATTTTCATAGCAAATCCGGAATACTGTTCTGCAGTTGATATGAAAATGTTGTCATCTTTCGACATGAGTTACTCAAAATATCACAGTTTCTGTAAATATATTGCATAAAACTATGACATGGAGGGTCTCATATTCATGGCTCTGGCATGACTGGAGAAATTGGGACACTCTAGCCCGTATAACGATCTACACTGTTAGAAACACGACATGTGGTTTCTTGACTGAATGGTGGACAGTGGACTCTGATCAGTAGCCTATTTCACCAAAATTACAAAGTATACTTATCTTGCTAAGTACACTTTGAGAGAGAAATTTTCAATTTAAAGAACACAGAATTTTGGCTGTGATAATATAATAAATTCAGTTTCAATTATGCATACTTTTACTCATCAAATATATGCAGTCATTAGTTCTACCGGTATATGAAATAATGCATTTGTCACACGTTCGTGGCTGTGGACTGGGGCTTTTGGCTTCTGTGCACAGTCTAGCTGCTGGTCTATTGGAGCATGGTAAGGATCTATACTGTTAGTAGTATAGAGAGAGTCACTTCGTTACCGTTTTGCATCCTGGACATTATAAGCAGAAAGGATAAGACCAACGGTATAAAAATATTTGAAAATATATGAATATAATAAAATAGATCCCAACGGGTTGTGCGAAAAAACCAATAATTATTAAAATTTTCTATTAAAGATAAAAATATAATAATTTATATATACCAGTATATAAAATGTTATCTGAAAAGAGGAAAATGTCAACAGTTACAAAAACCCCTGCAATACCCCACACACTGATTTGTGGAGATAGTCAGGGTGAAAATAAAATCACACAACTCAGAAAGGAGTTGACTGGAATGGGGATAGTATTTTCACTCAGATTAAGAGAAAGGGGGCTTACCAGACTAATTAATGAAGAAAAAAATAACGAATATATGAAACGTTTTACGAGGGCATACAAAAGGGGCGCTTTCAAAGGGATAGAAACCAAATCTGAAGAATATGTAAACAAATTAATTCAACGACTCGATGATGAGGCTAAAATGAGCATAAAAAGTAGAAATATTATTACAAAAAAAGCAGAAAAGAGAACACCGAAAACCGAATTACTTAAAAAAATAATACTAGAAGGGGAGGATATTTTAGAAGACTACAAACACCACGAAAAAAAGATAGAAAAAGGTCGCAGAATAACAACAATATCGCTGGGTAGACGACTTCAAAAAAATAATACAGAAGGGTGGATAAAAGAGTTAGAACCTCTGCTGCACGGGAGTTTTTAATCTCAGATACTCATTTCATTACACATTGCAACACATAGAGGAAAAGGATTCAAAGGGAAACCTGAAAAAGCTAAATTTTTTCACAAACTTTCAAGGAAGTCCCTGGTTTAGACGCTATGATGAGGTTAAAAAATGGTTATTCACACAAGAAGAAGAACGATTAAACGTAGATAAAATAAGTCGTCCGAATACAAAGTGGACATTTGTTAGATGGGGTAGTACATCTATAAAAATAATATATTCCACAAAAATAAAAGATGTTGAAATGACAACCAAAAATGTAGCAGGAGGAAAACTGCCGGAATGGTTGCGATACAAGAAGGGTATAAAACCGTTAGATACATTTGGCGACGAACTCTGTTTATTCAGGTGTTTAGCCCTACACTCTAACGATAAATTACGCGTAGATAGATCCATGAAAAGCACACTGAATCACAAAGTTAAATATTTTAAATTTTGTGGAAAAAATAAACCAGAGGGTTCAATACCATTCGAAGATTTGAAAAAAGTAGAAAAGTGTTTTAAAATAGGAATAGACGCGTACGAACCGACAGAAGATGGAACATGGTTTTTAAGAAACGTAGCAGCGCACTATGAAGAGATAGGAACAAAAAAGATGACAATAGGGGTATATAATGATCACGCATTTCTTATTACAGATATGGATAAAGCCTGCCAAATTTACTGTTGTACAGAATGTGATCAAAGGTTTACAAAGGCCTGTAACCTTCTCCGACATACAAACACCTGTAGTAAAGGAATAACCAAAATTATTTGTGAAGGAAAAAAAAATAGATAGACCGATGTCCGCCTTTGAAAAAGCATTTTACCCAAAACCAAAATGTAGTAGAAAATCAATACAATGGATAAATTCTTTTACTGGTCCACACATTCATACTGCCGTTTGTGGACATGGAGGGGAAAGAGTAGTTGGAAAAATCCGGTTGATGGATTTTGCGGAGAAACAAATCACAATATACCAGTTTCACGGATGTTACTGGCACGGTTGTCCTAAACACTGTAGAGATAAAGAGAGGGTTGAAAAAGAATACGAAAAAACTTTAAAAGCCGACGAAAAACTCAGAAAGCGGTTTAATTTAAATGTTATTTGGGAACACGACTATAAAGCACCAGAAGCCGGAAGGAGTTTAACCCAACCACCTACTGTTATTTACCCATATCAGATAGTATTCGATTTTGAGTCATATTTAGATAAAACCGGAGAAACCAATCCACATATAGATTTAGAGATTTTAAACACCCACGTTCCAATCAGTGTGAGTATTGGTGATACACTTTCTAACAGAATAACACACATATGTAGAAAAAGATCCAGCCAAATTGGTTAATTTGTTTTATGAAGATTTAGAAAAAAGAGCGGAAGAAATTGGTGAAAAGGTGGGTGAAAACCCTATATATGGGTATCCGTCAGATTTTGATAATCTTTCATACAAACAACAAAAAGAGGTTACAAGATGGATCACCCAAGTTCCAGTTCTCGGATTCAACTCAAGCAAATACGATCTAAATCTAATAAAAAATCAATTGGTTGAAATATTAGCAGATAAAACAAAGAAAGTTTTAGTGGGTAAAAAATCAAATCAAACATTATTTATATTCATGCCCAAGCTTCGCTTTCTAGATGTAAAATTATATCTTTCCCCAGGTGTTGATTACGCTAGATGGGTTAGCGCATATGGATGTAAAGACGAAAAATCTTCTTTCCATACGAATGGTTCGACACACCAGATAAATTATCGTACGAGGGTTTACCTGAATTTAAATTCTGGACGAATAAACTTGCCCCAACAAAAACCATCACTGAGAAGGAGCTAGAAGAGTGCAACGCCATATACAAAAAGCGCGGAATGAAAACTTTTAAAGATTGGTTAAAATATATAACGACTTGGACGTAGGACCGTTTCTAGAAGCGGCAAGAAAAATGTCTCAATTTTACGAAACAAAAGGTATAGACATGTTTAAAGATGCCGTTACCCTTCCCGGTGTAGCTTTCCAATACATTCTTCGAGAACTATAAAAAACTACGTAACACCTTATATAATAAAAATAGCGGACGCGATCTGCCCACCGCTGTTTGCACCCACTGAAGAAGTATACGAAATAATGAAACAAGCGCTCGTTGGTGGACCATCAATTGTATTTTCAAGATTAATGGCAGGAGGTATTTCTAGAATTAGATCAACCCAGACGGAAATGGAAAAATATGTGACTCTATATTAGGATTTGACGCAAACGCTTTGTATTTATCCACACTTGCAAAAACAATGCCATGTGGAGAGGGAAGGGTTTATAAAATCAGAACACCCATTTTCGAACAAAAGAATTACAAATTTTACAAGACAGGTTTTAACGGATAAGTGGTTTGGGTTTGCCGAAGTGGATATAATAGTTCCCCACAACTTAAAACAAAAGTTTTCTGAAATGTCACCATTATTCATAAATAGGATTGTGGAGGAAAATGAAGTTCCACAACATATGTTAGATTATTTGAAAGAAACAGGTCGCTGTAGAGGAGATGGAAAGAAGCTGGTTGGTGCAATGTCCGCTAAAAAAGTTTTATTATTTACCACCCCCACTTTTAAAATGGTATTTAAACCATGGGTTGAAAATAATTGCCATTCACACAATAATAAACTACATTCCCGAAAACCATTTGAGTGGTTTGCAAAAGAAGTTACATCCGCAAGACGAACTGGCGATGTTGACAGCTCCAAATCCGCAATTGCAGATATTATGAAATTATTAGGAAATTCTTGCTGTGGAAAAATGATAGAATCACCAGAAACACATCTAAACACAACATATACAAAAGACGAAAAATGTGTGGATGCGGCACTACGATCTGCGTATTTTAACGATTTAGAAGAAATTGGAGATGCGTACGAAATATCCTCCAGGCGTACAACCTCCCTGATGAATCGTCCATTTCACTGTGGAATTGCTGTATATCAATATGCAAAACTAAGAATGTTACAATTTTATTATGACTTTTTAGATAAATACATTGATCGAGCGGATTTTGAACTGATTCAAATGGATACAGATAGTTTATATATGGGTGTCAGTGGTCCTCTGGATAACATAATAAAACCGGAAATGCTCGAAGATTTTAACGAACATAAAAAAGAATGGTTGGCGTGGGATAAATGGAGCAATAGAGAGCCTGGACTTTTCAAACTAGAATATCAAGGGGATCGCGCTATAGCCCTATCCAGTAAGTGCATATTGTTCAGAAAAAAGATACCGAAGAAGTCAAACATTCTGCAAAAGGACTTTCTGCAAGACAAAATAAACTTACATGGGACAGATTCTACGCCGCACTGAATCACGACGGAATAGATAGAGGTATGAATAGAGGATTCAGAATGAAAAACGGAACCATGAAAACATACACGCAGAAAAAATTAGGACTTTCTGCATATTACGATAAACGAAGAGTTTTACCGGATGGGATACATACAGAACCTCTATAATAATCTATATGTTTCTTCCTCAGTAATTATTTCCTCTTCCTCCCTAAGTTTGTCTGTTAGTTTATTAACTCGGATTTGTTGTTCTGGTGTGAGATTTTTTAAATCAAACTCAAAAACAGCTTTAATTTCCTCACAAAGATCATAATATTGATTTGCATTATTCTTTTGTTCTTGCAACCGCTTTACATCGCACGGCAATTTTTCCATTCTTTTAATTTATATAACTTATTTTTTAAACTACAACATAAAAAAAAGAAAATTAATTATAAATTAATTATTAACAAGTTACAGGTATTAATACATTTTTTCTAGGTCTTCCAACCGGGTTTTTAACCAGACTTTTTAGATTACTCTTTTTCAATTTTTCATCTTTTTCCAAACACCCCAAACTTTCAACTCTATCTATAAAATGTTTCATATTTGTTACCGAATTCCATATTTCCTTTTGTTTTGTCTTTTTACACAAATGTGATACTTTTTTCTAGTTTGTTGTGCAGTAACAACATATCGCGCTAGAATAATATTAACCAAATCATCATCAGTAAGTTTAGTCTTTGTCATAATTTTAAATAAAATTATAATTATATATACACGTGTAGTTATTGTTTAACAGAAAAATAAAAAATATATTTATTTAAAACATGATAGTTAACAACAGCAAGGGTTTTACAGCCTATAACACCAATATGAAAAAGTGAGCCAGAACCGTCATGCTACTGGTAGGGTAGTTGAAACCAGTACAGATTTGCCACCAATATGAAAAGTGAGCCAGAACCGCTACTAATTTAAAAAATTATATATTCTTTATTGTTATTGTTATCTTTAATTTCTTTTAAATCTTTTAGCTCATTAAATACTCTTTTGTTCTTTTTATGTTTTTTAGATGATTTATTACTTTTTATAATTTTATTAAAATTATCTCCGCCCCTAGCCAGCTGTTTTGCATTCGTTATCCACGAAATCGTTTCCAAATCAGCGTTTTCCCACAACTTATTAAGACGTGCACTACCTATTTTATACTTCTTTTTAATATGATCCGCGGACACCTTTCCACGGGATAAAACGATTTCCTCTATACTTTTATTAGATAAGTATGACTTCGGCATAATTTGTTTAAAATTAGTTATAATAAGAATAATTTATATTAAATAAATTATGCTCAAAATGCTTAAAATAATTTCAATTAATTTAAATTATTAACTAAAAATCAATATCAGCCCAACCTAAATCTATACGTTCTTGAGCGTACGCTTCATCAAATCCAGCATCTATATAATGTTGAACCAGCTCTTCATAAGTTCCCTGAAGTACCCAACCATCCCCTTCTACTTTTAATAATTTAAATAAATTAATTATTGGAATATATTTTTTATCAATATCTTTAAGTTATTAACTTGTTCTGGATTTCTCTTTTCACTAGTTGAACACACCTTTGACATAGTTATAATAAGTAATTTATATAGTTATATAATAGATATATAAAACACGTTCAAAACGATAAATAATTATAGATTTAGAAAAATCATTTAAATGGACAAAGTACTTTTATGGGAAATGGAGTTTTTAAAAGGGTTTGTTGGAGAATATTTTCCTTATTTTAAAATGAAAGAATTATTTAAAATAGAGTACATGAAATATCAGCGAAACCTATTACGCACCGATAAAAGAGTTGCATTTTCTATATTCTATAGAAAATTATCTAGGTGTTTTAAGAAACAACTTAGAGAAATTAGGGTTTAAACAGGATTAATAAAGAATTAGTTGAAGAGAATGCAGCAAATTTTATAAACCTATTTCAAATAAAAGACTCATTTACTGATATGGATTTCTATCAAGAAACGGAAGAATTAAGTGCGTTATTTGAACCAATTCCAAGTAGATGTTTATTGGTAATTGTTGAGACAATGCTGAGTAATTATTGAGCAATTGTTGAGCAATGCTGAGTAATTGTTGAGCAATTGTTGAGCAATGCTGAGTAATTGTTGAGCAAGCGCTGAGGAATTGCTGAGCATTATTTACTAGTTGTTCAGCATTGAGCATTATTTGCTCGTAATTTGTTCAAAATGCCCAAAATACTCGAAATTTCCAGAATTCCCAGAATTATAAATAAAAAATTAAAACCAACATTTTAAAAAAATAAATCCCAAATTTAAAAAAAATCCTATACAAAAAAGGTACTCTATATGTACACTTAGTTTTGGAATTATATATACTTGTACAAACAAGGATTTTTTTATTTTTTTTAAATTTGGGATTTATTTTTTAAAATGTTGGTTTTAATTTTTTATTTATAATTCTGGGAATTCTGGAAATTTCGAGTATTTTGGGCATTTTGAACAAATTACGAGCAAATAATGCTCAATGCTGAACAACTAGTAAATAATGCTCAGCAATTCCTCAGCGCTTGCTCAACAATTACTCAGCATTGCTCAACAATTGCTCAACAATTACTCAGCATTGCTCAACAATTGCTCAATAATTACTCAGCATTGCTCAACAATTACCAATAAACACTACTTGGAATTGGTTCAAATAACGCACTTAATTCTTCCGTTTCTTGATAGAAATCCATATCAGTAAATGAGTCTTTTATTTGAAATAGGTTTATAAAATTTGCTGCATTCTCTTCAACTAATTCTTTATTAATCCTGTTTAAACCCCTAATTTCTCTAAGTTGTTTCTTAAAACACCTAGATAATTTTCTATAGATATAGAAAATGCAACTCTTTTATCGGTGCGTAATAGGTTTCGCTGATATTCATGTACTCTATTTTAAATAATTCTTTCATTTTAAAATAAGGAAAATATTCTCCAACAAACCCTTTTAAAAAACTCCATTTCCCATAAAAGTACTTTGTCCATTTAAATGATTTTTCTAAAATCTATAATTATTTATCGTTTTTGAACGTGTTTTATATCTATTATATAACTATATAAATTACTTATTATAACTATGTCAAAGGTGTGTTCAACTAGTGAAAAGAGAAATCCAGAACAAGTTAATAAACTTAAAGATATTGATAAAAAATATATATTCCAATAATTAATTTATTTAAATTATTAAAAGTAGAAGATGGTTGGGTACTTCAGGGAACTTATGAAGAGCTGGTTCAACATTATATAGATGCTGATTTGATGAAGCGTACGCTCAAGAACGTATAGATTTAGGTTGGGCTGATATTGATTTTTAGTTAATAATTTAAATTAATTGAAATTATTTTAAGCATTTTGAGCATATTTATAATTTATATAAATTACTTATTATAACTAATTTAAACAAATTATGCGAAGTCATACTTATCTAATAAAAGTATAGAGGAAATCGTTTTATCCCGAGTGGAAAGGTGTCCGCGGATCATATTAAAAAAGAAGTATAAAATAGGTAGTGCACGTCTTTAATAAGTTGTGGAAAACGCTGATTTGGAAACGATTTCGTGGATAACGAATGCAAAACAGCTGGCTAGGGCGGAGATAATTTTAATAAAATTATAAAAAGTAATAAATCATCTAAAAAACATAAAAAGAACAAAAGAGTATTTAATGAGCTAAAAGATTTAAAAGAAATTAAAGATAACAATAACAATAAAGAATATATAATTTTTTAAATTAGTAGCGGTTCTGGCTCACTTTTCATATTGGTGGCAAATCTGTACTGGTTTCAACTACCCTACCAGTAGCATGACGGTTCTGGCTCACTTTTTCATATTGGTGTTATAGGCTGTAAAACCCTTGCTGTTGTTAACTATCATGTTTTTAAATAAATAAATATATATTTTTTATTTTTCTGTTAAACAATAACTACACTGTATATATATTATAATTTATTTAAAATTATGACAAAGACTAAACTTACTGATGATGATTTGTTAATATTATTCTAGCGCGATATGTTGTTACTGCACAACAAACTAGAAAAAAGTATCACATTTGTGTAAAAAGACAAAAGGAAATATGGAATTCGGTAACAAATATGAAACATTTTATAGATAGAGTTGAAAGTTTGGGGTGTTTGGAAAAAGATGAAAAATTGAAAAAGAGTAATCTAAAAAGTCTGGTTAAAAACCCGGTTGGAAGACCTAGAAAAAATGTATTAATACCTGTAACTTGTTAATAATTAATTTATAATTAATTTTCTTTTTTTTATGTTGTAGTTTAATAAGTATAAATTAAAAGAATGGAAAAATTGCCGTGCGATGTAAAGCGGTTGCAAGAACAAAAGAATAATGCAAATCAATATTATGATCTTTGTGAGGAAATTAAAGCTGTTTTTGAGTTTGATTTAAAAAATCTCACACCAGAACAACAAATCCGAGTTAATAAACTAACAGACAAACTTAGGGAGGAAGAGGAAATAATTACTGAGGAAGAAACATATAGATTATTATAGTACTGTATGTATCCCATCCGGTAAAACTCTTCGTTTATCGTAATATGCAGAAAGTCCTAATTTTTTCTGCGTGTATGTTTTCATGGTTCCGTTTTTCATTCTGAATCCTCTATTCATACCTCTATCTATTCCGTCGTGATTCAGTGCGGCGTAGAATCTGTCCCATGTAAGTTTATTTTGTCTTGCAGAAAGTCCTTTTGCAGAATGTTTGACTTCTTCGGTATCTTTTTTCTGAACAATATAGCACTTACTGGATAGGGCTATAGCGCGATCCCCTTGATATTCTAGTTTGAAAAGTCCAGGCTCTCTATTGCTCCATTTATCCCACGCCAACCATTCTTTTTTAATGTTCGTTAAAATCTTCGAGCATTCCGGTTTTATTATGTTATCCAGAGGACCACTGACACCCATATATAAACTATCTGTATCCATTTGAATCAGTTCAAAATCCGCTCGATCAATGTATTTATCTAAAAAGTCATAATAAAATTGTAACATTCTTAGTTTTGCATATTGATATACAGCAATTCCACAGTGAAATGGACGATTCATCAGGGAGGTTGTACGCCTGGAGGATATTTCGTACGCATCTCCAATTTCTTCTAAATCGTTAAAATACGCAGATCGTAGTGCCGCATCCACACATTTTTCGTCTTTTGTATATGTTGTGTTTAGATGTGTTTCTGGTGATTCTATCATTTTTCCACAGCAAGAATTTCCTAATAATTTCATAATATCTGCAATTGCGGATTTGGAGCTGTCAACATCGCCAGTTCGTCTTGCGGATGTAACTTCTTTTTGCAAACCACTCAAATGGTTTTCCGGGAATGTAGTTTATTATTGTTGAATGGCAATTATTTTTTCAACCCATGGTTTAAATACCATTTTAAAAGTGGGGTAAATAATAAAACTTTTTTAGCGGACATTGCACCAACCAGCTTCTTTCCATCTCCTCTACAGCGACCTGCTTTTCTTTCAAATAATCTAACATATGTTGTGGAACTTCATTTTCCTCCACAATCCTATTTATGAATAATGGTGACATTTCAGAAAACTTTTGTTTTAAGTTGTGGGAACTATTATATCCACTTCGCAAACCCAAACCACTTATCCGTTAAAACCTGTCTTGTAAAAATTTGTAATTCTTTTGTTCGAAAATGGGTGTTCTGATTTTATAACCCTTCCCTCTCCACATGGCATTGTTTTTGCAAGTGTGGATAAATACAAAGCGTTTGCGTCAAATCCTAATATAGAGTCACATATTTTTCCATTTCCGTCTGGGGTTGATCTAATTCTAGAAATACCTCCTGCCATTAATCTTGAAAATACAATTGATGGTCCACCAACGAGCGCTTTGTTTCATTATTTCGTATACTTCTTCAGTGGGTGCAAACAGCGGTGGGCAGATCGCGTCCGCTATTTTATTCATATAAGGTGTTACGTAGTTTTTTATAGTTCCTCGAAGAATGTATTGGAAAGCTACACCGGGAAGGGTAACGGCATCTTTTAAACATGTCTATACCTTTTGTTTCGTAAAATTGAGACATTTTTCTTGCCGCTTCTAGAAACGGTCCTACGTCCAAGTCGTTATAATATTTTAACCAATCTTTAAAAGTTTCATTCCGCGCTTTTTGTATATGGCGTTGCACTCTTCTAGCTCCTTCTCAGTGATGGTTTTTGTTGGGGCAAGTTTATTTCGTCAGAATTTAAATTCAGGTAAACCCTCGTACGATAATTTATCTGGTGTGTCGAACCATTCGTATGAAAGAAAGATTTTTCGTCTTTACATCCATATGCGCTAACCCATCTAGCGTAATCAACACCTGGGGAAAGATATAATTTTACATCTAGAAAGCGAAGCTTGGGCATGAATATAAATAATGTTTGATTTGATTTTTTACCCACTAAAACTTTCTTTGTTTTATCTGCTAATATTTCAACCAATTGATTTTTATTAGATTTAGATCATATTTGCTTGAGTTGAATCCGAGAACTGGAACTTGGGTGATCCATCTTGTAACCTCTTTTTGTTGTTTGTATGAAAGATTATCAAAATCTGACGGATACCCCATATATAGGGTTTTCACCCACCTTTTCACCAATTTCTTCCGCTCTTTTTTCTAAACTCTTCATAAAACAAATTAACCAATTTGGCTGGATCTTTTTCACATATGTGTGTTATTCTGTTAGAAAGTGTATCACCAATACTCACACTGATTGGAACGTGGGTGTTTAAAATCTCTAAATCTATATGTGGATTGGTTTCTCCGGTTTTATCTAAATATAGTACTCAAAATCGAATACTATCTGATATGGGTAAATAACAGTAGGTGGGTTGGGAAACTCCTTGGCTTCTGGTGCTTTATAGTCCGTGTTCCCAAATAACATTTAAATTAACCGCTTTCTGAGTTTTTCGTCGGCTTTTAAAGTTTTTCGATTCTTTTTCAACCCTCTCTTTATCTCTACAGTGTTTAGTTTTACAACCGTGCCAGTAACATCCGTGAAACTGGTATATTGTATTTGTTTCTCCGCAAAATCCATCAACCGGGATTTTTTTCCAACTACTCTTTCCCCTCCATGTCCACAAACGGCAGTATGAATGTGTGGACCAGTAAAAGAATTTATCCATTGTATTGATTTTCTACTACATTTTGGTTTTGGGTAAAATGCTTTTTCAAATGGCGGACATCGGTCTATCTATTTTTTTACCTTCACAAATAATTTTGGTTATTCCTTTACTACAGTTTGTATGTCGGAGAAGGTTACAGGCCTTTGTAAACCTTTGATCACATTCTGTACAACAGTAAATTTGGCAGGCTTTATCCATATCTGTAATAAGAAATGCGTGATCATTATATACCCCTATTGTCATCTTTTTTTGTTCCTATCTCTTCATAGTGCGCTGCTACGTTTCTTAAAAACCATGTTCCATCTTCTGTCGGTTCGTACGCGTCTATTCCTATTTTAAAACACTTTTCTACTTTTTCAAATCTTCGAATGGTATTGAACCCTCTGGTTTATTTTTTTCCACAAAATTTAAAATTTATTTATTTCTTTGTGATTCAGTGTGCTTTTCATGGATCTATCTACGCGTAATTTATCGTTAGAGTGTAGGGCTAAACACCTGAATAAACAGAGTTCGTCGCCAAATGTATCTAACGGTTTTTTATACCCTTCTGTATCGCAACCATTCCGGCAGTTTTTCCTCCTGCTACATTTTTGGTTGTCATTTCAACATCTTTTATTTTTGTGGAATATATTATTTTTATAGATGTACTACCCCATCTAACAAATGTCCACTTTGTATTCGGACGACTTATTTTATCTACGTTTATCGTTCTTCTTCTTGTGTGAATAACCATTTTTTAACCTCATCATAGCGTCTAAACCAGGGACTTCCTTGAAAGTTTGTGAAAAAATTTAGCTTTTTCAGGTTTCCCTTTGAATCCTTTTCCTCTAGTGTTGCAATGTGTAATGAAATGAGTATCTGAGATAAAAACTCCCGTGCAGCAGAGGTTCTAACTCTTTTATCCACCCTTCTGTATTATTTTTTTGAAGTCGTCTACCCAGCGATATTGTTTGTTATTCTGCGACCTTTTTCTATCTTTTTTCGTGTGTTTGTAGTCTTCTAAAATATCCTCCCCTTCTAGTATTATTTTTTTAAGTAATTCGGTTTTCGGTGTTCTCTTTTCTGCTTTTTTTGTAATAATATTTCTACTTTTTATGCTCATTTTAGCCTCATCATCGAGCCGTTGAATTAATTTGTTTACATATTCTTCAGATTTGGTTTCTATCCCTTTGAAAGCGCCCCTTTTGTATGCCCTCGTAAAACGTTTCATATATTCGTTATTTTTTTCTTCATTAATTAGTCTGGTAAGCCCCCTTTCTCTTAATCTGAGTGAAAATACTATCCCCATTCCAGTCAACTCCTTTCTGAGTTGTGTGATTTTATTTTCACCCTGACTATCTCCACAAATCAGTGTGTGGGGTATTGCAGGGGTTTTTGTAACTGTTGACATTTTCCTCTTTTCAGATAACATTTTATATACTGGTATATATAAATTATTATATTTTTATCTTTAATAGAAAATTTTAATAATTATTGGTTTTTTCGCACAACCCGTTGGGATCTATTTTATTATATTCATATATTTTCAAATATTTTTATACCGTTGGTCTTATCCTTTCTGCTTATAATGTCCAGGATGCAAAACGGTAACGAAGTGACTCTCTCTATACTACTCTGTTTGTCAGAAGCATGCCAGATGTTTTCCTGACCAAACAGTGCAGACCCTGATCAGACCACAGGTGGAAGACTCGGACACAAAAAAAAATGCCTATTCAAAAAATCCCATTACCCCACCCACTTGGTCTCGTACAGTACTATAATAGAAGATGGTACTGTACGAGACCAAGTGGGTGGGGTAATGGGATTTTTTTAATAGGCATTTTTTTTTGGTGTCATAGGTCCGAGTCTTCCACCTGTGGATCAGACTGCGTGTAAGCACAGACTGATCTGGGTCTACACTGGTCGCAACGAACATAAGCTTCATTACTCCAGTCAGCCACATTTAATCGTTGATTCGGTTGAAAGACTGTCTGTTGCGGATAAAACTTCACGTTTCTCATGCTCAAAATCAGAAAGTTTGATAGAGGTTGAGCTATGCTCAGTTTTGGCATGGGTTGACACTAAAAGTTTGTAGGTAATCCACTTTGGGTGCCTGATGGACACCTTGTCATATTAGCGTGGACCAGTGTAGATCCTCATCAGACTGTGCATCCGCACAGTCTGATCAGGATCTTCACTATTCGCCATTCCATCAATGAAACACCTGTCATGCTTCTAACAAGCAATATAGATTGTTGTCAGGCTACAGAAGTATGCTATTTGATCAGGATCTACACAAATGGTCACACATCCCATAAGCTCCTTTTCTCCAGTCACATCCACATTTATGATCTGTCATTTATCTTGCAGTGGAGGAATAAAGCGCGACTGGGTTGGAGTGCCGAGAAAATACTTCAAACCCGGCAAGACTGAACCACGGTGTGCGTGCGTGAAAAACTCAGGTGCTCCATCCGGGCGGACAGACAATATCGATGACCGTGGTGACATTGACAACCCAAACTTCCAGGAATACGAGGACTGTGAATCGTCTTCGTTTGAATGTCGATTTAAGGACTAATGGGCTTAGGGTACCGTATGTGGCTGTGACTGGAGAAATTGGGCTTACTGCGTTTCAGGCTCCAGGGGTCCGTTTCATTAAACTTCTTACGACTAAAATGTTCGTATATAAAGTGCAAAATTATGATATTCTGTAAATTTCACATTAACAATGTTTTCTTGTAAACAATTACCGGTATTGGATTTACATTTATTGAGCATAGGCTGCATATGCAGCAGCCTATGCTCAATACATGTAAATCCATAAATTGCAATTTACAGACGATTCTAAATTTGCACTTACGAACATTTTAGTCGTATGAAGTTTAGTGAAACGGGCCCCAGGTTTGCTAGTGCAGTCTAATAGTTTGATAAGAATGTATATTGTTCATTAGAAGCATACTAGGTGTTTCACTGACTGAATGGCGTACAGTGCAGACCCTGATCAGACTGCGCGTCTGATGTGGTTGTAGACTCGTCAAAAATGACATAATCCCTTTTTCTCCAGTCACAGCCAATTAGGTAGGCATATCACCCTTGCATCTGTATATCTTTTGGGTATCCCTAGACAAAATGTTCCCCATGTGTGGTACGTGTATATCCAAGTCTCACTCACTATAGTCTGTTTCACTAAAGCTGCCCAAATTTTACGGCCATATAAACAATTCAAAAACAATATTTTTTTTTTCGATAATATTAAATTAAAGGAAAATTTAAGAATGAGCCTTCTTTTTATTTCGTGAAATTTGGTCAAATATTGATTTTATTACGAAAAATTGATTTCTCTATGGGAATTTAACATGGGGGAAAAAGAGGTAGAGGAGTGTGGGAGGAGTCAAAAAACGAAAAAAATTGGAAATTGACTCCGAAACCTAGCTAGATAGCTTGGAAATGATCTAACTAAGAAAACAAAAGTTAAATTTTAAAAATCGGTCCAGTATTTCTGAAATTCTAAAATATTTCCCCATGTTAAATACCCGTAGACATCTTCACTATTGGGGATTTAACATGGGGAAATTGTTTTTTCGCAATAAAATCAATATTTGACCAAATTTCACGAAATAAAAAGAAGGCTCATTCTTAAATTATCCTTTAATTTAATATTATCAAAAAAAATATTGTTTTTGAATTGTTTATATGGCCGCAAAATTTGGGCAGCTTTAGCGAAACAGAGTATAGTCCGTAACATTTGCATTGAATGTTTTTATGTTACCTTATATAATTCGTCTCTGCAACCATAATGTGCATAATGAAAACTCATATTCACATATATATATCCAGCAATAATTCCAGCACAAAAATATTTACACAATTCCCTAACATTTGATTGGTCCGTAGCAAATCTCTGTCCAAAATTTATATCCCAGTAAACTCCATGCCAAACTACTTTCCGTAACCGTCGGGCGCAGTTAAAATAATTCTTAAGAAAACAGAAAATAAACACATTTTCTTGATGAATTTATTTCAAATGCTGGAATTATAAGGAATGAATGGCTTTTTTGTTGAATTTATCGGGGATATAAACTTGGAAAAGTCGCGGGAATACTGGACGAGGCCTTCCGGCCTTCGTCCAGTATTCCCGCGACTTTTCCAAGTTTATACCCCGATAAATTCCACAAAAAGGCCATTCATTCCTATAATAATTATCCCCTCGATGAAAGATAAGAGGGGATATAGCGTTAATCCATATATGAACGGGCATGCGTTTGCTGTTGATAGGCCATTGAACACCAATAAACAAACAAACATACAAGGCTGTCAGCGAGGGGATCAGCTTAGTGATAGCATGGCCTTGTTCCATCTATTGCCATCACTTGTGGCCCAAATGCCCATTAAAGAAATAGTTGTTAATTTTTCGAAATTTTAACAGCATCAGGCCTACATGGGTTCTCAACACATGTAAACTATTTTAATAGCAAAAGATGTCGTCTTTCTCACTTAAAATTGGGTCAGATCATCAGCCGTAAGATTATCCCAAAATTAACATCGACAATCAGTTATCCGGACAAACGTATAATCATCTTCTAACTTCTATTCTCTGTGTAGTTCTGGAGAAAAAGGAATCACCCTTTGCTTCGTGGAAAACACCGTATTTATAGAATTTATTGGACTTATAGAACAACTCTGCAATGATGTAATGGGCACACTCGATTGAGCTCCCGTGCAACTTTTGACGTTGTAAACAACTTGTGGACAGAGTTGGGGGATGTTTTTAGCAAATTGTACTCAAATTTTTATCTTGGCAATCTATTCTTCACACTGGCGTGGAAACAGCAAGCACCTGCGTGACTTAGATCGGATCAAACGGTTGCGCTTAATTAACAGTTATTTTCATTTGTCGATAAACTGATAGTCCGGATAACTGGTATGACCCCTGTAGGGTTAAATGTTTTCTGAGTGTATTCAAATCTCAGGCTGACAATCATGCGGTGACTTGTGTGAGGCTTAGCTGTGCTGAGGCTGAGCCGAACTGCTTGATTTTGGGTACAGATTTTAGGTACAAAAAGTTTTAGAACTACAGGCCCTGTAATGTTTAAAGGGGCATATTATGAATTTTTGAGAAAAAAAAATACTATAAAAAATAAAAGCAAGTTTTCATCATGGCCCTTCATAAAATGGTTTATATCAGATTTGCTATCTTGTTGTCCTAGTATCGTCAATTATCTTTAATTAAACGACTGTACACAGGCCCATGATGAAAACACGTTTTTATTTTTTATAGTATTTATATTTTTTTTTAATCTTCTTATATGCCCCTTTAACCGACAAGTGACAAAACGTGTCGACCCTGATCAGATTAAATGGCCTGCATGTCTGTCATTGGTCAACATTTGTTGAAGGCATTTTATTCCATAGACTCAAATATTAGCACATTTCGTCAAGATCCAAATATTTGTAAAATAATTTTGTCTTCCATGTGCTTTTATACATGCATTGCTCAATGTAAAAAATAATCTGTTGAGCAAAAATAAAGTTTTTAATATCATGGGATGCTTGTTATTAATATTTTCTTTCACTACCATTCATCTCTGATGATTATGTCTGTTCGTGATTGCAAAACACTCAAATATATGCCATAATATGTGAATGCTCATAATACTTGAATTACAGTAGCACATCTGGGGACCTCCTAGTTTAGAGAGGTTCCACTGGGGACATCCCAGGGTGTCCAGTTCAGAGAGGTTCCGCTGTGGACCTCCAAGGGTGTCCAGTTTAGAGAGGTTCCACTGCACATGTTTCACAGAGGGTTGTGAAGATATGTGAACATAGAATCAGAAATGTTTTGCTGACTAAATGTAAAATTAGCAAGACTTTGATAGTATAGACAGAGCTCCAGATAATGGCGTATTTTACACACTTATTTTATCCGAGTACACATTGATTATCAACAGTGGGAGTACAAAATACACACAGCAATGTGAATATACACATTGATTTTCAAATTGAGTAGTGGAAATACTGTAATCAAGTTGAAAATGTACTTAGTTGAGCTGCAAAAAGCACAGCTCAACTATTACAGTAAGTTTTCAACTGTATTACAGTATAAATAAGTGAATGAGTTGTGTGTCTAATAAGTATTGTACCCCCTGATTTCAAATTCAATGAGTATTTTATTTTTACAAATGGATTATTGATTTTCTTCATTATTAGATAGGAACAAATGATTTTTTTTTAAACATTCACGTATACGAGTCTATTATATATAAGTGAATGTTTAATATAGGAATGAATGGCCTTTTTGTGGAATTTATCGGGGTATAAACTTGGAAAAGTCGCGGGAATACTGGACGAAGGCCGGAAGGCCTCGTCCAGTATTCCCGCGACTTTTCCAAGTTTATATCCCCGATAAATTCCACAAAAAGGCCATTCATTCCTTATAATTCCAGCATTTGAAATAAATTCATCAAGAAAATGTGTTTATTTAAGAATTATTTTAACTGCGCCTCATGGTTACGGAAAGTAGTTCGGCGTGGGAGTTTACTGGGATATAAATTTTGGACAGAGACTTGCTACGAACCAATCAAATGTTATGGAATTGTGTAAATATTTTTGTGCTGGAATTATATGTAAATGTTACACAAATACAAATACAATTTCCTTTTCTGAAAGAAAAGTTTCAGAAAAGGATGGTCTTCATATTGTTTCTTTGTTTTTAATAAATCTTAAATGTTTCAACAAGCGTGGATGCGAAGCTATGTATTTTATTAAATAATAAATGTTTAAACAAAATATAACACACTATTTCACCCTTAAATACTAATACATGTACATATTCATAAAATAAAGGAACATTTGATTAAAGGTAAAACAAATCACATCAGTGTCCACTGAAATTTAGCCACTGATTATGCACTACATGTATTCATTTATCCAGGAAAAAGTTGGCAAACATACTTCTAAACCTTACACTGCTGAATTAAATATTATTATTTATTTTCCATTTTTCTCATCAAAATCATGGTTTGACAACAACTTTACCTGCTGTCAAGCCATGTTTTTGCTGAGTGAAAATATAAAACAGCAGATGACAATTTACGTTGACCTATATTAACCCTTTATCTGCTGTAACCCAACCTTTACCTGCTCAAACATAATCTTTTACCTGCTGGTTACAACATATAGTTTGAATGAGAAATGAGAATAATTGGTTTTCCACAACAGTGTATTGTGCATTCAGTTACCTCTCATTTTCACCTTTATCTTTATTAAATGTGTCGCCCTCGGTAAATAAATACTATATTATTACATACGGTAACTGTGTTTCCAATATTAATTAGTTAGAAGTTACAATTCTTACAATTGCTTCTCAATCAATTATCACAATATGCATGTGCCATCGGTAGAATACAATCTACAAAACAAACAACATCTGTATTACTTAACTAGAGCACAATATTGCAGGGCTCCAGATAAGGAATTGGTAATTGAGTATTTTCACACCATTATTTCTGAAGCAATTGGGTATTTCAAAATTGTAATTGGGTAAAATAAAATCACACTACTGTTTACACATCAACAGACAGCAATTATTGAATTAGTTTGCTTTGAAATGAAACATCTTGGCATTTCATTAGAATTGTCTCCTTGGAGAAAATTATAATGAAATACCAAGATGTGTTTTCATGGAAAATAAGAAACATATGCTATATTTGTGGTCTGTTTATTGTTTTCTGCAGCATGATACAGGTACCACAAAATTGCTATTGCTTTTTGATACTCGCTACTTCGGATTTCAATTGGGTTTTTCGGCAATTTTAATTGGGTATTTACGCAAATATGCAGCTTATCTGAAGCCCTGTATTATACATTGTAAGTTATTGTGATTCTACACAGTGAACATGGTCTCATATTGCCCGTCTGAATCTACATGTATTACTTCATAATTTGTAAAAAATGTTATTTTTTCCAGTGACGCATTTAATTAGTATAAATAATTAAAAAATAGCATGCCTCATATGCATATGAAAACCGGGAGTCACTATCAGTAACATAAATATTAATAAATGGTTTAGAACTGGTGGAATAGCGACACAATTATACAATTATTTAATTCCTATAAAGAACATTTTGTGCCTACTGAGTGGGCATGTACCTTTAACAACTTTCCACTTGCTTATGCAAGGATGAATTCAAGTAATATTTGTAATGTCATGATGTCGTGCCGCCATATTTCTATCAGACTCTGCGAAACAGCCAAAACTTTACAGGACATTCGGTCTGATAAACTTGATTTTTTTTACTAGACTGAACAAACTTTACCAAACCGAAAATATTTATAAAAATAAGAGTGTTTAAGTATATCAGTAAGGCTAGCTAACGTCATAAAACCAGAAATGGGCATACCAAAGAAAGACATGATTTGAAGTTTATAATAGAAAAGTAAAAAAAAAAAAATCGACTAGTATTTTTATTTTTTTGCTTTTCTAGCCCTAAATTTGGTCACTTCCGGTTTACCATCGGACCAGTGTCAATTTTACTGTACATGTTCGTCGGTCCGATGAGTATCGAGGAGACTGTTCTATGACGTTAAACATGTACCAATACACTTATACAAGAATTCTGCCACGGAAGCGGTGTCGTGCCTGCCGAGGCATTTGACCGCAACATGATCATGGGCATGTGCTAAAGTAAGCATCACAAAAAACGTGCATGTTTAGAAGAAGTGCATGTTTAAAATATGAAAAAGGTCCAGGTAGGTTGAAGAAACTTTTTGACATAACAAATGGCTATGTGTTCCACAACCATGTGAAGGTCAAAATGGTCAATGTGTGGTACAAATTCTTACATGTATCAAGTAACCAAATATTGAAGCAATCCATCAAGTAGTATTAATGTTATATGATGATGAAGAAACTTGTACAAACTTTTTGATGCAAACAATGGCTAAGTGTTTCCGCAAAAATGTGAATGGTAAAAGAGGTCACGGTCATGTTAATGAGCGCACGAGTCTGTTCCAAATGCTCACATGTATCAAGTGTCAAAATATTGAAGTAATCTGTTGAGTAATATTAAAGTTATACGATGATGAAGAAACTTGTACAATCTTTTTGACGCAAAAAATGGCTAAGTGCTTCCGCAAAAATGTGAAGGTAAAAAAGGTCAAGGTCATGTTAATGGTGGCATGAGTGTGTTCCAAATGCTCACATGTATCAAGTGTCCAACTATTGAAGCAAGCCGTTAAGTAATATTAAGTTCTACCATAATGAAGAAGCTTGTACAAACTTTTAGATGCAAAACAAGAATTCCGCCACGGAAGCGGTGTCGCACCTGCCGAGGCATTTGATCGTGTTGTGAAAAAACAATAACTTTAAAGCAATTGCCTTACAAAAAAAACCGGACGATGCAGACGACGACCGCGCGACAAAAATGGCTATGTGTTTCCGCAAAAATATGAAGGTAAAACAGGCCAAGGTCATGTTAATGTCAGCATGAGTGTTACCAATGCTCACATGTATCAATTGTCCAAATATTGAAGCAATCCGTCAAGCAATATTAAAGTAATACCATGATGACGAAGCTTGTACAAACTTTTTGACATTTCGGACGACGACGGGAAAAACTAAAGCAAGCGCGTCAAAAACTAAATTCTGGAGAAATGTAAAAAATCTGCGGCATGACAAATACGTTACTGTGATTCTACAAAGTCAGAATGGTGTCATATTGCGTATTTTGCGTTCAGTGTGGACCCTGGTCAGAGGGTGAAGATGTGGGGTTAAAATGTATTAAACACTGTTTGTCATGGCAAGTCACATTTAGTTACTAGTAAAACAAACAAGAATTCCGCCACAGAATCGGTGTCTCGCCTGTCGGGGCATTTGACCGTAACATGATCATGGGCACAAAAATGGACATGATCATGTTAATGGTTAAGAAATATTAATGTTATATCATGCTGAAGAAACTTGTACAAACCTTTTGACATTGTTGACATGGATGACGACGACGACAACGGAAAAAGTGAATGGGTTTAACGTATCAGTAACAGCTAAGGTCATATAGAGACGGGACCATTCTTTAAAGTCTCATCCGACAGACCAGTGGGACGGTAATATTATGTAAGTATTTTTCACTCACAGCCTCTAGTATTGAAGTCCAATGCCATATCCCCTAGGCCACGGCCCATCCCTCATTCAGTAACCATTGAAGGGGTCTGTGGAAGAAGGGGGCTAACTCCTCATGGAGTTAGCCCCCTTCTTCCATTGACCCCTTACAGCAGTGTCACTGGTCCAAAGTTTTGTCAAAAATGAATCGCGTACTTTTATGAACTGTCATGCCTCAACGGGCATAAAATAGAGAACAATATATCCAATGGAAACCCATGAACCCATGTAAAGTAATGCAATACACCATGATAACCACATGACACACACACAGCAGTGGTGGGTGGCATGTGGGAGCATGCGATGGGTAATTTAACGATCGGACTGGAGACCTGGTTTGGCCCTCACATGTCTTTGGCATTTTGTATGTGACAGTTGAATCTGGTTATATCCCTTATACGAGTGTTACGATTATTCGTATTACTTTTAGGGAAGGAGCCAAGTGACTTTGGTGTGGTATTGACCTGGCACCAGGTCAGATTATACTAATTTCAGGGCTGAATATATTTCGTAAATATATAAATATTCCGTTCTGATTTTGGATTTTTGGTACATCATACATGCCCACTCAGTAGGCACACAATGTTCTTTATTTATCCCGTCAACACAGTGCGTATGTGCCGTGAAACACGGTGCCGTGAAACATTTTTGATATCCAGTCAATACTATTTTTGCATTTTACAGCCATTTGTAGGTGTTGACGAGATAAATAGAATAGTAGGTTCGTGCCGTGAATGGGAAAAAATATCTGGCGCGACACGGAAACGGGATGTGCTCGGCAGAGCCTCGCCCATCCCGTTTCCTGAGCCTTGCCAGATATTTTTTCCCATTCACGGCACTGACATACTATTCTCTATATCAGAGACATGTGTTGTGGAGATATAAGGTATGTAAAAACTTTAACACAAATTTCAAAGTCATTTTGACCTTGGACATGTAGACCACATGGGCAGGCTATAGAATGAAAATATGGATGATGAAAAGGAAGTATTGGAAGTTTGAAGTAAATTGGAGTAATGATTGTGGAGATATAAGGTATGTAAAAACTTTAACGAAGATTTTATAATAACGCAAGTTATTTGACCTTGACCTTGGGGAACAGGGGCTGCATGAGTGGGATACAGAAAGAATATATGGATGATGACCAATAAGCATACGAAGTTTCAAGCAAATCTGACTTACGGTTACAGAGATAGTAGGTATCTGAAAACTTTAACGCAAATTTGGACAAAAACTTTTAACACAAACTTATATATGGATGAAGACTAATAAGCTTTTGAAGTGTCAAGTCAATGTGACTTAGGACTGCAGAGATATAATGTATTTAATAACTTTAACGCAGATTTCGGACGGACAGACGCATGGACACCTGGACGTCATTGTGGTCACTATGTCTCGCTTTCCGCAAACGGGCTCGACAAATACATCGTGCCTCATTTGCATATGAAAATAGCCTGTTACCACCGCGAGTCACTTTCAGTAAAATAAATATTACTAAATGATTATACCTGTATAGCGGGCACTAAAACTGGTGGAATAGTGACAAACGTGTACACTTATTTAATTCCTATAAAGAAAATTTGGTGCCTACTGAGTGGGCATGTACCTTTAACTGGTGACAACATTTTAAAGGTATTATATATAAGAACCTTCAAAACATATTTTTCTGTTCACTTTCACTGTATACATACAATGCTGCAAATGCCTTTGTGGTGATTGATTTATTGGTGTTTAATGGCCTATCAACAGCTATGGTCATTTAAGGCCGGGCCAATGGATTCAATCCCGTATTTAACCTGTTAAATTGGGGGGGGGGGGGGGGGCGGGAATCTCAAAATCAGAACGGAATATTTACATTGAAAAAAAATATATTCAGCCCTGAAATTAGAATAACCTGACTTGGTGCCAGGTCCATACCACATCAAATTAAATAATAGTAATACGCATGTCACAGGGTGAGAAAAATGTGCACCGGACCGGGGCTCGAACCCGGGACCTCTGGTTTACCGTACCATCGCTCTAACCGACTGAGCTAGCCGGGCACGAATACACACTTCCTCCCCACAGTGAGTTACGTACCGTGACACTCATGTAAGGGGTATAACCAGATTCAACAGTCACATACAAAACTGCCAATGACGTATGTGAAGTGTAGGCTCAGACTGTGCACATTGCAGGCCGATCAATTTTATGGAGGAACACAAACTCAACAGATAAACTTGATATTGAATGCCACTAACCTGCCATTCAGTTCGTCAAGTGATACATTGGCAAAACATTCACATTGTTCTGAAATGTGATAAAAACTGGTCATGGGTTAAAAGGTTATTGAAAAAAGGGGAAGTGTTACCATACAATGTGTACCATAATAACCCAAAACATCTGGAAACCATTTGTCATAAAATAGGGCTTTCCCAAAACAAGTTGTATGCACATTTAGTGTTATTGTGATAAACCAGTACAACCATTCAAGCCCTAAATATTAGGACACTCTTTGTTGTGGGAAACCATATATTTATATGTGTTTGCCAGAATAAATTGTTCTTAAAATGTGGCCGTGATGTGAGAAATAGAGCTTAAGGGTTTGCAACCAGTGTAGATCCAGATCAGCCTGTGCATCCGCACAGTCTGATCAGAATCTGCACTGTTTGCCATTCCATCAAGGAAACACCAATATCAGGCTGCAGGAGTGTGCTATTTGATCAGGAGCTATACTGGTCATAAATCTCATAAGCCCCATTTCTCCAGTCACAGCCACGAGAATGGCTACACATCATCCAGTTCCAGTGGGGAGTAAACATCTCGCTCTTCACTGTAGTTGGACATGACGTCGTCACTGCCGTCGGTATAGTCGCCGGGAACTGGGTTGGTTAGATCAGCTGCCTCCAACTCCCTCAGTCGTGAATACTTCCACCGTGACATGCGCAGTTTGAAGATGCGCTTTGGCAGGAACGGTCGACGCAAACGTATTATCTCTGGAGTAGAATAAACTTGATATTGTAATTGATGCTAACTACAAAAACACTGCTATACAGGCCCGTACACAGGAATTAATTTACGGGGGTGCGTTATCGACGGCGCGAAGGGCTAACAATTGTTTTTTGAAAAACATGGACATACCTCGGCAGATTAACCCTTTCACCCCTAAGTAACTGGAATGGATTTTGATATGTTAATTTTGCAACCAATCAAATCATCACAAAAGGATTTTGATTTTCAGACAAGTCTATTTATGAACATGGGGTGTTTTTGTTCTCAAATTATGAAAATTACTTGCAAAAGTGCAGATCCTGATGAGACGGCTCGTCACGAGCAGGCTCATCTGGATCTACACTTTTTGTCAATACCACTATACAGGCCTGTGGTGTTGAAAAGGTTACGTGAGGTGCGTACGGGAGGTGCGTACGGGAGGTGCGTATGCAACCGTCGCATCCCCTCTGTACAGGCCTGCTCTAACAGGAGAAACAGAAAATCAACGTTTGATGACTGACAGCATCTCGGTCTTCACCAGTTGATACCTTGCGTGTTACATTAGGGGCGGATCTGGAGGGGGGGGGTTAGGGGTTTCAGCCACAGAATTTACATAGATCACTGTTTACCACCAGGTGGAGTCTGAATTTAAATGACGTAAAACATAGGAAAGTGCATTTCTGGACATCTAGATTTCATAATTTGTCCTGGGGGACATGCCCCCGGAACCCCATAGCATACTTCGAAAAATAGGACCTTATTACTTCTTAATTGGTGATTTCTGCACAGAAGTATATGTCACTCATTTGAGTCAGTTGGATCGGTGGTCACAATATAATGAAGAAATAAGAAAATTGAAAAATATAACACAAGAAAACCTGCCTGTCTGTTGGCACCGAAATACCGCTGGTGACCGATAGGAGAAACTCTGGCAAAAGTTTTAACCGGATACATGGACGGACACACAGTCCAAACACTATATGCCTTCCAGCTGTACTGAGACCGGAGGCATAAAAATGCATTGAAATTTGCTAATTGTGAATTAGTATACTGCAAGAAATGAGTCAAGCATGCAATCATCTGTATGGAAGAAACCCAATATACCATTGCAACCAGTGAAGGTGTTTGATTCAGAGTACAAATTTCGAGAACATTCTCAGAAAGTTGTATAAGCGAGTGATTGTACTTTAATTGCCAATTACCTCTGATGCTAACGAAGTGAAACTCATCCTCTATGTCGACGTTGATCTCGCGACTGCGGTCGATACGTCGCATCCCGCATGCCCAGGCTGCCCACGCGAGTATCGCAAGCACAGCCACACAGCTCATTATTGCCCACATCGGGTCCTTCGACCTGCAAACATGGACATAAAGCTCAACATGGCCCACATCAGGTCCTTCGACCTGCAAACACGAGCATACAGCTCAACATCGCCCACATTGGGTCCTTCAACCTGCAAACATTGACATACAGCTCAACATGGCCCACATCAGGTCCTTCGACCTGCAAACACGGGCATCAGCTCAACATCGCCCACATTGGGTCCTTCAACCTGCAAACATTGACATACAGCTCAACATGGCCCACATCGGGTCCTTCGACCTGCAAACATGGACATACAGCTCAACATGGCCCACATTGGGTCCTTCGACCTGCACACATTGACATACAGCTCAACATGGCCCACAATCGGGTCCTTTGCCCTGCAAACATGGACATATCAGCTTAACATGGTCCACATCGGGTCCTTCGACCTGCAAACATGGACATATAGCTGAACATCACCCACATCAGGTCCTTTAACCTGCAAACATGGCCATACAGCTCAACATGGCCCACATCGGGTCCTTGGACCTGCAAACACGGCCATACAGCACAACATGGCCCACAATCGGGTCCTTCAACCTGCAAACAGGGCAAAAGCGTTTGTCATGTTACAAATGAAATAGTTTATTGCAATAAATATCACCTGAAGCAGGTAAAACAAATTTACAATCAAGTGCATTCACACAATTATTAACAAAAATAGGGTGTATTGGTATTTGACAGAGAACATAAAATTGGCAACAGAACAGGAGTGGGTAACCATATGTAGAAAGGATAAAACTAGAGCAGGTGAGCTGGGTCTTATGGATACAAACATACAAAAACTTTAACATCAATTTTGAAATGTTATGTTTTCGTATCGCAGACGAACGGATGTTTGTTTTGTTTATTAGTGTTTAACGGCCTATCAACAGCTAAGGTCATGTAAGGCCGGGCAAACGGGTTCGATCCCATTTTCACCTGCTGGATTGGGGGGAAAATCCCAAAATCAGAACTGAATATTTACATCGAGAACAAATATATTAAGCCCTGAAATTAGAATAACCTGACCTGGTGCCAGGTCCATACCACACCAAGTCACTTGGCCCCTTCCCCTAAAATAGGATTACGAATATCGTAATACTCACATAAGGGGTATAACCAGATTCAACTGTCACATACAAAATGCCAAAGACGTATGTGAGGGCCAAACCAGGTCTCCAGTCGGGATTCCGGTAAGGATGAACCCCGATCGTTAAATTACCCATCGCGTGCTTACACCTGTTAATGATGACCCCCTTAGAAACAATAGGCTCAGGCATGTTAGGGTTACAGAATAAGTTCATTGTTTTCTTTTGTCAGGGCTCCAGATAAGGAATTAGTAATTGCGTATTTTCACTCCATCATTTCTGAAGCAATTGGGTTTTTCAAAATTTTAATTGGGTAAAATAAAATCACACTACCGTTTACACATCAACAGACAGCAATTATTGAATTAGTTTGCTTTGAAATGAAAACATATCTTGGCATTTCATTAGAATTGTCTCCTTGGAGACAATTCTAATGAAATACCAAGATGTGTTTTCATGGAAAATAAGAAAAATATTCTATATTTGTGGTGTGTTTATTGTTTTCGGCAGCATGATAAAGGTACCACAAATTTGTTATTGCTTTTTGATACTCGCTACTTCTGATTTTAATTGGGTTTTTGGCAATTTAAATGGGTATTTAAGCAAATACGCAGCTTATCTGGAGCTCTGTTTGTCTTAGGCCACGCCTCCAACCCCCTAAGACCCAGAATGTGCACCTAGACTAACAAACAAACAGACGACCGGACGGACAGTCGAAAACTTTATACCCATTCGGCCCATACTTCGTAAGCCGGGGATATAACATGGTACTATAAATTATATTACATCAAACCATATAGCAAGTACAGCGAAACCTCTCTAAACCGGACACCCTGGGAGGTCCCCAGGGTGTCCGGTTTAGAGAGGTTTCACGGTAAATCAGGCATTTTATCATTCTGAGCCGTAGTTGTGAGCTAAGCGATCACGAACAGACATTATCACCCGAGGTAAATGACCAAGAAATTCATCATAAATAAGACCACATATGTTCCTCTGTATATGCGGGCCGTTACCATCAGTAGCCGATTTCACCAACATTTCAAAGCATACTTTTCTAGCAAAGTAATCAATAAAGGGAGTAATCATTTATTTTTCCTGAAATGCATTATTTCATATAGAACTAACGACTGCATATTTGATGATTAAAAGTTATTATACTGAATTTATTACATTATCACAGCCAAAATGCAAAATGGCTGTGATAATGTAATAAATTTAGTATAATAAAAATTAATAAATTTATCCTAAAATTTAAAAGTATACTTTGCTAGAAAAGTATACTTTGCAATGTTGGTGAAATAGGCTACTGGGCTGCAATAGACCAAACCATCTGACACATATATCATTCTTACAGATTACCTGTATTGCCGAAGACGTTCAACAAGCTCGATGTATTCCGTCATATTGAAACTTTTCCCATTCTTGCCTTCATCTGGTTCATCATGTTCTGATCTTCGTGCTCTTTGTCCAATATCTTTGTTTTTATTCAATGATTGCTGCCCATCTAGGTCAACAAATGGCATAGATAGTAATTTTCGTTGTAATATGTGATTGTTCGTTGTATCAAATTGTGATGTTTTAACATGATTTTGAATACTTGCATCAGCGTAAGACACATTCAGTATTTGTGGCAATAGGGACTGTACTGGATGACCCGAGTGTTTTGTGTTGAGTCCATGTGGTTGTTTAGTGTTGTTAGAAACACTTTCAACATGTTCAATGCATTTGTGCTGAACTCGGGACAGTATGTATTTACAAAATTGTGTCTCTATTGTTAGAGTTCTACATATATTGCACCAAAACTGGGCAACACCATCAGTAATATTTACAATAATCTCCTTTGGCATACTACCTTCTGTATGAAAATATTTTATATCACGTTGAGCAAGGATATTGGGTGTAAGTAAAGCTATAATACGACTGTAAAGCACGACACGTTTTTCTGTGAATGGGCTACCAGATTTTTGTGATGTATGCAAGGATTTTGAGTATATCTCTGATGTACGAGACGTGTTCACAACGCTGTGGTTAGTTCTGTGAGCCTTGGTAAATACGACACTGTTGTTTGTATGGCGGAACCTGCCAGATCTTGGCGAATTATAATCAATGCCACCTTGAAGTGATTTTGGTAATAAAAACTGCATATGTGTCTTAGAATTTATCCTTTTATCTCTGGGATGTTTGTTGTGTATGTTACTTCTGTCAGTGTCTGTACCATATCGCCGACCTGAGTTTTGTCCTTTCCATCCATTTATTCCTACATGCAGTTTCTCTCTGTGACCTGTGACCTGAGAATTATATGACGATTCTGGTAAGTCTGGATGGAGCGCCGGAACTACTTTCTGCGAACTGCCTTCCTGTGATCTACCCATCTGACCCAGGTGTACATGGTCAGTAATGGCAGGAACATCGCTCAACCGCATCTACAACAGTCAATGTGTAGAATGCAGCTAGATTACACAGGTACAACACTCCAGATAAGGAATTAGTGATTGAGTATTGTCACTCCATTATTTCTGAAACAATTGGGTATTTCAAAATTTTAATTTGGTACATTAAAATCACACTGCTGTTTACACATCAGCAGACAGCAATTATTGAATAGTTTGCTTCTAAATGAAAACATGTCTTGGCATTTCTTTAGAAGTGTCTCCTTGGAGACAATTCAAATGAAATACCAAGATGTGTTTTCATGGAAAAATAAGAAAAACATGTTATATTTGTGGTCGGTTTATTGTTTTCTGCAGCATGATAAAGGTACCACAATTTTGTATTGCTTTTTGATACTCACTACTTCTGATTTAAATTGGGTTTTTGGCAATTTTAATTTGGTATTTAAGCAAATACACAGCTTATCTGGAGCTCTGTACAATAGCTAATGTTTAGGTGGTTTAGAGACAGTTCTTACAGTAACACCCGTCTAAACGGGACACTCAGTAATTAAACATTGTTGTGTTTAATGCTGATGCATTTAACTTTGCCAGAATGGACTTCAAAAATATGACCAAAATGTCGTCAAATGGCATTTGGGTAATATTTTTTACGAAATGGGCTCCCAGGAAAAAATGTTTCCTCAAGTAAAATAAAGTGCAAGAAATGATGTTGAATAACATAGTAGCATGTAATATATGTACATGTAGTTTGCTATGGTGTGTTCAACATCAGGATCAAGTTAACAGCTGTCTGTGAGCCGGTATACCATTTGTTCCATTGACTAAGAAAATCAACAATACAGCAATTGCAATGGTTAGTTTAAACATACATGTAGTTTATTGCATATAAGTACAATGGGCTTGGGCTACAAGTTCTCACAACATTAATTACAGCCCTTACCCAATTGCAACGGTTCATCAGTTGTATATCACTATCACAGTCATGTAGTTTAGGTGATGAAAGAAATGCTATTGGTACTTCAGTGACTGAATGACAACAATCGTAGCTTCTGTAGCGCCGTAGCCACATTGAGGCACACCGAGGCAAGTGGTATTTTCCGGATTTTGTTCAATTGTTATGCTTTCATCATAAAATCTGATCGATTTGACTATTGTAACCATGTAATGTTATGCCTCTGTGTTTACCCCAGGGGATAAGCCCCCCCATCCCCCCCATCGTCCCCCCCCCCCACCCCGGTAGCAAATTTCATCAATTATTCTGCCATTCTCTATGATTTAAAAACGTGTCCTAAAAAAATAACAAAATATGTTGTCAAACATATTGCTCTAAAATACGCCAGAACACAGGAAATGCGATGTACATTTCAAACAATTTACAGGGGAGAATGCACGTTCCCTACCGTACTCCCTCGCTCCGCTAGATCGACGAACGAACTCGCTCGCCAGACCAATGTTATTTCCTCTGTGTTTTTCAGGCTCTGCATGGCTACGTACGCCACTGCTCTGTAGTCGATTTCATCAACATTGCAATGTATACTTTTCAAGCAAAGTATACTTTGAGGCAGTAATCATTTACTTTTCCCAAAATTCATTATTTCATACAGAACTAACTAAATACTGCATATATTTGATGATTAAAAGTATGCAGAATTATTATACTGAATTTATTACATTATCACAGCCAAAATGGCTGTGATAATGTAATAAATTCAGTATATAAATAAAAATTAATAAATTGATCCTAAAATTGAAAATTTCTCCCTCAAAGTATACTTTGCTAGAAAAGTATACTTTGCAATGTTGATGAAATAGGCTACTGATGCTGTAGACTGCACAGATGCACAGGCTGATCTGGAGTATGCTGGCCGTATAGGATTTACTGTTGTTGGGTAATTCTGCTAATGGTTAGCATTAATTTTTCAGTCACACAAAGCTAGAAGACTGTCAAATGAATTAAATCTTTTAATATTTAAATTTTAAAATGTGGATTTTTCATGCAGAAAATTCATACGACGGCTATTGGTATCCACCGGTTTTTGGTTGCCATAACAGACTATAATGCCATATCGATTATACTTACACACATATGTATTGGCAACAAACATGACACTAACACATAGAGGACAATTGTCATCGCTTATAATCTCTGAAGCAGATCGTGACAATCAGATTGTAACATCGGGAGCAACTGCCACATTTCTGATTCTAACAACTGAAGGGTCACAGATGTCGTAAATTGATTAACAAGGGAAGCAACCCTCAAAATACAGATACTGATTACTGTAGTCGTAATCAGTTTTTTGATGGTAATGGCTAATGCTTTCCCCTGGTAAGCAAATTACTCCATTTGCCAGGATTTCTCGCATGTACATATGAACGGATGAAGATTGCTGAGCCACGTTAGGTTACGACCACCATTGATTGTTGATGTATAAACTAACCTTTTGCACACAATTTGACCTGTCTCAGCTAATTTCATTTTATGTAAGATTATGAATGTTGTAGGACCTATTTTTGCCATAAAAGTTAAAACCACCCATCCTGCTCCGGATCTACATTACTTCAAATATAGGTTTAATTATTGTATTTACGGAATAAGCCTAGTGTACTAATTTGCATATGGGGGCTACGACGTGATATTGCCGACAAAACATACTAGTTCTGAGTACATAATTCTAATTACAGTTCATTACCATGCATTACATGAGACTAAGAGTTATGACGGAGTAGTCTTTCCAACTGTGCGTTTGAAGCGTTCTTTGTTTACTTTCTACTTCGTGGAGAGTGACCTAAGTATTTTGCTAATACACACTTTGTTAGGTAAGTTTATGGTAATATATTTGTGTCATAGTGTAGACTGTACGTTTTCCACTTTATAGGCAACAGGTTGTACTATATCGCTACACTTCACGCACTAAAATATAGAAAAAACATGCAAGGCATTGCCGTTCATACTTCTCTATATTGTTATTGAGAGACAATGCTACAATATGACACAAAAATATTACCACAAACTTACCTAATAAAGTGTGTAAGAGACTGGTCATTATTTATCGCCGGGGGGTGGGGGGCTGGATGAAATGCCGGGGGGGCCCCGAAAATATCGACTGCGCCAGAGGGGGGGCCCGAAAATTTTCACAGATATTGAGGGGAGGGCCTCCAAATTTTTTAAAATAATTCATGGAGGGGGGGCCTTGAAAAACATCCGTGCACTCTGATCAGGGTCTACACTGGTTGCCATTCAGTCAGTGACACATCTATCATACACAGTTTTAGATCCTTTTTAACAAAAAGTATTTGGATTGCCCCAAAATAGTGTCTGAATAATTAGGGTAAATACCAAGTCCAAGAACTGTACATACTGCAGTAGCGGATTCAGGGGGGGGGGGGCCCACCGACCGCTCCCCCCCCCCCCCCCCCCGCCCCCCCCCCCCCCCCCCCTCTTCAGAAATCCCGAATTGTTGTTTTATGATATTTTTTTTACGAAATATTGAGCGTAGAATGCAGGAAATGGCTTCCTCAATTCAAACATTTTACGGGGGGGGCATACCCCCGGACCCCCCTAGCTAACTCCCTCGCACCGCTCAGTCGACGAACGAGCATACCTCCTTCAAGTTCCATGTGGGCCCCCCCCCCCCTGGTGAAATCCTGGATACGCCACTGTGCTGAACATTTGGTACGATTTTGATGGTAACAATGTTATTACCCTCGCATCAGCTACGCAAATAGAGTAGATCCTTATGAGACGGCTAAAAAAACTGCTACATGTATAGTATAGATCGAGATTATATAGATACATGTACTGCAATAAACTGTACTGAAATAAAGAGTGATGATGATGATGATAAGCATCATGCAATTGAATATATTACCATCCAAATGGCCAGTTTACATGGGGTGGGGTTGAGTTGGGAGCATCGGTGGGGGGGGGGCCTTGAAAAATATCTATGATGGAATAGGGGGGCCCTGAAAATGTAGCTAAAGTTACTGGGGGGGCCCTAGAAAAAAATCAGATTATTGGCAAAATTCATCCAGCCCCCCCTCCACCCTTAACCCCCCACCCCCCATAACACCCCCCCCCCACCCCCCGCGGCGATAAATAATGACCAGTCCCTAACTTAGCAAAATTCTTTGGTAACTCTCCACAATGTATTAAGTAAACAAAGAACACTTCAAATGCACATTTGGAAAGACTACTCGGTCATAAATCTTATCAGAGCTCCAGATAAGGTGCGTACTGGACGCAATTATTTTAGCTGAATACGCATTGATTATCAAAAGTGGGAGTACAAAATACGCACAGCAATGTGAAAATACGCATTGATTTTCAAATTGAGTAGTGAAAATACTGTCATAAAGTTGAAAATTTACTTAGTTGAGCTGCAAAATGCTTTTTGCAGCTCAAATAAGTGAATGTTTAAATTTGTTATATTTTTTATCATTTGTTCCCTATTTAGTAATGAAGAAAATCAATAACCCATTTGTAAGGTAAAATACGCAATGATTTTGAAATCAGGGGTTATAGTACGCTTTAGACACAAAGCTTATCTGGAGCTCTGCTTATGGAATGCAATGTAAAGAAATGTATTTATAATTATGTACTCGGAACTAAGTGTAGATGTGTCTCTCAATATCAATTCACTTTTCATTGACAATTCTATTGATTGAACTAATGAAACAACACAATACATGTTTAACATCTCTTTGCATATTTGTGCCTGTGACTGGAGAAATGGGGCTTTTGGGATTTGCGAACATGTCCAGGGTAGCTCCTGATCAAATAGCAAAATCCTGTAGTCCCATAACAATGTTGCTTGCTAGAAGCATGACAGGTGTTTCATGGTTGTAATGGCGAACAGTGCAGATCCGGATCAGACTGTGCGTATGCGCAGGCTGATCTGGATCTACACTGGTCGCAAAACCGATAAGCCCCATTTTGTCAGTAACAGCCTCTTTTCATTAGTTAACATATATAGACTTGTGTTTTTAGCTGACGGCTATTGACAATGATGGACCTGGATGACGACGAGTGTACACCAGCAACTGATGGCACCATGGATGACATTCCTACCGCAGGAACGATGCCAACCGCTACTGAAGGGACAGTGACAAACATGGCAGCGATGCCGCCAGACAGATGTGGACCAGCCACTACTGAGTTTAACTTGAACAGGAAAATATTTGTTGACAACATCAGCTACAGGGTAACATTTCCCATATCATGTGAAGTTATGGCATGTAGGCCTAGTTGTGAAATGGGAATTAACCCTTTCACTCCTAAGTAACTGAAATGGATTTTGTTATGTTAATTTTGCAACTAATTCAACCGTCACAAAAAGAGTTTCAGACTAGTCCATTTATGAAAAGGCCAAAAAGGGGGTGTTTTTGTTCTCAAAAATATTAAAAAAGTGCAGATCTTGATGAGACGACTCGTTACGAGCTGGCTCAGCTGGATCTACACGTTTTGCCAATACCACTATACAGGCCTGTGGTGTTGAAAGGGTTAATGGAGTTTTCGTTAGGAGTGGACTCGGATTAGCTTGTGCATCCAGTCATTTTCCACACTCGCAGCATAAATTGTATTCGCCGTTGAGATCTGTTAAATGTACCTTATGAAATGTGCAATCAGCATAGTCCCAGATCAGCCTCCGCATTCGCACAGTCTGAAGGCTCAAGGCCTGCACTCGTTGCCAGTAAGTAGGTGTGCAGTAATTAGGAATCACACTATCACTGGGTGACGTTCCAGAATTTAAAATTGTTGCAAATGTATCGGGGTACCTATTCAGTTGTCACCATGTGTCTCCAACTGACTGTATGGGCTATGATCTGAAGACTGATGGAACTAGACTTTTATATTTTTAACAGCATTTTCTTTCTTATTAAATAGGGAATAAATGATAAAAATAAATCAAATTTAAAAATTCACTTAATATTTGAGCTGCAAAAATGTTCAACTTTATATATTACAGTATTTTCACTACTCAATTTGAAAATCAATGCATATTTTCACATTGCTGTGAGTATTTTGTACTCCCACTTTTGACAATCAATGCATATGATATTCTGCTAAATATGTGCGTAAAATACGCCAATACACACCTTATCTGATTGCATTGTAAATCAGCCTGGTTTTTGTTGAGCCCGCTTGCGGAAATCAAGACATTATGACCACAATGATATCCATCTATACTAAATTTGCAGTACGGTACATGTATATCTCTGCAACCATAAATCAAATTCACTTGAGACCTCATATGCTTATTTATCATCATCAATCGTTTCATTCTCTGGCCCAGCCATGGGGGCTCGCATGCCCAAGGTCAGGGTGAAATTATTAGAACATTTCATTAATTGTTTTTGCAACATGGCTAGCACATGCCTCAGCGAGCTCGACATGTGGACATTGGCCAGTGGCCAGCTGATATCGGCTTGTGGCCATTTAAAATCTCAGTTTGTAGTCCATTTTAAGATTTACAATGCTCAATTGCAGGTTGGCAGCAGGAAGCTATCTCGGTTCTTCAGGAAGTTTGGACCCGTGGAGTATTGTTATATTGTCAAGGATCACCTCAAGAGATGGTCTAAGGGGTGAGAAATATAGAGAATACAATGTATATTGCTACTGGCCCATTTTCAGTTGAAATGTGACTAAACAGTCCCCTGGGGAAATTATTATGCCACCGCAACTTTAGTTGTCGGTGCATATAGTGTTTACCCTGTCAGTGCGTCCGTTGTCCGGTGGTCTACTTCTACAATTTTTGGCTGATTCTCTTCATACTCCGTATACATCCCAACCATCAAGTGCAGGAGTGTGTAACATAAATTTGTTCGCTGTTCCACTAATCCATCCGCAGTTATCAGCTGAAAAACCTTATTTTTCTTGTCCGGCGAACTACTTCTACATTTTTTGGCCGATTCTCTTCATACTCGGTATACATCCCAACCATCAAGTACAGGAGTGTGCAACGTAAGAATGTTCGCTGTCCCAATGACCCATTCACAGTTACGCCCTTTTTCGACTATGAAAATATTATTTCTTTCCTTGTCCGGCGAACTACTTCTACAATGTTTGGCCGTTTCCCTTCTTACTCGGTATACATCCCAACCATCAAGTGTAGGAGTGTGTGAAGTAAACATTGTTGCTGTCCCACTAATCCATCCGCAGTTATGCCCCTTTTTCGAAAATAATTTTTTTCTCCAATCATTCACTCAATGATTGCTGTTTTATTCATGAAACAGTGGTGGCATTTTGTTTTGCCAATTTTCTATGTGAACTGTTTATTGTAGGATGGCTTTTATTACCTTCAAGACAGAAGAGTCAATGAGGAATGCTCTACAGGCCTCGGGAGACCAACTGATCATTGATCAAAGGTAACGGAGGTCATGTTAATTATCAGTTAACGAGCTAAGCTTTGTATTGTGTGCTTTTCCATTTATTTGACTGTATGTTGTTCCCTCGCCTTGATGTTTTGAAGAAGTCAGATGGTGTTATATCCTAGTGTTATTATTTCAGTATTCTGTTGTTACTAGGGATGGGTTGTGGAATACGGGTACGAACACCTGACTTCCAATCCGGAGGTTGTGGGCTCAAACCTCGCCTAGGGCATCAAAAATACTTTCATAGTATTTCCATCCCACTGGTCTGTCGGATGAGACTTTAAACTGTGGTCCCGTCTCTTTAGGACATTAGCTGTTGCTGGGACGTTAAACCCATTCACTTTCACCTTTCTCTCGCCTCGGGCACTCTTGTTTGTAGTGAGCTGCTACATTTGTTCCGATGTATCCGTGTTAGAGACATATAGTGGTTTGGCTGATACTATCATAGTATTATCATCCCGCTGGTCTTTTGGTTGAGACATTAAACCGAGGTGCCGTCTTCATATGTGGCTGTGTGAGGAGAAATGTGGTTTATGTGTTTTGCGACCAGTGTACATCCAGATCAGACTGTGCATCCGCACAGTCTGATCAGGATCTGCACTGTTCGCCATTACATCAATGAAACACACGACCTGCTTCTAACAAACACTATAGGTCGTTATCAGTCTACCCAGACATGAGACTCTTCATCATATCGCCTGATCTCAGTTATAATTTGAGTTTTCAAAATGATTCAGAATCGATCTGGTTTGCTCAAATTTGATACTTTTGCACATGAGTGAGGGGGTTTCAGTGGATTTTCAGATGTTTTTAGTGACAGCCATTCTCATCCCTGCTACCAAAGTGTTCAGTTACAGCCACATATGACCTTAGCTGTTGTTGGGACGTTAAACACTTTCGCTTTTATTCCCATTTACCACCGCGTGTGTTACAGGCAGATGCGGGTCCAGCCAGCAGAGATTTCGCACAAGGCCACATATTGGCAGTCACCCCCAGTGGCCAGGGAGATGGAGGGGGTGGAAGAGGATTGGGGCGTTGACCAGGTATGTACATGTGGGCCACTGGCGGAGATTTCCCACAAGGCCACATATTGGCAGTCACCCCCAGGGGCAGGGAGATGGAAGAGGATTGGGACGTTGACCAGGTATGTACATGTGGGCCACTGGCGGAGATTTCCCACAAGGCCACATATTGGCGGCAGTCACCCCCGGGGGGCGGGGAGGTGGAGGGGGTGGAAGAGGATTGGGACGTTGACCAGGTATGGACATGTGGGCCACTGGCGGAGATTTCCCACAAGGCCACATATTGTCAGTCACCCCCGGGGGTTGGGGAGGTGGAGGGGGTGGGAGAGGATTGGGACGATGACCAGGTATGAACATGTGGGCCACTGGCGGAGATTTCCCACAAGGCCACATATTGGCAGTCACCCCCGGGGGGCGGTGAGGTGGAGGGGGTGGAGGAGGATTGGGACGTTGACCAGGTATGTACATGTGGGCCACTGGCGGAGATTTCCCACAAGGCCACATATTGGCAGTCACCCCCGGGGGGCGGTGAGGTGGAGGGGGTGGAGGAGGATTGGGACGTTGACCAGGTATGTACATGTGGGCCACTGGCGGAGATTTCCCACAAGGCCACATATTGGCAGTCACCCCCGGGGGTTGGGGAGGTGGAGTGGGTGGGAGAGGATTGGGACGATGACCAGGTATGTACATGTGGGCCACTGGCGGAGATTTCCCACAAGGCCACATATTGGCAGTCACCCCCGGGGGGCGGTGTGGTGGAGGGGGTGGAGGAGGATTGGGACGTTGACCAGGTATGTACATGTGGGCCACTGGCGGAGATTTCCCACAAGGCCACATACTGGCAGGCACCCCCAGGGGGCAGAGAGGTGGAGGGGGTGGAGGAAGATTGGGACCATGGGCGGATTCAGGGGGGGCAGACCCGGCGTGCGCCCCCCTAAAATTGTCCGAGTAAAGATTTTTTGCAAGTTACAAGGCACGTTTCTACGTTCGCGTTGTGAATTTATTTGTTTATTGTTGTTTTTTTTGCTCCAAAATGTGCCAGAATGCAGGAAATGCGATGTATACTGAGCAAAACTAGAAACGTCCCTCCATGTTTAAGGAAAGATTCATCAAAAACCAAAAGGGTTACTTTTAAAAATCAAAATGGAAAAACAAGTTCATTCATTTCTGTATCAAAGCCAATAAATTGCTTTTGGATATCTTGTTAAATATTCGAGAGATAACCGGCCAAGGGCGGTAGGGGTCAAAATCAAAAATCACAAAAACTCAGAAATGTGTTACTTAATGTTTAGAGATGGAATTTCAATAAGTAATGTGGCAAATTCAGTAAATCTCGTTAGTACCGAGTGTGGCCACCATTTGCATGAATGCATGCAATGATCCTACGCCGCATCGACGTGACGTAATGCAATACCAGTGCGTTGGGCAAATTCCTCCATTCCCGTTGTAACGCCCGTGTAAGATCGCGAACATTGTCAATCTGATGGTTAGCTCGTGCTTTGCGGCCCAGCTCATCCCATATGTGCTCAATGGGATTGAGATCCGGGGAGACCGCGGGCCATGGCATGACGTCGACGTTGTTTTGCTGTAAGTATTGAGTGGTGACCCTGGCTACGTGAGGGCGGGCATTTTCGTGCATCAATGTCACACCAGGACCATGCTGACGGATAAATGGTAAGGCATGTGCATTTAGCACATCTGCAACATAACGTTGTGCATTGGTGTTGCCCTGTACAACAACCAAATCTGTCTTCCGGTTTCCCATGATCCCACCCCAGACCATTACGCTCCCTCCCCCAAACCTGTTCTTCTCAACAATGCAACAATCGGTGAATCTTTCATTATTACGCCTGTATACCCGTAATCTTCCGTCAGCATGACTAACTGTGAACCGAGATTCATCGGTGAACAAAACTCGGTTCCAGTCAGCCCTTCTCCAGTTCAGATGACGTCGCGCCCATAACAGTCTGGCAGCACGTGACGTTGGGTCATTATCTGACCAGTGTACGGGCGGCGTGCCCGGATTGGTTGGGCGTTACGATGTAACCGGTTGCGAATGGTCTGCCCTGAGACACCGTATCGCCTAGCAGTGACTGTGGCTGCCAATCGACGTTGACGTAAGTGCGTCAACGTAATGTAACGATCGGCTCTAGCCGTCGTTACACGAGGCCTACCAGGTCGCTGCCGGTCGTGAACAGCCCCAGTCTGCTGGTACCGGGCTGCAAGACGATCAATCGTCTTCCGACAGCAACCAAACCGAGGCGCGACCGCCCTGGCGGCCATCCCACCCGCAAGCATCCCAATTGCCTGATTTCGCTCGTTTTCGGAAAGCCGTGGCATATCGAAAACAGTGAAAAATTAAAAAAGTTTTTTAATTTTCCGAATAGCCCCTATCGCATGAATGGTACGACATGAACTGAATCACCTTATCGATGACAAGTATAGCGTGCACGTGCAAAAAGTGGAAATCAACGTTCCGGTCACTGGCCGCTATGTAAACCGTGTGTATCGGCTAAACTCTACACGATCGTATTCTGAACATCGCCACGGTTTAAAATACATGTACTTTGAACATGTGGTACATACATAGACAGAGCTACACCGGCTATAAAACAGGGACGTATCTAGTTTTGTTGAGTATAGATCCGGACCCCCCTAGCGCTATCCCGAGCTCCGCTACGCTCATTCGATAATATAGTCAAGTATTGCAAAATAGTTATGCCCCCCCCCCCCCCCCCCCCCCCCCCACCCCCCCCCCCCCAACCCAAAATTCTGGATCCGTGCCTGGGGACGATGACCAGGTATGTACATGTGGGCCACTGGCGGAGATTTCCCAGAAGGCCATATACTGGCAAACCAATGACCAATGAGAAAAATGACTATGATATTCGTGGCCAATGTAGATATTGGTTGTCATGTGTGGGATTGATGAAAGCTGTCATTGAGAGGAAGAAATGAATGTACTATTGATAGAATGGCAACTAATGTTGGCCCTGAAGCTTATTTCACCAAAATTGCAAGGTATACTTATCTTGTACACTTTGAGGGAGAAATTTTCAATTTAAGGATAAATTTATTAATTTTTATTATACATGTACTGAATTTATTACATTATCACAGCCATTTTGGCTATGATACGGTAATAAATCCAGTATAATAATCTGCATACCGGTAATGCATTTCGGGGAAAACAAATAATGACTCCCTCAAAGTATACTTAGCTAGATAAGTATGCTTAGCAATTTTGGTGAAATCGGCTGCAGGGCTGGCTGATCTGAGGCTAGGCGACTCACAACTGTTGTAAGGTCACTTCTCTACCAGCGATCCGAATTGTGAATTTGTGCACCATTTGTGTCTAACGTTAACCCTTTCACCCCTAAGTAACTGGAATGGATTTTGATATGTTAATTTTGCAACAAATCCAATCGTCATAATGTGATTTTCAGACTAGTCCATTTATGAAAAGGGGGTGTTTTTGTTCTCAAAAATATGAAAATCATTTGCAAAAAGTACAGATCCTGATGAGACGGCTCATCTGGATCTACACGTTTTGCCAATACCACTATACAGGCCTGTGGTGTTGAAAGGGTTAATGGACAGTGAGATGTGTCGGTGGCGGCGGCAACAGCGGTGACAAAGTCATAGTAGGTGCCAACAATTTTGGACGTACATGTAAGTCCAATATTGAATATCTCATGTCGGATCATTATAAAACTTCATCAATAGCTTCCTCAATGAAGTTTTATAATGATCCTCACATTAATGGCTAACTTGACCTTGGTGACCTTGACCCTCGTAGGTGAGACACTCGCCAGCGATCTCCTGGGGAAATGTAATTTTTGTGCTGAATATTCAGTGCTCCCCTATACAGGCACATGGTAAGTAACCTAATTATAAATATGTCGAGGGGTATATAGTTTTCGTCTGTGTGTAAGATTTGGGTTAAAGTTTTTACTTGTCGTTCCAGGCGGCGGCCGGGGTATCCCTGAGCCTCTGCTCACTTGCTCTAGTCCCATATTATTTTCTGCAGGCCAATCCAAACGAAGCTGGCGTTTACCTGGAACAAACAACAACAACAGACCCACACCCTGCCGCTGTAAGCACCAGAAATGGCGATCAATATTCCACGCGGACGAACATCGACGCCCTGTTTGATGAGCTGCTACTGGGGATTTTCAGCCGACTTACGATGAGAGAGAGGATCGGGGTGGAGCGGGTCTGTCGGCGCTGGCAACGGCTCGTACAGCAGTCCTGGATCACACAGCGCCACCTACACTTCCAGGGCTGCTTCAGGAGGTTTGACGGTGCGTCCGTCTTCAGACTCGGTGGTTAGGCCATGTGGTCAGGGCCTGAGGTTATATGACTATTTGAGTGTGTGATCAGTTCTCATGCTCGAAACCGGGTAGTTTCATTGGCTGAGACTGAGCACCTATTTGAAATCTTGTACGGAAATTGCCAATATTCTTTGCAAGAGTCATGTCACCTTATGCCAGGAGTATCGGAGGGTATGTGTCTCTTAATAATTACTCCATCCATAAGGATTTGTATCTTATCTTACTAAGATTCACACCTGGGGCCAAGTGATCTGGTGTAGTAAGGGTGCCTGGCACCAGATCAGGACACTGATATTCAGTCCTGAAATTTGTATATTGCAATGTTAGTGCAGAATGTACAGTACTAACCCACCCCTCATCCCCATATGGGTACATTCCCATCTGTAAAAAGATGTTGCTTTTCAAGTTTTGAACGGCCATAAGACCCCGGTCAATCAGTCCTTATCTGAGCTGGGTACCAGCCACATCCGTGTATAATTGCTTGTTCCAGGCTTGACGGACAGAACCCTCAACTCCGTGTTGTCCAAGTGTGGTCAGTACCTTCACTCCCTCGACCTGTCTGCGTCGCCACGGTTACTCACGGACTTCGCCATGGATATTATAGGTGAGCAACTGGAACAATTATTGCAACTTTAGAAGACAATGTGATGACAATTTGAAGAGAACTCATTCTTACATGCATATCTGCACAACTAAGGAATGCGACCATGCTCTAACAAATACATATTTGTTTTTCTGTTTGTCAGATCACGGTATTTTTTATTCTTTACGCATACATGTATACAATATATTATTTTGACCATGTCAATGATGTGTATGATTGTATGTTATGTATTATATACATGTAGCAAAGAGCATTAAAGATTATTTAAAAAAAAGACAATGTGAAGAGAATAAACGCTATTGTGAAGTTGGGCCTTGTATTCACTGCTGAACTACCACTTTCAGGGTAACCGGAGTAACCAATCCTTCAATAGTACACCTGTAGCTAGTGAACATACCAAATCATAGTGTAACTGAGATGATGAGTTGCTACAATTCATTTGCTCTACACTTCATATTTCTCTTTAGTTCTGGCAATCTGTTAACCCTTACACTGCTGCATTAGATTTTGTTGTCTGCTGTTTATGTTTTAATTACCATTTATCTCTTACACAAAAAGCATGGTATGATAGTACTTTAGAATAATTTCCAATGCTTGTGCTTCCAAAAACATGCTTTTATTGCGAAAGAAAACAATCTGTTAACCCTTACACTGCTGCATTGGATTTTGTCGTCTGCTGTTTATGTTTTAATTTCCATTTATCTCTTACACCAAAAGCATGGTTTAATAGTACTTTAGAATCATTTCCAATGCTTGTGCTACCAAAAACATGCTTTTATTGCGAAAGAAAAACAAAATATGGCAAAAACAGCAGACGGAAATTTGCAGAACCCGCCTTTTAAGGGTTAAAGAAAGACGTGTTCTGTTCAGTTCCTTTATCAGATTTGTTAAACATCTACAGCAAAATATGGGTAATTCACAACTTTTCTCTATGTGAATGAAGAACGGTGTACATCCTGATCAGACTGTATAGATGACAGGTTGATATTGATGTACACTGGTCGAAAATACAGAAATACCAATGATAATGTGCTTTTAACTCTTACAATGCTGAATTAAATGTTTTCTTCTGCTGTTTGTTTTCCCCCTTGTTCTCATCAAACAAGTTTTTGAGATAGAAATGATTCTAAAATGCTGCCAAACCATGTTTTTTTGACAGAAGAGACAAACTATGAAACAACAGCAGACGAGGTGAGGGCCGTAACTAAGTTGGTAGAACTTGTGGCCCAAACATATTGTACATTGAAAACAATAAACTATGTTTAAACTAACAGCAGACGACAATTTTAAGAGTTAAGGAAGCATTATACTGTCAGAGCATTTTTAAAAATTGCAGGGAAACACTGTCCAGATATCGAAAAACTTGACCTCTCCAATGTCAAGGTCACAAATATCTCCATGAGAAATTTGGTGAAGAAGTGTACCAAGTTGCAGGTAATCACACACAGTGTAATAGTGTATATTTATCAGGTAACCTACCCTGAATTGGCTGAATATGTACACATTATTGTATCCTTCATCGACTAGATACACATATCCAAGTTACACCAAATTAAAAATGGACGTTTCATTTGTTGATCAATGTCATATGACGTTACTGAATGTTATCAGTAGCCGATTTCACCAACATTGCTAAGTATACTTTTCTAGCAAAGTATACTTTGAGGGAGTAATCATTTATTTTTCCGGAAATGCATTATTTCATACAGAACTAACGACTGCATATATGTGACGATTAAAAGTATGCAGAATTATTATACTGAATTTATTACATTAGCACAGCCATTTTTGCTGTGATAATGTAATAAATTCAGTATAATAAAAATTAATAAATTAAATTGAAAATTTCTCCCTCAAAGTATACTTTGCTGGAAAAGTATACTTTGCAATGTTGGTAAAATAGGCTACAGGTAACAAGCTTTGTATTGACCGAAAACTTACTGACTGATAACATATTGCTGTATCAGGCACTGAACTGATACGAATATCCGGGTTACAACAGATTGAAAACTGACGTTTCATTGGTCGAACTGCGTCACATGACGTTACCGATTGACGTCAGTGGAATGACGTCACAGAAGCAAATCCGCATTATATTTAACGAAACAGTGTCATAATTGATCATTCTAAAATGTTACCTGATAAATAGAATACGTCTTTTGATATCAAGTTTATCAGGCAAGCCTCGAAATTCCTACGCGTTTCTTAGCCTTCTTAATGAAATCAGTAAACTTGTTTAATAATAAATGTGGCTGTAATTGGTGAAATGGGGCTTATGGTTTTGCGACTAGTGTAGATCCAAATCAGCCTGACCAGGATCTGCACTGTTTGCCATTCCATCAATAAAACATCCGCCATGTCTCTAACAAGCAATATAGATTGTTATCATCATCGCTAAATCTTTATATGGAATTTTGTTTTTGCACAGGTGATTGAACTCTCCATATACCTCCATTAGATGAATCCATCTGGTCCGACTATACTACGTATGTTATAAGCACATTATTATAGATAGTATTTGTCGGGTGGTGGGTGGATGTGGAGACGGGGGGAGTTCAATCACCTGTGGTTATTGGTAAACGCGCTGCCAGCTACCTGATACAGTACCATGCAATCCGATAATTACATGAAAATTACATGAATTTTACCATTTCATTTGTATTTCAGTTTCTTAACATTAATTTGGAATACATGTCCATCTGGTTGTCCGACCGTCCATTTAAATGAACTTAACATTTCGAAATTTTCGTTAAAATTGCTGTTTATCAGTCTCTGGCAGTCGCCGGGGGTATCTGTGAGCCCCTGCTCACTTGCTCTAGTTGTATTGGTTTGTTCTTACTTTCCAGTGGGTGCGATTACGAAGCTGCATATACCTCCAGGACAAAGGGTGAGTGATTCGTTACATTAGCATAACTGGTTGATGGTGGTGTTGTGGTCATTCGCCATTAGAAAACGCAAGCCATGGTGATTATCCCCCCGTGTGTATCACAACCTTGATATTATATAGAAGAATCAAACACTGACTCTGTATAGTTGATCAAATAAAAGGGTGTACAGTGGAACCTCTCTAAACTGGACACCCTGGGAGGTCTGTCCCCAGGGTGTCTGGTTTATTGGGGTTCCATTGTAATTAAGCACTCGGTGACTAATTTGTGGAATTTCCAGTCATGAACATGAAATAAATTGCATTGAAACCCATCTAAATTAAGCACCGGGTGTCCTGTAGCCGATTTCATCAAAATTGCAAAGTATACTTTCTAGCAAAGTATACTTTGAGGGAGTAATCATTTATTTTTCCCGAAATTCATTATTTCATATAGAACAAACGACTGCATATATTTGATGATTAAAAGTATGCAGAATTATTATACTGAATTTATTACATTATCACAGCCAAAATGGCTGTGATAATGTAATAAATTCAGTATAATAAAAATTAATAAATTTATCCTAAAATTGAAAATTTCTCCCTCAAAGTATACTTTGCTAGATAAGTATACTTTGCAGTGTTGGTGAAATAGGCTACTGATGTTTAGATGGGGTTCCACTGTATTTTAAATAGGTCATAGCAGAATAAAACTCAAATTGATATTTGATCAGGTAAAATGGTGTGTTTGGTTGGATATAAGTCATTTGCTGCTCATAATGTGAAAAAACAAACACGTATTGAATATCTGAGACAGCATCTGAGATATAGTGCCATGAAACATGGATTGATAGAAAAAAGGTATTCTCTGTATGTATCCGTTATTATTGTATATTTCAGTATCCAGGACCTGTTGGGCGGCAGTCCAGACTTGCTGTATCTAGACGTCACAGACATGTTCAACTTAACAGGCCAGGTTGGGTGATATAGTAAAATAGGCAGAACATTTTACCAGATCAATAATGTGAGACGCGCGATTTTGTATCTTCGGAAATCTGCGTAATTTCATTAAATACGTTTTTACAATATTTGTTCATAAATAAAGTAAAAAATTGACAAAATGTTCAGAGTACATGCGGAATATAATTCCGCATGTACTCTGAAAATTTTGTCAATTTTTGACGCCATTTACGGAAAATATTGTAAATTTTGTTAATGTATTTCATGAAATTAAGCAGATGTCCGCAGGTACAAAATCACATGGCGTGTCTCATGTGTACCACGACACTCTGACCCTCCCACAAGATAGTACTGGTTCTTGGTTCTGTCGAGTTCCTGCCTCTCCCTCCCTCCCTCTCTCTCTCTCTCTCTCTCTCTCTCTCTCTCTCTCTCTCCCTCCCTCACTCTCTCTCTCTCTCTCTCTCTCTCTCTCTCTCTCTCTCTCTCTCTCTCTCTCTCTCTCTCCACTTCCCTCCCTTCTTATTGTTTTTTGATGGTCTAAGCTGTGGCTACACTGGTCACTGTTGAATCGCTAAATGGAGAATACCAGGCTAGTGTCTTTTGTTATCAAGTTTATCAGGCAAGGCCAGGAAACACGTAGGAATTCCGAGGCTTGCCGAGGAATTCTTATCGTTTCCGAGCCGAGCCTGATAAACTTGATATCAAAAGACGTTAGCATGGTTTTCTATGTATCAGGTAACGTTTTTGGCTACATAATGAGCAATTATGGCGTTGGTTTCATTGAAAAGAACGTAGACTTGTCATTCAATTCGGTAAATGTCATGTGATGCCGTTCGACCAATGAAATATCAGTTTTCAAGTTGTTGTAACCCGGATATTCGTATCCGGTCAATGCCTGATACAGCAATATGTTGTCAGTCAGTACGTTTTCGGCCAATACAAAGCTTGTTATCCACTAAAGTGGCCTTACTTCCATGAGCGAAAGGAAAATATGTATGGATCTACAATTGTTGCAAATCCATTTTCACAGCTGGCATCTCGTATATGAGACAAACCATGTGATTTTGTACCCGAGACAATGTGCGACATCTCGTGAAAAATATTTACAATAAATGTTCAGAGCAAATTTCGCATTTGTTATGAAAATTTGGTCCACTTTCAACGTTATTTACAGAAAATATCAGTCTGTAAATATTTTTCATGAAAAATCGCTCGTGAGCGAATTTTAATGAAAAATATTTATAGACACTGATATTTGTCGTTGCTTGTCTCATATGCAGATTTATAAACTCAATGTCTCACTATATTTACAGTGTTTCAAGGGTTTGGGGGAGAAAACAGAAACTGTCCTCGCTGTGAACTGTCACCAGGTAAGACATTGTAACCGAGGCCCGGGATTGTAGACCTCAACATGTACTCACAGTTTGAAGTCAAAATCAAAGAGATTGATTGACCAAGCTTGATCACAAGCTAGGAGCAATATTTGTTCATAAATACCCTAAACCATGCAGTAAGATGTAATATTACCATAATAACCCTAAATATTCGGATACCATTTATTTGGGGAAACGCATAAAGATATGTTGTTTCCCTACAACAATGAGCGTGCCAATAGTTAGGGTTAATATTCCAGTACTGGTTTAATCACAATAACAATGTATTTGGATACACTTTGCTTTGGGAAACCCCTATTTAATATTCCAAAAGCAAATTGTGTCTGAGTATATAGGGTTATTACGGTACATGCTAACCAGTGATTTACCGTGATTCTGGAGGGATTTATTTTCTTGAAGGAAATATTTCCACTTAGACGTTCGCGAGACGTAATAGACGTCACATTTTGACATCATTTCCGGCGAAGAAACAATTCATACGCTGACGGCAAATTTGTCAATTTTGACAACGTTATATAAAGCTGGTCCAAGAGTGAATTTCACATTTTTCGAAGAGCATGTAATGAAACGGCAATTGGCTTTAATATTCTGTTCCCTGCCATTTTTGTCCGGTTAAAGTTTTTGGTTAAAGTTTTTGGTTAAGTTCTTTGGTTAAAGTTTTTGGTTAAGTTTTTTGGTTAAGTTTTTTGGTTAAAGTTTTTCGTTAAAGTTTTTCGTTATACTATATCTCTGCAACTGCTTTGCCCATTACCTTGAAACTTCATATGGGTGTTTATCATCATCTATATTTTCATTCTACCCACCTCCCGTGCGGCCCCTGTGCCCAATGTCAAGGTCAAATTACTTTGAAGTTTTTGGTTAAGTTCTTTGGTTAAAGTTTTTGGTTAAGTTTTTTGGTTAAGTATTTTGGTTAAGTTTTTTGGTTAAAGTTTTTTGTTATACTATATCTCTGCAACTGCTTTGCCCATTACCTTGAAACTTCACATGGGTGTTTATCATCATCTATATTTCATTCAACCCCCCTCCCGTGCGGCCCCTGTGCATAATGTCAAGGTCAAATTACCTTGAAACTTCATATGGGTGTTTATCATCATCTATATTTTCATTCTACCCCCCTCCCGTGCGGCCCCTGTGCCCAATGTCAAGGTCAAATTACTTTGAAGTTTTTGGTTAAGTTTTTTGGTTAAAGTTTTTGGTTAAGTTTTTGTCGCGTCCGCTTGCGGAAAGCGCGATATAGTCGGCACTTTGGCGTACGTACGTATGTGTGTCCGGTTAAAGTTTTTGGTTAAGTTGTTTGGTTAAGTTTTTTGGTTAAAGTTTTTGGTTGAGTTCTTTGGTTAAAGTTTTTGGTTAAGTTTTTTGGTTAAGTTAAGTTTTTTGGTTAAAGTTTTTCGTTATACTATATCTCTGCAACTGCTTTGCCCATTACCTTGAAACTTCATATGGGTGTTTATCATCATCTATATTTTCATTCTACCCCCCTCCCGTGTGGCCCCTGTGCCCAATGTCAAGGTCAAATTACTTTGAAGTTTTTGGTTGAACTTTTTGGTTTAAGTTTTTGTCGCGCCCGCTTGCGGTAAGCGCGATATAGTTGGCACTTTGGCACGTACGTGTGTCCGGTCATCTAGTTTCAAGGCCTTGTTTGTTTTTTAGAGAAAAACAATGGCATGGCCTAATGCTACTCTACAAAACTGATTCATTTAAGTTTAATCTGGGAGCCCGGTATGTTGTGTTACAGCTACAAGACCGTGGGCTGCAGCACCTAGCCCGCCAAGCGCCCGGACTACTGGAACTTAACATGAACCAGTGTTGCCAACTGTCCGACGTCGCCATACACACCACCTGCCAGGTAAGCTATATAATTGTACGGTCCTGGGACCCGTTTCACTAAACTTTGTACGACTAAAATTTAGGATCGTCTGGAAATTTCAATTGATCAATTTACATTTATTGAGCATAGGCTGCATATGCAGCCTATGCTCAATAAATGCAAATCCAATAATTATTTACAAGAAAACATTGTTAATGTGAAATTTACAGACTATCATAATTTTGCACTTACAAACATTTTAGTCGTACAAAATTTAATGAAACGGCCCCCTGATTTAACAAGGATCTTAAACCTGTAACTACAGAGCTCCAGTTAAGGTGCGTAATTTGGAGGTAAATTTCTTATTTCTCCATCAAAAATGGCAAGTTTGGAGTGCTTTAGAATCGTCTCAATGAGACGATTCTAAAGGACTCCCAACTTGCCATCTTTGATGGAGAAATAACAAAATTTCACCCCAAGTTGGTCAAATGACGCACCTTAACTGGAGCTCTGAACTAGTATATGCCTTCTTGATAAAAGCCCAGACAATATGTATACGAACGTATGTTACAACAACATTCAAATATATTATATTGTTTGTTTTGTCATTGATTGGAGTTTCTGTCGGTGCATGTGGTTCCATGCTAAGACAGCATTTGTCTGCATGTTACAACCACCATACATCATGTGTATCTAGTTACACACTTGTATACATAATATGAAACCCCCAGTATGCAAGATGTATAGTTGTCACGCCCGCTTGCGGAACAGCGTGATATAGTAGGCACATTGGCGCACATACGTATATTCGTCCGTCCATAAGATTTGCATGAAAGTTTTTGATTTTGGGTCCGGGTGGCAGCCAGCGGTATCCGTGAGTGTAACATCAACACTTGACCACCTGCAGTAAGCCATAACATTGTGTGAATGGGTATGTGTTCTGTTTACAGAATTTCACACACCTGAAGCGCCTGAACATCAGTGGAACACTGTCAAAAGGTACGCCACAAACTTTCTAGCTACATTTGTTTCACACTACTGACCAACTGAAAAAGTGATGGGCATGTCGGAACAAAAGCATTACTTCTGTTACACAGTGGAACATCTCCAAACCGGACATCCTCGGGACGTCATGACTTTTCGCGAAACACTAGAATCTGTCATGAAGTGCTGACATGTCTGATTTAGACTGGAACATCTCCAAACTCTACACCATGGGGACCTCATGACTTTTCATGATTGCAAAACACCAGAATCTGTCATGAAGTTCTGACATGTCTGATTTACACGGGAACATCTCCAGACCGGACACCCTGGGGAATTCCCAAGGTGTCCAGTTTGGAGATTTTCCACTGTAAATCAGACATGTGAGCACTTCATGACACATTCTAGTGTTTTGCAATCATGAAAAGTCATTGTAATTAGAGATACTTAACAGCGAACACATCTAAGGTAAACATCTATATTTTCCCAAGTGTCCGGTTTAGAGGGCTTCCACTGTAATCCAATTTGGGCCTGCATCCGCACAGACTACAATAACTGCTTACCATTGAGTTCAGGCAAAACAATCTTCATGTCTTTAAATATATACTGCTCTAAAGTTCATCAAAAATAATTTTCTTTTTGCATCATAAAAATTGTTGTGATGTAAGATTACTGGCACATTGATTCATAATTATGCATGCATTACTTTATTACGATGTCACTCATTTGACTTCACGTTTATATTTTTGTTTGTTTCCCGGAATCTCATATTAAAACGAATGCTATAGAAACCCCACAACAAATCTTTCTATGGGTCACATGATATTTTCCAGTTACGAGTGGCGCCCTCTGTAATATACAACAACTGGGACACTTGGTAAGTGATATTTAGGTCACTGCCTGATAAAAAGGACCTATGGGACATTTGTGGCCTGTATAGTAATTGTATACAGTCATAGATTGATAAAAACTGCTGTTCATGGCCCGTTTCACTAAACTTTGTACGACTAAAATGTTTGTAAGTGCAAAATTGTGAGTCTGTAAATTTTCGTGATTATTGTGTCTGCTTACAGATTGGCGACTAGCGTAGGCCCTGATCAGGTTGTAGGTGGATGCACAGGTTGGTCTGGGGCCACACTGGTCGCAAACATGATAAGATACCTTTTCTCAGCCAGCGATCCAAATTGAGGCTGAAAGTGACGGTGTCTCAAACCGAGTATCTATGATTACATGTCATAAAAATACTACATTTACTCAGATTATCAATGACTATCATAGTTAGATTTCTATTGCACATGCTAAATATAATTTCCATATAGCATAGCACCTAGTGGAAAAGCGCATGTTTACATAATTTCTAACATCGATTCATAAGCTTCCATTAAACTTGTCATGCAATCTCATTCTGGAACTGCAATATACAGTCTGTAGACAGTTGGCGCTCTATTGGCACCCTGCTACAAGTCACATGACTATATATCATGGCGTTTACACTGTGTGGCAAATTGACTTGACCCAACATTGAATCACAGCTTCCATTCCATTAAACTCTACATGCACATCCCTCTGGAACATACTTATGTCTGAATAACCCAAATATTCTGACGGCCCGTAAACAGCAAGAAATTGGAGTTATTTCTCCCTTGTATTAGTGGGGTGTTTACATTTGACCCTTGAATACATTGAGCCTTTGTTTACATTAGGTCCTTGTTTATTACTATTATTTTTATTCTTCATCTACATTGCTTGGCCCTAAATGATGCTCTTTTGCGTTGCTGTGCCGTTAAGCACCATTTCATTCCATTCTTTGTTTATTAACATTGGACAGGAGGAGCTTGTAGCCAGTTTTAACCCAGCCGTGACTGACCCAGTTCTGATTGCTGTAGCCGGTGCTTGTACCAACCTTAGGTAATCATTTTAGCTCATAGTAAACTATTCTTACCATATTTGTTTTCTCTCCATTTTTCAAACAGCTGATACATAACTGCTAGGCTGATGTTGGTCACATTTCTAATTCTTCAAACGGCAAACTAGCAGATTTTTATGAAACTTGTGTTTGTTAAAATGACAGCCCTGTGATAAAATAGATGGGGCTTGTGGATGGGAGAGCTTGTCAAACAGAAGGCAGATTTTATTTTTGATTAAATGTCATTTTAAATTAATAGATTATATGCTTTTAAATCTCCATCAGCTTTTGATATACATGTATTTCATTGAAGATATCGCCAATCTGTGAAGTAAATTTTGGAAAGACTTTAAAAGTGAGAATTTTCCACAATTTACATCTATGATATGTAAATTATATTATCCCGTCAACACAGTGCGTATGTGCCGTGAAACATTTTTGATATCCTGTCAATGTGACCTAATCACTGCGTATGCATATGTGCGTGGCTGGGGTTTTTTTTTTTTCATTTTAAAGCCATTTGTAGGTATTGACGGGATAGATAGAACAGTAGGTTAGTGCCGTGAATGGGGAAAATATATGGCGCGGCATGGAAACGGGATGTGCTCGGCAGAGCCTCGCCCATCCCGTTTCCTAAGCCTTGCCAGATAGTTTTTCCCATTCGCGGCACTGACCTACTATTCTCTATATCCACTGAACCATGTTACATTCCAGGCAGCTGGATATAAGTGGGTGCTACCAGGGGGTGTCGGATGTCGGTGTCGCGGCACTTCGTAACCTTCGTGCCTTACACACACTCAATCTCAGCTACCTCAGTAAGGTATGGAGTGTAGAAAATTATGGGTTCTGTCTTTTGATAACAGTGGGTGGCAGGTGGGAGCATGTGATGGCTAATTTAACAATTGGGGTTCGTTCTTACGGGAATCCCGACCGGAGACCTGGTTTGGCCCTCACGTACGTTTTTGGCATTTTTGTATGTGAGAGTTGAATCTGGTTATACGTAATAAGTGAATATTTAAATTTGTTTTGATCATTTGTTCCCTATTTGATAATGAAGAAAATCAATAATCCATTTAATTTGAAATCAGGGGGTACAATACTCTTTAGACACAAAGCTTATCTGGAGCTCTGCATCTATGACCTTACTGGTGAGCAAACGTATTCCCCAATCAACAATTTGTGTATTTGTGACCAGTGTAGCTCCTGATCAAACAGCACACTCCTGTAGCCTGATATTGATCTATGTTGCTTGTTAGAAGCATGACGGTGTTTCATTGATGGAATGGCGAACAGTGCAGATCCTGATCAGACTGTGCGTATGCACAGGCTGATCTGGATCTTCACTGGTCGCAAAACCCATAAGCCCCATTTCTCCAGTCACAACCACATATTAGCTTGCACTTGCATGCATTAGAGACAATTCTCATGGATTTGTGCCTTCTCATTGATTCCTGCCCCTAGAAAACAAGTGAATAAGCATACAGTCGAGCACCAGTATCTCGAAGTCGAAGGGAGATCGTCCATATAGTCGAGATAGGACTAGGTTCGAGATAGCGATGAGGTGACATGGTCGAATATTTTCACGAAAAATATGAAATCATGTTAAGAATTACACCATGAGTAAACAATCACCAATTAACTAATGACCAAAGGTAGTAAGCTAATCAACATTACAAGGTGGCGTCAAGACTCCGTGAATTGCTTAAATGACCAGCGTGATATGCTTAATGAATCGTGTCGAGCCACTCAAATATATCCAGGTGGACCAATTAAGCGAACAACCAGAGGTAGGTGTGAATTTATTTTGTTTTGAAAATTAGTGTCAACCAAATCGATCTTGGCAAGCTCGACTGTATTCTAAGAATTGTGTTAATTGAAAATTATTTTAAAAGGTATTTTAAGTTGTTTCCCACGGTTTTCTAAGTTACAGTTACATACAATTGTGATTTACCACATATTTAGTGATTTTTCTACATATTTCCTTAATCGGAAGAGGGTCTGTTTGCAAATTATGCATAAAATGTGATATATGTTGATTTCTAGGTGAATCTGGACTTCACCATATTTAAATTTGATGCATCTAGGCAGCGACACTTCTTTATTGTACGAGTGATCAAGGAATGTCACTCAATGTGCAAAAATGTAAAAAGTTGTAGGGCACGAACCTGATGAGAAATTTCAAGATCAATTAGGTGATTTGGGTGGGTTATTTCCAGGGACTCTAAGACTTGCATAAACAACTATTTTGGCGAATTCCTTATGTGCACTCATAGTCAAGTGTTTGAGCTTTATGTTGATGTTTACATTTTCAGGAATTAATCAGAATATAAAACACAGTATGAATTTATGTGCTTAGGGGCACAAATCCATGAGAACAGTGAATACTGTTTTTTTCGTAGCTACAGTATTAGTTCTGCAAATATTACCACATGCCCATGGTCAAGGCCAAACGAGTTGCGCTAACGAGGTGATAGGATGGTACTGTCTTAGTCATGTAGAAAATCAAAAAAATATGTAGTTACATTTTAGTCATATTTTTACCTGTCTAAAACAATATATTATGGCATAACATAGACTTTCACAGTGTAATAACATGGTGTAATAAAAATCATAATGCACTAGAGTAATAAATATACAAATACGGCCAGTACAGAAAAGATGCTAGGTGTCATTACAGCTTCAACGTATTGTGCTCTTATGAAATAAACATAATCTAACATTTGTGTTGATTTAATATGAGATTTATTAAACTGGTTGACTGATTTCATTGAGACTCAGCACAGCCTAATTTCTTATTAATTCAGTAACCTTGTTTAATAAATATCATATTATATCATCCTCTATTTATACCATACTTTTACCAAGCCGCCATGCTGTAGTTCGGAGATGTGCTTGATTTATTATAGGAATGAATGGCCTTTTTGTGGAATTTATCGGGGTATAAACTTGGAAAAGTCGCAGGAATACTGGACGAAGGCTTTTTCTTAAACTTTGCTAAAATTTAATATCATAGAAAGAGTGTTTGCATTTTATATTATAGGAATGAATGGCCTTTTTGTGGAATTTATCGGGGTATAAACTTGGAAAAGTCGCGGGAATACTGGATGAAGGCCGGAAGGCCTCGTCCAGTATTCCCGCGACTTTTCCAAGTTTATATCCCGATAAATTCAACAAAAAGGCCATTCATTCCTTATAATTCCAGCATTTGAAATAAATTCATCAAGAAAATGTGTTTATTTTCCGTTTTCTTAAGAATTATTTTAGCTGTGCCTGACGGTTACGGAAAGTAGTTCTGCATGGGAGTTTAATGGCATATAAATTTTGGACAGAGACTTGCTACGGACCAATCAAATGTTAGGGAATTGTGTAAATATTTTTGTGCTGGAATTATATAATCATTTCGCAATCTGATAATTGTACTTAATTTGTAAATAATGTCCTTGTACACAATGTAATTACTTGATTTATAAAATCTATCAGTTTACAACGCAGATAGATAATAATGTGATTGCACACATTATAATTACTTGATTGTAATATTCAACTCCATACAGGTGTCAGAAGTCAGTATGCTGACCTTATCACACAGTCTCAATGTGAAAAAGATGGTTGCCAGGGCGACCAAGTTCATAACAGATGAAGGTAGGCCATGATTTATTTTGTGGAAACATTTTGCTTCAAACTTATTTCATTTGTTCATGTACTGCCATCCATAACATAGTTACCCATTATTGTATCTGTGACTAAATCGGATTGACTTAACCCATTCACCCCTAAGTAATTGGAATGGATTTTGATATGTTAATTGTTCAACCAATCCAACCGTCACAAAATGGTTTTCAGACTAGTCCATTTATGAAAAGGGGGTAATTTCTGTTCTCCAAAAAGTGCAGATCCTGATGAGCCAGCTCATCTGGATCTGCACTGTTTGCATAAACCGCTATAGCGGGCTTTCGGGTTCAAAAGGTTAAAAGTATTCTTCATTACTTTCATTCATAACTGTGTGTCACCCCATTCCCCCCATTGACCAATGTCAAGGTCAGAGATGATAGTGGAGGGGGCATTTAGTGTTACCCTTGTTCGTCTGTCCCGTCCGTCTCATCCATCACCAACCTTGTAAGTCGTAAAACTTTTGATTTTTGTTTCGGCCCCGGGGTCATGGATTATCTCTCCCTTTTCAACTTATAATTTTCCAATTTTGGCTTGTAAGTCATAAAACGTTTAAACCCTAATAGCTACACCCTTGAAACTTGGTATGTAGCTTCCTTATGATGAGTAGATGGGCAAAGTGTCAAGGATTATCTCCTCCTTTTCGACTTAGAATTTCGCAATTTTGTCTTGTAACTCCTAAAACTTTTTAAACCGGAATAGCTACAGACCTGAAACCTGGTATGTAGCTTCCTCATAATGAGTAGATGGTCAAAGTTTATTTCAATATTTGATTCGATCATCGAGTGATGGATTATCTCCCCTTTTGTTTTGTACTTGGAATTTTTTGCCTCGTTTATTATCAAAGCGGTATGTGGGGCATCCGTGCTCTATGAACACATTTTCTAGTTTTAAACCTCAATGTTTAAAATATCTCTGGAACCGTTGGATTTATTTGAACTTGAGCATGCTCATTTATTATCAGTTATATTTTCATCTGTAGCACATCAACATTTATATCCTTGTTTGTGTCCCCTGTGCATACATCATCCGCGACTAACTTTATGTATTTGCTTCGCAGCGTCATTCTTATAAATGGGTTACTGAATTGGAAAAGTCATAAATAAAAAATTACGATTTGACGCTACATGCTTAGTTTTTTTTCTTCAGGTAAATCTAAAGCAACATGATGTCAAACCAATATGTGAGCCCCTGTTCACTTGTGATACTTTCGTTGCAGCGGTGATATCTCTGGTGAGCTCGTGGCCAGACCTTGACCACCTGGATGTGAGTGGATGTTTCCAGGTGACCAACGCCATATTTCAGGCCTTCAACGACAGTCCCGTGGACGCAAATAGACCCGTATATCTCTTCCTGGGAGGTGAATTGCCTTACAATGCTGATATGACAGTGGAAACTCTCCAAACTGGACACCCCAGGTTGTCCAGTTTAGAGACGTTTCATTCTAAATAAACCAGTCCAGTATTGTTTACTGTATTATCAAATCTTTGACACATTTTCGGGTGTTGTTTCTGTTTTAACACAGTTCGTGTGCAAGGTATGTGCATGAGGATGTGATAAAGCTTGCGGATTATCTCCTCGTACATGCGGACGAACCTTGATCTAACTTATACTTATTGCACGGATGTGGCAAAACTCTTTGACCGTAGCAGTGTGTTAACTTCATGAGATCACTGTCTGAACCTGTCTGCCCCACTTCCCCTGTGCGTTAAAGCAATGAGATGTACTGTCTAGCATGTTTTAAATCTTGGGGACAACTGCTTATATCTATTTTTAACACACAGTAGCTGTTTATATCTATTTTTAACACATAGTAGAAGAAATTATAGATGTCAAGGTAACCTACCTATGTGCAATCTTCAACCATCAATTTAAGTATGTGTACACTTAAATCAATCATGCCAATAAGTACAAGTCCGCATGTACGAGATTATCGCTCGTTCATGCGGACAAACGTGATCTAACTTATTTATCACATTCTCATGCACATACCTTGCACATAAGCTGTGTTAATACAGAAACAACACCCGGAAATGTGTCAAAGATGTGATAATGAATACGAAGTTAGAAAAATGATATTAGTGTTGTGAAGCTGCTGATTACACTTTATATAATGATTTAACCCTTACACCGCTACTCACAACAATTCTCGTCTGCTGTTGCTTTTATATCTTGCCTTATTTCTCAATAAAAACATGGTTTGACAGCACTTCAGAATCATTTCCAATGTAAATGATTCTAAAGTGCTGTCAAAGCATGTTGTAAATTATTCTAAAGTGCTGTTAAAGCATGTTTTTGATGATAAAAATAGAAAATAAACAGCAGACAACAACAAAAATAAGATAGCGGTCTAAGGGTTAATATATGGGCCTACCGGTATGTGTATATCGGGCCAGTGTAGATCCCGATCAGACTTGACATTTTACTACTTTCCAATATTAGTGTCTACGCCTATAATGATATAGGGCCCCACTATTTCCAACCATAGAAACATAGCTACATTTTCAATATGTTTTTATCACCGAATTGTGGGTTGATAAAACAAGAGGCCCAAATGGGCCTGTATCGCTCACCTAAAAGCCTCCATAGTGGTCATCTTGATTTCACAAAGACTCTTCACTTACAACTTCAAATGTTCCACAGAATTTGTTAGTACCTTCTGATCTAACATATATTGCGAATGTGCATGTGATTTACTGCTATACCTTCGATTTGATATATAAAATGACCATATTCGGTCAAAAATAAATTTGACCCCTATTTGACCCCTCAGGCCATGACCATTTTTGACCCAGGTGCCACCATATGAACAAATCTGAAACAGCGTTAAATATCAATCATTCACACCAAGTTTCGTCGAAATCAGCCTGGAGGTTTGTGAGAAGAAGATTTTTTTGAATAATTTGACCTACTTTTCAATGGCGGACATCTTGGATTTGGTGATGACCTCCATTTTAACAAAAATGGACAGGCTTCACCCACAGACCATTATAGTTAAGTTTGGCCAATATCGGCCAAGCAGTTTACAAGAAGAATACGTTTGAAATCTTTAGTAAAAGAACAACTTTTTTACCTTTCTGTGGCCATCTTGGATGACAAAATCATCAGATTTAGACAAAAAATGCTCCAGAGTGATCGACTAGTCGATACCTTCGATTTGATATATTATATGACCATATTCGGTCAAAAATAAAATTTGACCCATATTTGACCCCTCGGGCCACGCCCATTTTTGACCCAGGGGCCACCATATGAACCAATCTGAATCAGCATTAACTATCGATCATTCATACAAAGTTTCGTCAAAATCGGCCTGGCGGTTCGTGAGAAGAATATTTTTTAAGAATTTGACCTACTTTTCCACGGCGGCCATCTTGGATTGTCGATGACCTTCATTTTAACAAATCTGAAATGGCATCACCCATATATCATCCCTGTAAAGTTTGACCAACATCGGCTCAGCAGTTCGGGAGAAGAAGATGATTGAAAATGTTCACGGACGGACGGACGACGGACACTTTGCCATAACAATAGCTCACATGAGCTTTGCTCAGGTGAGCTAAAAAACTGGGTAAAATATTCTCGTTAATGTTGGCAGGTACGTCGGTGGACTGGGTGTCTGAGGACATAGACTGCTGTTGATGGAGGGTTAGGTTTGTCCTATTGTTGTTGTATATGATATTCCTGTTGACGTTGGCAGGTACGTCGGTGGACTGGGTGTCCGAGGACATAGACTGGGTGACTGGGTTCTCCCATCTCAACGTGTCCATGCACAATCTTGCAATGGAGCAGCTACGGCCAGACCGAGACATCATTCTACCTGCAGGTAACGTCAATAGAGAATACAAAGCTTGTGTCTTCGGATATCAAGTTTACCAGACAAGGTTGGGAAACATGTAGGAATTTCGCAGCTCGTCAAAAGATATTAGCCTTGTAGTCTAATCAAGTTATCAAGTTATAATTCCAGCACAAACATATTTACACAATTCCCTAACATTTGATTGGTCCGTAGCAAGTCTCTGTCTAAAATTTATATCCCAGTAAACTCCCATGCCGAACTACTTTCCGTAACCGTCAGGCGCAGTTAAAATAATTCTTAAGAAAACGGAAAATAAACACATTTTCTTGATGAATTTATTTCAAATGCTGGAATTATAAGGAATGAATGGCCTTTTTGTTGAATTTATCGGGGATATAAACTTGGAAAAGTCGCGGGAATACTGGACGAAGGCCTTCCCGCGACTTTTCCAAGTTTACACCCCGATAAATTCAACAAAAAGGCCATTCATTCCTATAATGAATGAAACATTTATTTAAAAAGCATAGGCTTATCTATGTTTCGTCATTACGCTGATGTCATATTGTAACATCATTCTGCCAATGAAATGTCAGTGAAACAGAATGTACTTTTCAAAACTGTATTGATCATGATAAATTGTAATAAGAGTTCATGACCGATACAGCAATTTGCTGGTCAGTGGGATACTACAGAGACAAGTTGCTAGGGTGTCCAGTATAGAGAAGTTCCACTGCAACACAGCTATATGAGCACTCCAAGACATGTTTATATATATTATATACACCGGTATATGATTTACAATCCTGAACAAATATTAAGTTTAGAGATTTAATTTAATGAAAAATCAATTTTTTTCTGAAAATAGATCTATATAATGTCAGAAAAAATATACCATTGTACCGGATCTATATTATAGGGTTAACTGTATTGTAATTTTGAAATTTGCGGCGTATATCAGAAAATGATAGGTCGGAAAATCTGTTTAATGGCAAATTTAAAATGCGGTTAACCTATTTCTATATTTCTAGTATTGGCGTAGGAATACATATTGAAATAATTTGCTACCGTTCATCAACAATGATATACCTGTAATGTGTGACCATCAGCCAATCAGATTGCGTGATATTTATAGAGTGCATTAGAAACATGTATATATATCTACTGATGGTACTACAATCTCCCAATGACCTATTTCTCCACAGATGATGACGACTATGAAGAGGAGCAGGAGTATGGTGATCATCCGCCACTCTCTAGTATGTACGAGATAGTATTATCCGCCACTCTCTAGTATGTACGAGATATTATTATCGGGACTGCCAACATTCATATTAAACACAGAATTGGCCTTACTGGATTTTTGATTGCCATAAATATATAGAGTTTATTCAACTGCCATTTTGAAATACCGGCGGCTTTATTCCCCCCTCCATAATCACGGTAAATCACCGGGTAGCATATAATATGCAAGTTATTTTGGCGTGTTAGTAAATTAAACCATTAATTAAGCAAGCAAGGCACCATAAGGAAAAGTAAATAACTTGGTCATGCGATACATTTCTTTCGGAGCATGTTGAATGTCAAATGTTGAGTTTACATTCAGTATTTTTGATTGGCTGATTTGTCACCTCATTGTTTAACCCAACCAGTCATTCAATCAATCAACCAATATATCAGTTAAACGTCCATGACTGAACTGTTCCTAATTTCGGTCAATTAAACTGCTTGATACATGTATTTTGATACGTTTCATAATCACGGATCCAACAATAACACCACATGACTTTGAGCATGATATACAAGTATATGCATAGCTACAATCATTTGCCACCGATATGTGTATCTTCGCGAGACGTATCGTGCGAGGTAGCAATTTTGTTTCTAGTATATGCTCAGAATGTTCTGTTTGGTTGACAGACTTTGAGGTCGATGCAGTTGACGAAAGTTACGACTGGCAGGATACGGATTACGATGAATACCTCGACAACGACGACCCACTGGAAGAAGAGAGGTGGGAGTTGTCATGACGACGGCACTCGTTAGGCCAGCAATATTAACTGAAATAGACTCTTCCATAACTTTAAGAATTTTGTTATCGATGAGAAATGGGGTAAATTTATGACACATTGTAATTCTGAAACTATAATCCACAAACTGTGTAGGTCCTGATGAGATGGCTCGTCTGGATCTACACTGTTTGCAAACATCAATTGATGAAAGGTTAAAATTTGTTATGAGCCGGATCATTTGGATCTATACTGTTTGAATACATTAGAATTGAGGTGTTGATAATAGGGAAACCTTCTGTATGAGCCGGATCATTTGGATCTACACGGTTTGAATACATTAGAATTGAGGTGTTGAACGGTTAACACTTGTAATGAATTTTGTCATTTTCACTTTTCACCAGATTTGTCTTGCCATAAAATTAAGAATGTTGTTAAATTTTAACTTCATTTGTCCGTTAATTTTGTATGCACGTGTATAGTCAAATTTTGTTAGTTTATTGGTGTTTAACGGCCTATCAACAGCTAAGGTCATTTAATGGGTTCAATCCCGTATTTAACCCTTACACCGCTATCTTATTTTTTTTGTCGTCTGCTGTTTATTTTCTATTTTCCATTTGTATCATCAAAAACATGCTTTGACAGCACTTTAGAATAATTTACAACATGCTTTGACAGCACTTCAGAATCATTTCAAACCTGTCAAACCATGTTTTTATTGAGAAATCAGGCAAGTTATAAAACCAACAGCAGACGACAATTGTTGTGAGTAGCAGTCTAAGGGTTAACCTGCTTTGATAACCAGTTCAGGTTAATAGGAAATCAAAGCAAGGAATTTGTATGGTTTCATAGCCAAGCCTGATAAACTTGATATCAAGACACTAACATGTATTCTATTTATCAGGTAACGTTTTATGCTACAGAATGAGCAAATATGACACGGTTTTCGTGATTTGTTTTAAGTTTATGATGCAGCAATGTCATGCGACATTGTGCAGCCATTGAACCATCCATTTTGAATCTGGATGTGCACATGTAGTCAATACAGCCTGAAGGACATTGGGTGGTTAGCCACAATGCGAGGAAGCTATTGATGAAGTTTGGTAAAGATCGGACCAACATATCGTGATATGCAATATTTTTATGTACGTTCAAACTTGTTGACGACGACGACGCCTATGCCAAATTGTGACTGCTGTCTCACTTTCCACTACATGGGTGGGATAAAGTTTCTTATTGAGCTTGCAACGACCAACCCCAGACAGTGCTCTGATCTGAAGCCTATTTCACCAACATTGCAAAGTATACTTTACTAGCAAAGTATACGGTACTTTGAGGGAGTAATCATTAATTTTTCCTGAAATGCATTGTCATATAGAACTAACGACTGCATATATTTGATGATTAAAAGTATGCAGAATTATTTGTACTGAATTTATTGCATTATCACAGCCAAAATGGCTGTGATAATGTAATAAATTCAGTATAATAAAAATTAATAAATTTCTCCTAAAATTGAAAATTTTCTCTCAAAGTATACTTTGCAATGTTGGTGAAATAGGCTACAGAGCCTACACTAGTTGCCTTTATGCTGTGGAATTGTTTGTTTGTTTATTTGTTTTTAACGGCCTATCAACAGCTAAGGTCATGTAAGGCCGGGCAAACGGGTTCGATCCCATTTTAACCTGCTGCTTGGGTGGGAAAATCCCAAAATCAGAACGGAATATTTACATCGAGAAAAAATATATTCAGCACCTAAATTAGAATAACCCGACCTGGTAGTCTGGCAGTCAACTGGGATTTTAGGGGTATACCTGGAAGTGGAGTATATACAATGTTTTTTGATTGATTTGGGTCACTGAGACCATAAATAATGAAAATCCGCGTGATGACACCCTGTCATCTTTGGGCAACTTTTCTAATTTGCATAAAACCAAGATGGCCGCCAGTGTTCTATTTGATATACTATAATTAAGATATCTCGGCTTCTAGAAGGGATTTTAAAACAATTTAAACTGTTTTAACAGGGCTTTAAGACATTAGGAACCAAATGAAATAATTCTTATTATGATTCGAAAACTCCTTCATTTGCATAAATCCAAGATGGCCGCCGTACAAACTACAAAATCTTCTAATTGTCATATATTTGGCAATATATTTATATATACTTAACCAAACTGTCTTTGTGTATGTTTTCGATGACAAGGGACAGATTTTAAGCATCAATGCTGCGAAAAACTGTATAAACATCCAAGATGGCCACCAAAATGGTCACCAAAACCCTGGAAAAAATTATAACTTCTGTTCAAATAGACGTACGAAGATGATCTTGGCGCGCCCACATCGGTTTTCTGTGGGAAAGAATCTGTTTCTGAAGTGAAAATAATATTTCGACTAGTCCTGTTCATAGAAATCCAAAATTGACCATCACGATGGCTGACAAATGTCTATTTTGCGATTGTGAGCCGAAAAGTCAGCGGAGGAGTGGAAGACCTACAGGCTACAACAACAACAAAAAAAAAACTGTCATCTGCTATTTTTGATGTATTTCAGGTAATTATACATGTTCTATCCACTTATATATGCTAATAACAAACTTGTAGATAGTTAAAACTCATTAACTACAACTTTGCTTCATCTCTTGTTGATCTGAAACTTATATTATAAATGCTGAATATAGTTAATGTGTTTACATGCCAATACTCGAACGGTACCAGTAGTCGGAATGATGAGTAACGCCCTCCCCCTCCCCACCCTGGAAAAAAAACTAAAAGCAGTTCTGGGCCCCAAACCCCTGCCCAATTTTTTCGTGAATGTGAAGATAGTCATTTTCGACCAATCTATGTCCCTATATCCGGACGGTAACAGTACTCGGACTGATGAATAACTCCCCACCTCTTCCTAAATTTGCTCATGCTGGCAAATATGTAGACCTATAGACGTCCATAATCATTTTTCAGACATACCATCAACATGACCAGAGGCCATCACCCGCCATCGTTACACTATCTGCCGACCCGACAACAGTTGGACACCATCAAGATGTGAGCCAGAACCAGTCTCCATTCCATTAAACGGTACATGCAGTCTTTATTCCGTCTCACTTGACATGGCGACAGCCTATACTAGTATCACAGTGGAGTAACTGATATGCTGAGGCATAGTACATGCTATTACGACCTTGTCAAACATTTAAAAAAAAAGAAAAAAAAAAGAAAAATGTTGACCTAGAGTTGCCAAATGTTACAGGAATGTTTGTCATCATGTGTAGTTACGCACCTCATATTCTTGATGCCGATCCATTCAGTAACGACACAGTTATTGCCCTTGACTAAGCAAAAATCACATGTTGGAAAAAAGAGAAAATTGCACTCAGTCCTTCAGGTGAACGTTAAGGTATCTGGGTCTCTTGTTTTCTAATGTACTAACTTCTGTTTTCAGTAAAAGAAATATGGAGGAAGAAGAGTGCTGTTTCAAGTGGAAGTTTGGATGTGATCCGGGTGCCACAGACTTGAGCTCTGCTGGGAGTGCGAGAATAAAGACAATCATCAAGTGTAGCAAACAATATGGTGATGGCCTACATGTGGTGCTACAAGAAAAACTTGACGCTAACAGTGACCTTACGATTCAGTGTCACAGAAACTGTGTGTCGACATATGTTTCACAACAACAGGTGAATAGACACCTCAAAAGACAAGGAGTCCCACCACAAACGTCTGGAGGTATACCTAAGAAACAACAACGTAGATCTGGTGCATCTAACTTTGAGTTCCTGCATCATTGTATATTTTGTGGCCTTCCATGTGATATTGAAAAGGATCCAAAGCACCCCGATCGCTGGAGACGTGCTGTTTTATGCAGGACCGCTGATCGAGGTAGTGGTGCGAAATCATTCAAATACGTAATTCTCGAGACATGTGACACGCGAAATGATGGCTGGGCTAGCGAGGTGAGAGTACGTGTACTGGGAGCGCTCAGTGACTTGCATGCTGCCGATGCACGTTACCATGTTGATTGCATGTCGAAATTCCTGGGCGAAAGATCGGTTAAGTGTGCCTCTGCAAGCGTATCACATGCTGGACAGAATGACGATGCTTTCAATGCACTTGTTAACACACTTAATCAAGACCTTTCTCAAATCTGGAACTCTGTAGAGTTGTTCCAATTGTATGAAGACAATGGGGGTACCAGACTGACGGCGCGAAAGCAATTGGTGAAACAACTTTCACATCACTTTGGTGAAGATCTCCTTGTGCTATCGTCTCCTGGCGTAGCTAACCTCGTTGTATTTAGAAGCAAAACTTCGGGTCTCCTAAAGCTGGTTCCATCTGATGACTGTGGTGAACTAGATAGTGCAATCAACAGTGTGGGAAAGAAGATCATTCAAGAACTCCAAGATGTAGAGCACATTGAACGGCATTATGACATCCGAATTGACAAAGACAGTGCCGCAGACTGTGTAAGTGACACACTATTTCATTTGCTAGCGAAAATATCGCCAAAACTAGACAAAACTCTACCAGCAATACTCATCGGCAATATCATTACCAGTTTGCTCAGGAACATCCCAACAACGCTTCAGATTGCACTAGGTATGCTTATGAAGGACTCAAAGGACATAGTAAAACAACTGCATCATTTTGGAGTCTCGTGCTCATATGATGAAGTTCTTCGCTTCAAGAAATCGGCCGCAATAGCAGCCTCCACAGAAACCAGTCTGGCTGGTTTATCTGATTGTCATGTGGGGTTAGTGCAGGTAGTCGCTGACAACTTTGATGCCGACATATCTTCTCAAAATGGAAAGTTGTCCACACATTCCTTAGCTCTACTCCTGACACAGCCACAACATACATCTGTATCACAGGATGCTGTGCAGCAAACGATCCCCCGTGTGAAGAAAGCTGATATGCCAACTCCAATTCAATATGAACTGGAGATTCAACGATACAATGGACCAAAGAAACCAAACATGCCCATGAAAGCTACCAAGAGAGTAGTATTGCCTCTAAAGTTCTTGGCTCACAAGGTCATTGCAAAAGAGAGAGCTACGGTAAATGACTTTGCCTTTATCAAGGACATTACGTCTGGTGATGCATGTCCGGAGTTCAACGGATACAACACAAAACTGTGTCGAGAGCATGGGCAGTCCCTGTCACCCAAGAATAAGGCAGTGTACATGCCTCTTATTGACATGCCACCAGCAGATCCGGATACGATGATGACCGCCTTAGTACAGGCTGAAAGACTAACAGCACAAACTGGCCAGGAATTTACCATCTTTACATGTGATCAACAACTGTACAGGGTATCATTACAGATCTTATGGACACATCCAGAGCAGTTTGAACATGTAGTACTGCGTCTTGGCGGCATGCATATGCTAATGAGCTTTGTTGGGGCAGTTGGAAGCTTGATGGCAGAAAGTGGACTCGCAGAGGTCATGAATGAAGCCTTTTCGGGGGTTGCAAAAATGTTGTCTGGAAAGAAGTTTCCACAGAATGTGCGCGCCCTTCGCATTGTTGCCGAGGAACTGCTGCGTAGGATTGTACATGAAAATAACATGGCAAGTTATGATGAACTCATCTTATTCCTTGACGATATGGCGAGCAGCAGAACGGCAAAGTTGTGGGTCGATGTGGTTATTAAACCAGTCTTCATCATGATGCAGTACATCAGAGCAGAGAGGGAAGGTGACTGGCCACTTCATCTGGAGGCTGTTCAACAGATGATGCCTTACTTTTTCGCCAGCGGGCATGTCAATTATGCACGATATGGGCTATATTACCTTCGGTCAATGGAAGGAATGCCATCAGAGGTCAGAGATAGATTCATGAAAGGTGAACATGTCATGCACCACATTCCAGGTGTATGGAACGGCATCTGGAGTGACATGTTTATAGAGACCACCTTCATGAGGTATGGTCACAGCCATGGGGGAATCATTGGAATCACGCTGCGACCAGACACTCTGAAGACATGGGCACTTGGTCTGCACATTCGAAGTAAGCTGGTTGAAGACATTGCCCGTATGAGTGACCCAGATCATGAAGCAAGACAGGACACCCACAAAGAGGAGCAGAAATCGAGGATTGCAGCAGACGCAGCTGACAGGGCAACCATTCGTCAGAAGTTAGATCGGAGCATCAATCCTCTGTCCACCAGCAACGAAGCAGACAAGATAGTGAACATTGTCAGTGGTCGAGTGGCACCTGTTTCAGTGAACGTTGATAAGACTGTGACCATTGGGACCAAACAAATGAAAGAATTCGAGAGTGCTTGGCCAGATGGCTTCTACAATCCCATTTCTAAAAAGATGGTGACAATGCAAGTAACAAAAAAGCATGTGAATATTGGTACAGCAAAATTGTTCAATACCACTCTTCTCTTTTCCCGAGTAATAGGACTCCAAGCTAGCTGTCGTGACACAATAGACATCAAGACATTACTATCGTATGAGCTATCTCCGGTGCCTGCATCGATGTTCAACGACTCGGGTGACATGAGAACTGGAAAGGCTAAGGCACAGTTGAAGAAGCAACTACAAGTTGAAATGGCATCAAGGAATGTATCACCCAAAGTCGACTGCAGGGTGCTAGATGGTTCAGCTGTCCTCTGGGTGATACACTGGCCAGCGAATGGGACAGTCCGTGACTTTGTTGTGAACTTCAAATAGTACATCCAACATAAACTTACTTATAGCGATGTCTATCTCGTGTTCGACAGGTACTAGGATTTCAGTACCAAGAGTACTACCAGATGCAATAGAACAACAGAAGCAAGCAGAGTACACCGACTGGCTCTAGATACACCTCTACCCCCACAGAAAGTTGTCCTGACAGTGTCAGAAAATAAACCACAGCTGATGGAAATTATATGTCAAGAGCTTACCAGAGACACTACTTTCCATCGAGACTACACAATGGCCCACAAACTTGTCATCACTAGCAGTTGTGATAACACACCAGTTGAAATAAGTTATGGAGGAGTGGTGATCAACCGCGAAGACATGTCTACATCTCATGAAGAGGCAGACTGCATCATTGTTCAACAAGCAGTAACAGTCGCGACTGAATGCAAAGTAGGCGTGTCAGTGATTGCAGATGACACCGACGTCTTCATCCTTCTGCTTCACCACTACTTTGAGCGACAGTTAACCAGTCACATGATCATGGAATCGCCGATTCATGGTAGAAATGTTATTGACATACAAGCTACTGTTAAACAACATCAGAGCATAGTAGATGGACTGTTGTCTATGCACGCCCTATCGGGTTGTGATACATGTGCATGCTATTTCGGTATTGGTAAAGTCAGGGTACTGAAAGTACTGCGAGAAGGCTACTCCTTGTCACTTTTGGGTGACATTCATGCATTGTTACCAGATATAACAAGACAGGCATCCAAGTTTGTGGCCGCATGCTATGGACACAAGGACTGTAGTAATATGTCTGAAGCAAGGAAGAAGTCATGGGCCACAAAGGTGGGAAAGGGCACCACAGCCATACCAAAGCTGAAGTCTCTACCTCCCACAACAGAAGCATTTCTGGAAAATGTCAAACGAGCACACCTGCAGGCAGCTGTTTGGAAACATGCTTTGGATCTAGACCCTCCCTCGCTAGATCCCACAGAACATGGATACGTTCGTGACGACAGTTCCAAGACTATGCTGCCTAAACCGATACATGAAGATGTGTCCCTTGCCCCACAAGAGATTTTGAAACTGATTCGCTGCGCTTGTGAAAGTGATAGACCTTGCAAGTCAGGAAGATGTGGATGTGTGAGCGGTAAACTACCGTGCACTGTATTCTGCGGGTGTCATGCTGAGGACTGTCATAACGAATTGACTAATTGTGATGTAGCCTCTGATGCAGATGACGACGATGACAATTAGACAGGTATTAATGTCAACACAGACACATGAGAGAAATATCATATTGATAACTGTGTGAAATGTCATATACTAAAAACAATAATATCACAGTAGTTTAGGAGAGGAAATGTGAATGATTTATTTATGCGCCATGGCTGGTTCAGCATTGGCATATGAAAATAAAGCTAATATATTAACATGGTAATATAAGAATTTCAAATGTATCCAAAATTGTATCCAGAATGTGGGGACATAAAACCGGTCTCATGAGACATTTGAGAGTGGCCATCTTGGTTTCATGCAAATGATGGAGTTGTCAAATGATAATTAAAGCTATTCCATTGTGTTCCTTGTGTCGTAAAGTCATTGATGCTTAAAATATGTCCCTTGTCATCGAAAACATACAAAAAGACAGTTTGGTTAAGTATATATTACAATTGAAGATTGTGTAGTTCGTACGGCGGCCATCTTGGATTTATGCAAATGAAGGAGTTTTCGAATCATATTAAAAATTATTCCATTTGGTTCCTAATGTCTTAAAGCCCTGTTAAAACAGTTTAGATTGTTTTAAAATCCCTTCTAGAAGCCGAGATATCTTAATTATAGTATATTCAATAGAACACTGGCGGCCATCTTGGATTTATGCAAATGAAGGAGTTTTCTAATCATAATACAAATTATTCCATTTGATTTCCAATGTCTTAAAGCCCTGTTAAAACAGTTTAGATCGTTTCAAAATCCCTTCTAGAAGCCGAGATATCTTAATTATAGTATATTCAATAGAACATTGGCGGCCATTTTGGATTTATCCGAATGAAGGAGTTTTCGAATCATATTAAAAATTATTCCATTTGTTTCCCAATGTCTTAAAGCCCTGTTAAAACAGTTTAGATTGTTTCAAAATCCCTTCTAGAAGCCGAGATATCCTAATTATAGTATATGCAATAGAACACTGGCGGCCATCTTGGTTTTATGCAAATTAGAAAAGTTGCCCAAAGATGACAGGGTGTCATCACGCGGATTTTCAATCTTTATGGTCTCAGTGACCAAAATCAATCAAAAAACATTGTATATACTCCACTTCCAGGTTAAGCTAGTTGACTGCCAGACTATGGTGCAAGGTTCATACGACACCATTCACTTGAGCCCCTTCCTCTAAAATATGATTACAGATAATCGTAATACTCACATAAGGGGTATAACCAGATTCAACTGTCGCATACAAAATGCCAAAGACGTATGCGAGGGCCAAACCAGGACTCGAGTCGGAATTCCGGTAAGGATGAACCCCGATCATTAAATTACCTGTCGCATTCTCCCACCCACATGCTGTGGAAACGTTCCTAGTGTCCCTAAAGTGCCAGTAGACCGAAGCTACACTGATCAAACAGTCAATTGATTGCGACTGTGTGCTCAACATCATCATAATGTATGTGGATATGACTGGAGAAATGGTGCTTATGGTATTTGTAGCCAACCCAGACCCCGATCTTCATGTGCATTCCTGTGGACGTAAAAAAATGGAAAAGTTGTTCATGTACCTTGTGAATGTCGAACAGGTCACGGTCCTGTTCATTGTGCCAAAAGTGTGTCGCAGGTCTTCACACATATGCAGTGTCCAACTCTTTAAGGCATCGTGTCTCGGAGGACGCGTTCATTTATCATCAAAATGCAAAATTTTATTTGATTAAACTCCAATGAGTTTCAGTCTCGTATATACTATGATGGACTGACAAACAGGGGAGATAATTTGGTAATGCCAGGTAACCAGGAAGCACAATTTGTGAAACATGGTGCATTATATTTGGGAATAATTATAGAAATAGGTTTCTAAAATCTATTTGAATAATGATTCAGTACATTTGGTTGCACATTCACTAGCGTTCAACTCGAATGACCATGAAGACGGAACTGTCAAGAGCAAAGCTATCACATTGGGGAGTAAAGCGGGAATTATAAATGTTACAACTCCATGTATATTTGTATATTTCATAGACCAATGTATACCTTTATTTACAACACAATAACAGGACAGGTTCCTCGTATCACTGGTGATTGATTGACATCCACATGTACAGCTAACTGGGACACTGTACTTACTGACAGACATCGTATAGCATTCCTAGCACCAATAAGTTGATTAATAATTGATTGGGGTTTTGTGTCGCATCAACAAAGAGTATATTGAGGGCCAAGGGGAAAATGTGTACTTGATAAATGGCGAATATGACTTGACTGCGTGTCATGTCACATGCATAGGATGGTTAGGACCTACACCGGTTGCCATTCTATTGACAAGAATATAAATTGAATATCAACATAATGAATGAGTGAGTGAGTGAGTGAATAGGGTTTAACGTCCGCTTTTCTGACATAGAGGTACAAGCCTCAGGGAGTCTACACGCAGACGGGTCAACGGGGTCGAGTCCCATATCCACCTGTCCAAGGGGGGTAAATCCCAACTTCAGAACTCAATATTTACAATCAAAATATATATTCAGTCCTGAAATTAGAACAACCTGATCTGGTGCCAGGCCCTCGCCACACCAGCATCATTTATCCCATCCCCTAAAAGTAATAGGATTAGCGCTAATCTTACTTTTATATATGGGACATAGCCCGACTCAACTCTCACATACAAGAAAGCCAAAAATGTACATGAGAGCCAAATCCGGTATAGTGGGTTCCGGAAAGTATGAACCCAATCGTTAAGCCAGTTTAGTCGCCTTTTACGACAAGCAATGGCTACTGCAGCACTATTCTCAGGATCAGTTGATCCCGCCCCGGTGCCTGCACGGGGCCATAATGAATGAATTATTGATCAATTGATTGGGGTTTTATGTCCAAACAACATGAACAAATATAAGCAATGATGTAGAGTACAGGTGTTCTTTACACAGCGCTCCAGATAAGGAATTAGTAATTGGGTATTGTCACTCCATCATGTCTTAAGCAATTGGGTATTTCAAAATGTTAATTGGGTAAAATAAAATCACACTACTGTTTACACATCAACAGACAGCAATTGTTGATTAGTTTGCTTCGAAATGAAAACAAGTCTTGGAATTTCATTAGAATTTTCTCCTTGGAAAATAAGAGAAAAATGCTATATTTGTGGTCTGTTTATTGTTTTCTGCTGAAAAATGTGCCATAAAATTTGTATTGCTTATTGATACTCGCTACTTCTGATTTCAATTGGGTTTTTGTCAATTTTAATTGGGTATTAAGCAAATACGCAGCTTATCTGGAGCTCTGTGTACATATAGACGATCTGCATGTCAACATGCCGATGTCAAATTTATATGATGAATAGTGAACTACGGTCACTACAAGGTCATGCGATTGATTGCCAATTCGATTGTTGAAATGAGATTACACAAGTCAATGACATGCCCAATTGTATGTGTGATTTGCGATAATTGTTTTTAAAATCAATTACAATTCTCCATACATTACATTAATAGTTCAAATGAAATTAAAATCAAATGTACAAACTGCAATGGTTCTCAATTTCTGTAGATTTTAACGGAAAGTACAGGATTTTGTTCCGATTAGTCAAAATAATTTTCATTCATCACTGAAGATAAAATAAGACATTATCTTGCCTATGTGCTCCACGAACACAAATAGATGAAATGCTGGTTGATCCAGAAAATTCATACAACTGGGCCACAATGTACAGAGCCCCGCAGGGGACATGGATTTTTTTATAAGTTTGTTCCCACGATATAATAATTTGTTCCCTCGAATTAACAATTTGTTCCCACAATATAACAATTCGTTCCCACAAATTATTTCGTGGGAACGAATTGTTAAATTGAGGGAACGAATTGTTAATTTGTGGGAACGAAATGTTAAATTGAGAGAACAAATTAATAAAAAAAAGAATTCTATGTCCCCTGCGGGGCTCCGTAACAATGTGACGAAATCCGACTTGTTTATTTCCTGTGTATTTCGTGACCAGTGTGAACACCCAAGGTAATCAAATCAACTGATCTCTTCACTCGAATCATAAGGATGTTCACAACTGACTGCCGAACAGTGAAGACCCTGATCAGCCTGCGCAGTCTGATCTGGGTCATCACTGGCCACAAAATATAAAATGTCAGATTGCAGTCCAAATGTACCAGTTAATCCAACCTGCAACAATGAAGAATGAAGGAAGAATGATGAACACTTATGTTTAAGGCATGATTCAGCAGACAAATCCTGAATAAAAAAAATTCAAAACGGAAATAAATATTATGTATTTTAAATAGTTTGGTCACATTTTCCTTGAAAAACAATCCCCTTCTTAAGGAGACTATTGCAATCATTACTATGATATTTGATGAAATAACATGTTTATTACAAATATCATTTCACATTTGCAAGACCATAATTTCCATACTATTCAAAAGTATGTATGGTTTATAGTATGGAAATTATTGTCTTGCAAAACCCATTTTATATCAACTTGTTCATAAATAGAAATAAATTAATACGGACAAAACATGCATGAAACTCAATCAATTTGCTCTCCACAGTGATAGCCACACTGGTGCTGCTCTCCGCATCGGTGTAAAATGTTTCGCGCGAAAAAATGCACCGAATTCCTGGCAATATTTCACCTAGCTCTACTCGAGTTATCACATAAACAGGTTTTTTGTCTAGTAACCGACGTAAATTTCTTGCGCCGGTTACTAGATGAAAATATGTTTGCAGTATCTTCTGCATGTAGCTGAATGGGCATTCATCAGGAATCAGTCGCATATTTTGACGTGAAACATTTTACGCTGGTGCGGAGTGCAGCACCATTGAAGTTTGCGGACTCGCAGGAATAGCTTTGTGACCGATTCCACAAATTAACGGAGATAAAATATGAAAGAAATTCTAACAAACACGGTGGCTCTCCAATTGTAAGTTTGCAGACTTGTACAGGATCTGGGGAAAGTTCTGAGAAAAATCCACAAATTAACGAGAGATAAAACATGGAAATAAATTGCTCTCCATAGGGAAAACTTGTCGACTTGTACAAGATCTGGGAAGAGTTCTGCAAATAATTCCATAAATTAACAAAGAAATAAAACAAGAAAGAGGATATAAAATCTCTCCATAGGCAAACTGTCAAGTTTGAGATTTATACGAGGTCTGGGAAGAGTTCGGTGAACGATTCCTCCCACATCCCATCGCCGAGTGGAGACGCCATGTCGAGGGGAGAGGCGGCGTCCACCACGCTGTACGGTGATGGCGTGTCGCTCAGGTAGTCCGAGTCTGACGAGACGAACTTAGACGGCGACGGAACTGTGGCGGTGAGAGTGTCAACAATCGCACTGATCGCTTCCCGGGGAGCTTCCTGTTTGTCCGACTTGGGTGCGGTGGAGAGCTGGAACCCGTCCTGCTCCTGTGTGGGTAAACTGTCGGTATGGCAGGTCAGGCCCTCACAATCAGCACTAAGGATACTTTCAAGGTCATCCAGAAGGTCAAAGTTCAAATCTGCCAACACGTCTTCGTCATTTATCTGAACATCCTCTGAGAAGTGGGTTATTTGACTGTTACTCGCATTGAATGTTGGTGCAATAGGAACAATATTCCTAAGCAAGCTCTTGCTATTTGCTTCGCGAATGTTCTTCGCATCTGCGGTGATGATGATTTTCACATTCTTATAGTCAGTTTTCCGTGCAGCATTGACGACTTGTCCAACACTACTAGACTCCGATCCGTTAACAAGAACGCACTGATTCTGAGATCCTGACCGCACTTCGGGCGCCGTCTTGAAATAGATGTGGTCAAATTGGATCAGTTCATTGAAGGATTCCAACTCCTTTGCTGTGGGCCCCACCAGACCATGCGGGGGTTTTGTTTCGTCGGCACATCGATTGCCGGGAAGGCTGTCTGGCTGGACTGTGTCAACTCTGGGAAGCTGGCTCGTTGTTTGGAGCAGGCTAACAAGAGCGTCAGGCTGAAAACAAATATTATGATAGAAAATCTTCAACTACCGTAGTTATTCTAATAAACGCCCCAAGGCTATGAAATTTGTGGGGATCAAAACGTGGAAAATGGGATCAAAATATGTTATTTTCACATACAAAAGCCAAATGTGAAAATAACATTTATAATGCAAATATCGGAGGGGAGCTACTATTAGAATACATACGGCATGTATCATATTTTATACCGACATGTATTTGAGCTTTAATTTAATTTAAGTCCAATCAAACAACGCACACATACTTGCATTATCAAGAAATATTTCAAATTTGAATGAATGTTTCTCTGGTGGTATTTGGTATGATTTTAGCGAAATGCCAGTGAACACCATGAAATTCTCGAAAACTAACTAGCTTCTTTATCCATATGCATACAAGACTACCAGTTTTTATCCCGTCAACACAGTGCATATGTTCCTTGAAACACGGTGCTGTGAAACATTTTTGATATCCTGTCAATACGACCTAATCACTGCGTATGAATATGTGTGGTGGCTGGGGTTATTTTTTTTTGCATTTTAAGCCATTTGTAGGTGTTGACGGGATAAATAGAATAGTAGGTTAGTGCCGTGAATGAGAAAAGCAGAGCCTCGCCCATCCCGTTTCATAAGCCTTGCCAGATATTTTGGAGAAAAGGGGTTATGCCATTTGTCATCGCAATGAGCCCCAGACCCTACTGCTCTAGTCACAATCACAAATGTGGCTGTGACTAGAAATGGGATTACGCGTTTTGCAACCAGTGTAGATCCAGACCAGCCTGTACATCAGGATCAGTCTGATCAGGATCAATGAAACAGCCGACTTGCTTCTAACAAGCACGTTATCAGGCAACAGGAGAGTGCTACTTGATTAAAAGTTACACTGGTCACAAATCACACTTCTCCGTTCACTGCCACATTTGTAACAGGAGAATTATAGGAATGAATGGCCATTTTGTGGAATTTATCGGGGTATAAACTTAGAAAAGTCGCGGGAATACGGGAATCCCGCAACTTTTCCAAGTTTATATCCCCGATAAATTAAACAAAAAGGCCATTCATTCCTTATAATTCCAGCATTTGAAATAAATTCATCAAGAAAATGTGTTTATTTTCCGTTTTCTTAAGAATTATTTTAACTGCGCCTCACGATTACAGAAAGTAGTTCAGCGTGGGAGTTTACTGGGATATAAATTTTGGACAGACTTGCTACGGGCCAATCAAATGTTAGGGAATTGTGTAAATATTTTTGTGCTGGAATTATTGAGGTATGTGGCTGGGGCTCGTGATTGGCATATGCCATCAGCGCCGTAGCCACGTTGAGGCAACTGCCTTGGTGTTTGTTTGTTTATTTGTGTTTAACGGCCTATCAACAGCTAAGGTCATTTAAGGCCGGACCAACAGGTTCGATCCCGCATTTAACCTGCTGCATTGGGGGAAAAATTCCAAAATCAGAACGGAATGTTTACATCGAGAAAAATATATTCAGCCCTGAAATTAGAATAACCCGACATGGTGACAGGGCCATACTGTACCAGAGTCACTTGGCCCCTTCCCCTATTAAAAAGTAATACAGGTAGGATCACTCTTATAAGGGGTATAACCAGATTCAACCGTCAAATACAAAAGGCAAAACACGTATGTGAGGGCCAAACTAGGTCTCCAGTCAGGATTCCGGTAAGGATGAACTTCGATCGTTGAATTACCCATCGCATTCTCCCATCTGCCACCCACCAACTGCCTTGGCGATATTTTCCTGAATTTTTTTTCTGCTTCTATCATAAAAGCAGATCGTAAATGGACTATTCGTGACCATGTATTGTTATGCCTCGGACAACCAGCCGGTAGCACATATAAATTATTCTGCCATTCTATATGATTTCCGTTTCCTATAAAAAGAGCAAAATATGTTGTCAAACATATTGCTCTAACATACTCCAGAACGCAGGAAATGCTATTATGTAGAGTTCAAAAATGCAATGTCCCCGGACCCCCCTAACATACTCCTGCTCGTTCGCAGGACCAATGTTATTGCCTCTGTGTTTTTCCACTGGCCATAAACCTCATTCCGGAATGAGGTTTATGGCCAGTGGAAAAACACTATGACTAGAGGAATGGGGTTTATGATACTTGTGGCCAGTCTACCTCCCTATTTACCATCAAACCCGCAAGACGCATTTCTCCGGTCACAACCACAAATATGATAACCCCAACAAAATCAGCGTGCAGATTTAATTACCTGGCCACGGTCAGCAGTGATGCTGCGTAACGAGTTGCCCAACAAGACGGGGCTGGAGTCTGTCCCTGCGGCAGAGGGTCAGTGGATACTGCTGATCGCGACTCCAGTTCCGTCTTGACGGGCACTCGGTCCAGGGCACATAGTCGGCCCTTTAACTCCTTGTTCTGCTGCGACAGTCGACCCGACTGAACTTTCAGTGTCGAGTTTTCCTGCGCCAGTTTCCGGTTTTCTGATTCCAGTTCAGCGACTTTCAACTCGAGGTCGTCCATCAAGACGCGCTTCCGGTCTCGAGCCGTCTGTGCTGCCACTCGGTTCTTCAGTTTTCTGGAAGTGGCGAAGAAAAATAATAATAGAATGATATAAATTTAACATAATCAACAAATAGTGCAAGTTCACGGACGTCGTGGAAGATGAGGTTTCCTTAAATTTGATTGGCCGATTACGTCTTTTGGACGGTACAGGAGTAGATTTCAAGAGTTACTGTTGTCAACCAGCATAATGTTGGCATATGTGTTACCATGGTTACGGGCCATATGTTGCAGGATTTTACAAATGTTCTAAAAAAAATATGGCAGCAACTGAAAACTCAAAATATCAATCATCATTCAATGCCAATAATCAACAGAATGTATTTAAACTTGCTGCCCCGTTTCCGTCTGCCACCCAGTCTGTCGGTTACCTGCGGAGGAGTTTCTCATCGGGTGACAGGTGGTTGAGACGGCGCCGCTTTCTCGGGCAGCCCGCGTCACCGTAAATATCGTCCATGTCCGCATCTATCGACACCGGCTCGGGCGATCCTCGCTTGATCGACGTGATCACAATCGCTGTTCGGGGTAAAACCGACATTTCAAACTGTGTTTCTTGATTCCGTGAACTTTTTTACAAGCTACCGCTAGATGCGGGCAAGTTGTGGTGAGGTTTTGTCTCTGATTTTCATTACGTCCAGTAGCTTTGCTTGTCCAAGTGGCGAGTGACGATGTGGCATCGTTGGATTGGTTTGACGTAAAGCGAAACCTGTATTTTGATTGGTCGATATTTGACAGCTCACCCTGTCATCTATTTTTAGAAATGAGAGCATTGGGGTTTTCCCGGGTTTTCCCACATGGTTTCTGATGCAAGGCAGCACGTGATGTTTATTTGACATACATTGGGCGTTAGCTCGTGCGAAAAGGGTAATATAGGGGGGTGTATCACCCCACAGCATCCTAGTCCTCGGGATGAAGCCTAAATAGATTACCTCCTGACTGCCTGTTTACAAGCCCGGCCGTGGAACGTGGGTGTGTGCTTGGATGATGGACGCTTGACCGCCGAATCCACCAAAATATCATCATCAGTAGTAGTAAGGGAGTCAAAATGATACCACCTACCGTGATATCATTTATAACCCTCTATAATACCCCCACCACCCCCGAAAAATCAAAAATTGGTTAACGAGGCAAATTGTCTCCCGACAGCAAATTTATGAATTTTTTGAGAAAATAATTTTGAAAAGAGGGAGTCAAAATGATACCACCTCCAACCAAAAGTTGGTGGTGGTATTGTAGTCCCAATTATATTGGTAATTGACTTGAAAAAATGGTTATAATAAAATATTATTAGAGAAAATGGATAATACAATACAATTGGAATTGAAAGTTTTTAATGCCTGTGTTGAAGAAGTTTACGAAGAATACGGGGGTTATAGTCCTATAAATAAATTCTATAAAATGAGAACACTAGGCGATATCGAATATATGAAATACCAGCGTAATTTATTACACTCCGATAAAAACGTTGCATTTACAATATTATACCGGCAATTATGTCAACTATACAAGAGGCAAATACAAACATTAAGACGGATAATGCGTATCGGATATGAAACTAAGGTGTATTATATAAAATTATTAAAACCCAACGATTCGTTTACGAATGTACATTTCTACGATATCGCTTATAAAATATGTATATTATTGAACAGAACTAATTAATTTATGTTGTAATCACAACACCAAGCAGACGACAATGTTCCAATTACACGCGTTATGAAAATGTAAATTAGGTGTCCCACCTTACACGTATATTAAGTGTCCATTTATAGAGAGGTTTACACGATTACGTCTTCCGGGATGGAAAATAAACACACTGTAATATATATTACACACACGGTTATTTATACCCTTATCAATGGTATGTAAAAGGGCTATCGATTTACACAGGTGGTGTACACAGTTTATAAACACTTAGTGAGGGTTATATAGTTCACGAATTTCCGGGATGGTTCGTTATTTAATTTTGTAAAAATATTTATAATTTAAAGCTGAACACCCCATATTATATAGAAAACATATTAATTAATATAATAAAATAATTAATTAATAATAAATAACAATTTTTTTATTTCACCAGCAAAGTTAGGTTTATATACGAGAAATAAACACAGCTCAGTGTCGGGACGCCGGCATTAATATCTCAACAGTGAGATAAGTTTCGCCACATGTACTTCACTCTGGCCGCTCTGCACATTATAGCGGATGGAGGTAACGAAGAGGAGGGGTGTCGCGGTCGGTCCAATGATGGGGTGTAGGAGATGTGAGTGTAACACACCTCGCTAAGCCGAAAAAATAAAAAAATAGAAGAAAATTAAGCGAAGGCTTAGCGGGGTGGACCCAGAAGGGTTTTGCTGGCGCGGGTTCGAGCCTCGGTGGAACCTAAAACTTTTCTTCTTTTTTTTCTTTTTAAATTGTTAATAATTTTCCTAAAATTAATTAATAAATTGTTTACTGCACCAATATAATTAATTTTATAATTAATTTAAAGAAAATTATAAAATTAATTATTTAATAAAAATATTAATTTCCTCCGACTTTATCTCCAAGTTTTTCCCTAAATTTATCCCAATCAGTACACTCAATTTTGGGCATGGTGTCGCGCGTCTTGATTCTTATATCATTTTTTAATTTTTCATATCTCCCCATTTCTTCCACCACGGATTCAAACTCTAAATTTGATATTTTCTTATCGGCCAACGCTTTGGACACCATAACGTCGATGCTATTTTTCTTAGACCTAGCGAGAACGGATATTCTATCATGTTTTCTACATTTTTTCTCGAGTTTTCCACCAGACGCCCTAATTACCATACACAACAACCCAGAAACGGCCGACACCGCACATAAAATCCCCGCTACGGGAACCGTTATAATGGTGGATATAGTTGCAGCTGTCCCCGCCCCACACAACACAGAAACACTCGCCAGAGCCGTGTTAGATGCTTCAGCCATGTTCACCGCGCGCCTATATTTTTTAGCGTTTCTTTTTCTATTTGTATATTCTCTAACTAAAATATCCTGCATAGCGACGATATTATTCAACCTAAAATCTGAACTTCTTTCGTTAATTGTACACAGTGTTGATGGAGTGATATTGACAATTGGAAGCGGTGATTCGTTCATGATTTTCAATATATTAGTATTTACAAAATAAGTTCAATTAACAATGAGACAATAGTGGAAGAGTGAGTGAGTGAGTGAATAGGGTTTAACGTCCGCTTTTCTGACATAGAGGTACAAGCCTCAGGGAGTCTACACGCAGACGGGTCAACGGGGTCGTGTCCCGTATCCACCTGTCCGAGGGGGGTAAATCCCAACTTCAGAACTCAATATTTACAATCAAAATATATATTCAGTCCTGAAATTAGAACAACCTGATCTGGTGCCAGGCCCTCGCCACACCAGCATCATTTATCCCATCCCCTAAAAGTAATAGGATTAGCGCTAATCTTACTTTTATATATGGGGCATAGCCCGACTCAACTCTCACATACAAGAAAGCCAAAAATGTACATGAGGGCCAAATCCGGTATAGTGGGTTCCGGAAAGTATGAACCCAATCGTTAAGCCAGTTTAGTCGCCTTTTACGACAAGCAATGGCTACTGCAGCACAATTCTCAGGATCAGTTGATCCCGCCCCGGTGCCTGCACGGGGCAATAGTGGAAGAACTCTCTAGGTCACCGATTTTCGTAACAAAGTTTATAACACTACCTTGGGAAAGTCTAATTCGATCATAACCGGCGAACGAAACCACCGTCGAAATATCTCCAGCGATTTTAGTGACTCCAACCCCCCGTTCTTTCCTATCTACTACAAGATTTATCGCGACCGCGCCCACAGGTTTACCACTAGCATTAACCGAGCAGACCGCCATTCGGATAACTTCACCTGCAGCTGTCATAGCGTATCCCCCACATTTATTACTCGCTTTGGCACCGAACGAATATTCATAGTGCCCCTCAACCAATGGGCCCCGCTTCTCAGCCCAAACTGTTATGGCACGTTTTGGCGTTTTCATTGTTTGCACTATTCCGGCAAGCGCACTGTTTGAGGTATATGCCTCAGTACGAATCTTATAAGAGGCCTCCTCAAGACCTTTGGTCGCGGCTATACGATCATGTTTCAGTTTCTCGGAAACTTCGGTTATCTTTCCGTCTAGTTCGGTAAGTGCCGCTTCTCTACTGAGAGAGTCCTCTAAGCGCAACGCATCATAAGCCTCCGTAATGGTCGCCTGGTGGCCTTCTAGGGCTTTCTCAATACCCGACCGGGCCTCTTTTTGAAATTCAGTTATTTTTCCGTCTAGTTCAGCAACCGCCGCTTCTCTGATGAGAGTCCTCTGAGCGCAACACCTCATAAGCCTTCGCAAGGGCTGCCTGGTGGTCTTCTCGGGCTTTCTCAATACCAGTTCGGACCCCCTCAACACCCAACCGGGCCTCTTTTTGAAATTCGGTTATTTTTTCGTCTAGTTCAGCAACCGCCGCTTCTCTGATGAGAGAGTCCTCTGAGCGCAACACCCCATAAACCTCCGTAATGTCCGCCTGGTGGTCTTCTCGGGCTTTCTCAATACCCGTTCGGACCCCCTCAACCCCCAACCGGGCCTCTTTTTGAAATTCGGTTATTTTTTCATCTAGTTCAGCAACCGCCGCTTCTCTGATGAGAGAGTCCTCTGAGACCAACACCCCATAAACCTCCGTAATGTCCGCCTGGTGGTCTTCTCGGGCTTTCTCTATACCCGTTCGGACCCCCTCAACCCCCAACCGGGCCTCCTTTCGAAATTCGGTTATTTTTTCGTCTAGTTCAGTAAGTGCCGCTTCTCTGTTGAGAGAGTCCTCTGAGCGCAACGCCCCATAAGCCTCCGCAATGGCCTCCTTGTGGTCTTCTCGGACCCCCTCAACCCCCGACCTGGTCTCTTTCAGAAATTCGGCTATTTTCCCGTCTAGTTCAGTAAGTGTCGCTTCTTTGCTGAGAGAGTCCTCTAAGCGCAACGCATCATAAGCCTCCGCAATGGCCTCCGCAAGGTTCACCTGGTGGTCTTCTCGGACTTTATCAATACCCTACGCCGGGTCTCTTTTTGAAAATTTGGTTATTTTCCCGTCTAGTTCGGCAACCGCCGCTTCTCTGATGAGAGAGTCCTCTGAGCGCAACACCTCATAAGCCTCCGTAAGGTCCGCCTGGTGGTCTTCTCGGGCTTTCTCAATACCCGACGTGGCCTCTTTTCGAAATTTGGTTATTTTTTTGTCTAGTTCGGTAAGTGCCGCATCTCTGATGAGAGAGTCCTCTAAGCGCAACGTATCATAACCCTCCGTAAGCGCCGCCTGGTGGTCTTCTCGGACTTTATCAATATCCGACCTGCTCTTTTTGAAATTTGGTTATTTTCCCGTCTAGTTCGGTAAGTGTCGCTTCACCGATGAGAGAGTCCTCTAAGCGCAACGCATCATAAGCCTCCGTAAGGTCCGCCTGGTGGTCTTCTCAGACTTTATCAATCCCCAACCGGGCCTCTTTTCGAAATTTGGTTATTTTTTCACCTAGTTCGTTTAGTTCCGTATGCGTTTCTTCACGACTTTGTGTATTCACAGCCAGGGCATATTCTCTAAGTTGTGATAGTAGACTCTTGTGAATCTCGTCCGTGGCCACCGATATAGTTCTATTGATCAAGGCCTTTGTTTTTTGGGTAGTTAAAAAGTCGCCCTCTGTCGGGATGAATCCCCTTCTGTCGGTTCCAAATTCTTTGAATTTGTCACCCAATCGGAAGAACTACCTGGTCCATATATACTCATTTCAATAATGTTGATAATATATATATATATATATAAATTACGAACATGCGTTTAATTCTAAATAATTTTCTTAAAATTAATTAATTTGAAATTTCGAGAACGACCGAAATCGGGAAATCGTTCTTCAACTCTCGCCCTTTATCATCAAGAATAGAAATCTTCAACTCGTGGATGTGTCCCAATTCCAAAACTTTCATCTCGGGGTGTGGAAAGTCTAAGGTCACAGTCTCGCCATAGAAACAGTCGCTGGCAGGCACCGTTTTCAGTAATGTGGTGGGAGTGCCGTCTACCGTGTTGTATGATGTGTTCACCCGATCCAGGTGCACCCCGAGAGTTTTCATGAAGGCGAAGTTTACTGGGGTCGTGCCGACGTGCTCGCCCGGATCAAACATCCCATCATTGTTGGCAGGGAGTGTTATTTTAAATCCTAACAGTGAGCCCAACCCAGGTGAGACCCTTAAAATTTTATCAACGGTCAATGTCGCAAGCCCCGTGGCTTTCGAGACTGAGAGAGTGACTACACCAGGAATCTTCGACGCGACAAAAGCTTGAAGATCTCCGAAATGCTCGTCAACATCTCCTAAGAAAAACTCGAGCGTTTCAATGTTTTTCCACCCGACCGTGAACGTGATTGATCTGAGGACTACCCGGCGTTTTCCGCAGCAGTTATCGATTGACTTTTGAAGTTCACAACTCCCTTTTTGAACATTAATGATAGTAGCAAACATAATAATATCTTTCAATGGATACCAAAGCATTTAGCTTTAATTCTAATGCAAAGTACGTGGTCGGAGGTAAATACACGCAAAAAGACGTTGTTAACCGCCTTGTACACCCAACCGTAACGGTTAGACCGGACAGTGGCTTTGCCACCAATTTCCCTAACATCTTTGAACAATATAGACTGCCGAAGATTACTACGATGGAGGCGGTAAACTGGTGGAAAGCAACACCTATGCAGTTTTGGCAGAACCAAATAAATTTCGCTGTATGGTGCGCAACAGCCGGGTGTGGAGTTTCACATAAAGACCATCTAACATCCAAGAATGTCATGCTCGAAGTGTCGTACAAACCCAAAACTTTCACGCGTATTATACTATTAGGAGGATCTCAAAGAACTAGGTATTTCACTACCTCAAGACGACGCCTGGGATCCCATTTCCAACGCATACGACCGTATGGCGTTTGAAAGACTGTGTAACGAATTTAACGTTTCAAAAGACGCGGACTGGAGACAGAAAGCATTTCCTACCAGCACCGGCCTCGGGGACGTTCTCATTCGGGGCCAGTCCGGGAATTGGACGCAGACTGATTTTAGACACGATCACTCCGGTGACCACATCGTCAGTCGGAACGCCGGGAATTTTGACCCCGCGACTATGACTTTCGGGCCGGAAGTGTCTGTAGGTCGGCACTGTGGCGTGATTTCTTGTAAAATGTTACCTCCGAAACGGGCTCACGTCGATTACATACAGCAGGCTGCTGAGGTTCAGAACGCGTGGGGTACATTTATGTTAGATAAGGGTATAGGGTTCACGCAGGCCGGGGTTACTCGCGTCAACGACTCCATTCGCACGTACGTCTGGGCCATCCTCGGCGCACAGAAGCAAACTCGCAGTTCTATACTGGGCACGGGAACAGCGTTTGATGCACAAAAACAATTCTTGGCACTTGTAGAGGACGCCATCTCAGCTAGGGTGGACCTGGAGAAGGCGATCCAGAATTATCAAGACGTTTTGCAGAATGCCAGCACTCCAGTAGACTATGTATTTGGAATAGGTCTTTATATGGCGCCGAGCAATATGATACTACGAGACGACCCGGTTGACGGTTACAATAATCAGATCGTAATCACCACCGCCAATCAAAAAATTGGCCACAACGGTAACGTGAACACGGATATCATCAAGCGCACCCCCAACATGATCGGGTTCAACAGTGTTGAGGTTGTAAGTGGAACCGATTTCATAAAACGCCCAAAACACAAAATGGATACACCTCCCTCAACACAATCGAACCCAGTACCCCCAATTCGTAAATTGGATGCACCATCGAGTTCCCCAAATCCAATCATCAACAATGTTGGAACAGGAGCGGAAACACTAATCGAGATTGGAAGCACAACACACAAGGAGGAGAAATTAGGGCTCGTCGTCGCCCTCGTGGCGATCGAATTATTTACGCTTTGGTTTTAGGAACTCTCTGGCGAAGAATAGTAGGAGACCGGCGATTGCCACGATTAAAGCCCAGTTATTTTTGGCTAGCCATCCGGCCGTTTTTGATAATATAGATAGCAAGTAAGAAACGATACTTCCGATCAGTCCAGGTAGTGCGGCAGCCGCCTTTTCGGCCAATTTAGCCAGAAGACTGGCGAGGGCTTTTAGTTGTTTTTTTACCCACTCCTTGGCTCCGCCGGATGGCGCGGGTGGTGGTGTGGGTACTGGCGCGGGTGGTGGCGCCGCACCACCAGTGAAAGCTAGAACTATGGTCGATATAGTCATGCTGATAGCAACGAGGATGCTTGCTATCGTGACACCTGCTCTCTGAACAGAGTGCGAAGACGCTCACCGAGTGTCGTCTCCTCGTGCAGGACCCTCGAGATTGTTTCGCGGATCCGACTTATTTGGGTGCGGAGAGCCTCACGGTTAGTCGATGCAGCCTGCAAGCGAGCTTCTCTTTCGTCCCGCAACGACCGCAGGCGTTCGGTGATCCGCTCGGTAGATTCTCTATCGCCACCCGCTTCCTCCAGTTTTCTTTCTTCTAGCGTGATATGTTCATCCAGCGACGAGAGTTTGGCGAGGTTAAGGACCAGTTCGCCCCGAACCGTTTGCATAACCTTATCGAGGCCCCGGAGTTCGCGAAGAGGTAACGGTGGGTCATCGTTGAGTATTTCGTTTTCGCTGAACGTGGTCTCCATCGTGTTAATAGCGTCGGTGGCTACTCGAGGGACCTCGTTTCTATCGCGGAGGCCATTTTCGCCATCGTTTCGTCGGTAGACTGTAGGGCCTCTACAGTGCGGGGCGGCATAATTGTTTTACCCCTCTTCCAATCTGGGAATCCGAGTTCGTTCCTTATGAGTTGGCCACCGCCCGGGTTTCCTGCAATGGTGCTCAGTGCTAGGGGTTTACCGGTCATCGTGTTGACGATCGGGAGATGTGATGCTGCTTTTAGTAGTCGCGACCGACAGATGGGACCAGACCTTTTTCTGCCAAACTGTTGTAGTAGTTGCTTACAGCTCCCTCGAGTAATTCCCGACTTTGACTAGTAGTAGCGCCACCTAATTCCCCCGATTGCGATTGGATTGGAACTGGAGGCTCTATGAAGGTCGTTTCGTTATAGTTATCGATGTCACCATCTATGTCATAATCATCCTCATCCTCATCGACGTAATCGTCTCTGCCGATTTTATTTGTGTCAATATCGTAATCAGCCATTATTTATATTTTTTCTTAAAATTAATTATGTATTAAAGACAAAACCATACGGGTTTAATATAGATTCACTAAATTATGTCTTCAAGTCAATACGGTCGCAAACTCAATCCATACCGCAGACTGCGTGAGCCCCTCGGGGCAAAAGGCGTGAGACAGAGTGTCGTTATTACGAACAACCCATCGACGATCGATCAGAACCAGCAGCTCTTGGTCCGCTTCCCCAACCTCGGAGCTAACGACGTCATTGTGCCGGGGACTGTTCGCCTCGCTTTCACTATTTCGCTGACGTCGACGGACGAGGACCGAACCGTCGTTCAGAACCTGGGTCGCGCCATAGTCAAGAAGACCATGATAAAGATTTCTGGTAATGAGGTGATGTCGATCGATGACAGCGACGTCTACCATTGTTATCAGGACCTATGGAAGACGGCGCAAGAGCGCGAAAACGCTGTCCATCAGGGTATTGACACCAGCAAAAATAAGAACGTAACCAAACTTAGAATCGGGGCTGCTAACAAGGCAGATAACAACGCGAGTGACAACGCGGTCGCGGGCGCTTACGGCAACCGCTTCTACATCCCGTTCGACTTTGAGTTGCTGGAGAGCCACATGCCCTACTATCAGAGTGCTTTGGCTGACCGCCGCCTCGAATACGAACTAACGTTCAACGACTACGGCCGAGTTCTCATAGCCACCGACATGTTATCGACGTATACGATCGACAATGTTTCGCTGGAGTACGACATGGTCACGATTCCCGAACTCGCGCGATTGATCAGAACCCAGTACGCCGGGCGCGTTGCCATACTTTACGACCGAGTTCTTCGCCATCGCAAGATGACGAAAGACAAAGGCGACACATTGTGGAATATTAAACATCAAAACAAAGTACCCGCGCCGATCGATGAAAGGTATATGATGCTGTTCGAGGAGGCTCGGTTAGCGCTCGGTGCTAGAAAAACCGACAGATTCTATAACCCCAAAATCACGAAGGTAGAGGTGACGATCGAGGGAGTCCCCAATCAACTCTACAGCGCGGGTCTTCGCGCGCACCAGCAGTGGGATGAAGTAAGAAAGCAGTTTGCTGCCAGGTCTAAGCGCTCTCCGGAGGTTGCAGCGGTTGCCAGAGACCTGCACCTCTCGGCCGTCTCCCTCGCGGAGTTTCTGAATACCAAATACGCGTTATGGCTAGACATGCGAGCCAGCGACGACGACCAAATACACGGCAGCGGACGCCAAGTTCAGAACGCTAGTGAGGGTGTGACGATCCAGATAACCAAAGAGGCGGATGGAAATGGGCCATTGAACGTGTACTTATATATAATTACAGACGCACAACTCAACATCGAAGATGGTCGATACGTCTCAGCACTCTACTGATTTAATAAAAAAATCATCTAAGGATTTATTAATTAATAAATTTGATAAAATTAAGAAAATTAGCAATCAATACCAATTCATGATTGGAGATGCCCACTCTGCCATAATATGTGGGCAGACAGGATGTGGAAAAAAAACGGTTTTCATCCTAGACTTGCTCGAGGGCTCCTACCGCGATGCCTTTTGTCACATTGTGATCCTGTGTCCCACTGTGCGGCACAACGATACTTATCAGCGGCGCCCGTGGATATGGACCGACCCTGAGGTATACGTTATTGACCCCGGTGATAGGCTTCACGATTGGCTGCGTGGTTTATACCAAAGATTCCAGGGTGAGCCCACCCTATACGTGATTGACGATTGCTCGGCCAAGGCGGCGATGACCAAAAAGAAAGACATGCTCTCCGAGCTCGCATTTTTTGGCCGCCATGCTAGGCAAAGCGTATGGATATCCACTCAAAAGTACAACGCCATCCTCAAGGATCTGCGCGAGCAAACGAAATGGGTCGCCCTCTTTCACTGCAAGGACCGAGACTCATTCGATGATTGTCTTCGAGAGAATGACGTTATCCCAACGCGTGAGGAGCACCTGGAGGTTCGACAGATGCTTTCGGAAACTAAGCACGCCAAGCTTCTGCTAAAGACTGATCAACCAACTGCTTACGAAGTTATCAATTAATTTTATAATTAATTAGCAATTACTTAACGCTCGTTAGTAATTGCCGAGTAAATGCTTAACAATACTTAGCAATTGCTGAACAATGCTGAACAAATGCTGAACAATGCTGAACAAATGCTTAACAAATGTTGAACAAATGCTGAACAATGGTTAACAATGTTAACAATTTGGTGCTCCGCTGCGAGCTTTGTTGCGAGCATAATGGTGATCATAAGTATCGGGTGGTGCGCTTGGCAATATGTTAAAGTGATGAGACTTGTTAGAATAGTTAAATTAATTTTAAGAAAATTAGCAATAATGAACTGCGACAAACTTCTCGATCAGCTAATAGAAGAAACCTCAACTCCGACTGCCAACATCCTGAAAGATAATGAAACATCAACTCCGACAGAGCAATCGGGATCAACTCCAACTCCAACGGCGGTTGGTATTGGGTTGAGTGCAACGACTCCGAATGAAAATGAAAATGCAACGCGACGAGAGCGGCTAGCTGCGGTGGTTGCTGGGGGACAATCGGAGCATTATCTCGGTAGGCGTCTCTCAGTTTTTCAGGTGGATAAGATGTCAGATGCGGAGATCGATAAAATGTATGCGCGATACGAATCTAGGTTAGGTGCGGAGATGACAAAAACTCTTGGATCGGCGGCTATTCATTTGTACGCAACCGCCGTTAGTATACTTCTCCCTATACCAATCACCGCGGGATTGATTGACGATCTAGAGACTGACCCTTTTATAGGTCACACTCTTAGAACAGCCTGCTGCTCAATTTATCACAAGTTTGGAATGTACTTAGCTCCGCTGACAACCGCGTTGACCACGGGTAAACACTGTCAATTTGGACATATATGCCCACGAACTATAAGCCCTAATATTAATATCATAAATGATGACACAAGACACACCCGCGAGAGTGACGGAACAGCAATCTCCAACAGCGTTGGGGATTGCTCCAACCCAATCGAACCCGATTGCAGCACTTCCAACTCCGATTGATCCTCGCGATTGGAGTTGGGGGTTGCACGACATAAAAACCCAAAAAGGCAGGCAGCTGGGAGGGCGGCGGCTGCCACCCGAAAAGTTAAACAAGATAAAATACTCGCCGAGCTTCGAGAGGCTAAACAGTCGTTGCAATCGGGGACGGAGACAGCAAAACATCTGAAGACAGAGTTGAGTACAACAACACCCCCAATTCACGAATTGGAAGCACACTCAACACCCAATCGAGGTTGGGCGAATCCGATTGAACCCCAATTCGTGAATTGGAGTTGGGTTGTTGGTGCCCTGTGCATGTGGAAATACCCCCTATTACACCAATCCTTATCGAAAAAACAACCAGCCAGTGTTCAGAAGAAAGTTACGAAACACCAATCGCGATTGGATGCGCCCCATTTAAACATTGATCGCGACCCCTTTTATATGCAATAATTATAATGGCTGAACAAGATGGTAAAATGTTAGTGAATGCGCTTTATCACGCCATGGTGATATCGGGTTTCAGTATCGGGTATGCTCGACTATCAAAGATGGCCCTAGGAGGGTCCGCTCACAAATTGGACTTTACTGTGAGAGACATAGGGCTCGCGACCTTAGATCTAGCGGCCGCAGTTTGGACCCGAGATTATCTAGTTAAAGCTGGAATTCTACCAGTTAATATATGGAAATAAATGGCTTCAATCGCAGTAATAGTAGGTGGTGCGCTTGTAAACGCATTGGCGTTCAGCGGTAGCAACTTTATATTCTCGAAAATGAGAAGCTCGAACGTGGATGAGGAGTGTAAGCGTCACGATTTAGCTGTAGAACAACTCAATAGCGCAAAGGAAGCATGGTCGAAAAAACGAACCGCCCATCTGGACTGGGTCAACGAAGAGCTTCGCCGCGAAAATCACGCCGCACAAACTTTTCAGAACGTTGAAGTAGCCAACCGCGAGTACGCGCTGGCATATCCGCATAAAAGGCTCGCGCCGCTGGATCGTGAGCCCCAACTTTCAGATTTCTATGTACCGTCAGAGCCCCCAAAAAGACCACGAGATCGCGTTCAGCGTCGTAGGGAATGGGAATTGGGTGGTGGTGGGTATCGTCGGCTACTATATTCAATCGAGATTTTAAATTAATTATTTTAAATAATTTTTTTTATAAATATATATATATATATATATATATATATATATAGAATGATGTCAGTTGACAAACTTTATTTTGCTATGATCGATGTGGGCTACACGGCCCTTAAACACCGTATAGCTGGTGCAAAGAGTATGATTCGTCTGGCCCGAGATTCTCTCGAGACGTGGCGCGAGGACGAAAAAGCGGCCACCCTTTTCGAAAAGCGGATGTTAGATTCCTCCACCAATCCCGGGGGATTGGATTTTCCCAAGTTCCTTCAGAACTTAACCCCCAATCGCGATTGTACTTCCAACAAAGGTTTATTATTATCGACGCAGTTACCGGACGATCTGGCGAGGGCATGTTGGAGATTGTCCGATATATTAGAATACATCGCATGCGATGAACACGCGCAAACTTAATACCAAACTATCGGTTCGCCTAACGCGCAAGCTAGCGAACACGTACTATAGGCCCCGCGGCTACTGGAAGGGACTCGCGGCCATCAAGAACCTCGCGGCGGCGACCAAGGTTTCAGAAAACGCTGTCAAGGAATGGCTCAAGAAGCAGGCCATCTGGCAGATCTATTTACCCGCGCCTCACAATATTCCGCGCCCGAAATTCGACGTGCCGGTACCGAACCAAGTTCACCAAGCGGATCTCCTGTTTCTCCCTCACGATCACGTCGGTCGCAAGACGTACAAGTACGCACTGACAATCGTTGACGTAGCGAGTCGTTATAAGGGGGCTGAGCCGTTGGCCATTAAAGAGTCTAAGGAGGTGGCCGAGGCTCTCTCCCGAATATATAAGAGGAGTCCTCTCAAATGGCCGAATCTTCTCCAGGTCGATCCCGGCCGCGAGTTCATGGGCGCGGTCTCTCATCTATTGTCTAAGCACGACGTTTCTGTCAGACGCGGCCGCGTCAACATCCACCGGGACCAGGGGATCGTGGAGCGCTTCAATTGAACCTTGGCTGAGAGACTGTTCGGACACCAATACGCTAAAGAACTGTAGACCCTCATTCGCGATCGACCGAGTGGGTGGCCAGACTGCCCGCCGTGGTCTCCGCACTGAACGGAGAGGTGACCAGATTGATAGGTAAGAAGCCTGTAGATGCTATCAAGTTTAAAAGGGTGACGAGCGAGCCCTCTGCCGTCTCGCGCGGGCGACCCGTTGGTTTAGAGGAGCAACGGCTTCCATCGGATATTGACGTCCGTTACCTCTATCAACCGGGAGAGCTCGAAGGTGGCAGCCGCCGAGCGACTGATCCCGTGTGGTCTCTCAATGTATATCATCTAGATCGATCTATTACCAAGCCCGATGAGCCCGTGCTCTACTATTTGGATGATGGGCCATCTCGAGGGTTTGTTCGTGAAGAACTTCTTATGGTGCCTTCTGACACCCAGCTACCCCCGGATCATCAGAGTCTTTAGATTGCTAATTTTCTTAATTTTTTCAAAATTATTAATTAAATAAATCATTAGAGAGGTTCTGTATGTATTCCGTCTGGTAACACGCGTCTTTTATCGTAGTATGCCGAGAGTCCTAATTTTTGTTGACAGTACGTTTTCATAACGCCGTCTTTCATTTTAAATCCTCTATTTTGTGCTACATCTATAATGTGTTTTCCATCTTCTGTAGTTTCACTTAGTACTCGTTTATATCTATCCCAATTTAAATTGTTAGTTCTCTTGGACATTCCTTTCGCAGAGTTTTTATTAATTTTAATTTGTTCCAAATTATCTTTAGTGAAATTAAATTTTTCTACAAAATAACACTTACTAGATAACGCTATCGCCCTATCTCCGGTAATTTCCATTTTGAAAAGTCCGGGCTCTCTTTCGCTCCATTTATCCCAAGCCAACCATTTCTTTTTTTCTTTTTCAAACCCGTCTAGTAAGTTGGGTCTAATCAATTCCTCTATCGTTTTTCCACTAACTCCTATATACATACTATCTGTATCCATCTGTATTAATTCAAAGTCTTCTCTTTTTACGTATTTGTCTAGAAATTCGTAGTAAAATTCCAACATTCTCAATTTAGCTAGTTGATAAACCGCTATTCCACAATGGAATGGTCTCTTTACCGCACACCTGGGTTTTCTTGAAGATATTTCGTACGCATCTCCTATCTCTTCCAAATCGTCAAAGAATGCAGATCTTAATGCTTTGTCAACACAGGTTTCGTTTTGTGTATATGTCGTATTTAAATGTCTCTCCGTTGCCTCTATCATTTTTCCACAACACGAGTTTCCTAATAATTTCATTATGTCGGCTACTGGTTTCTTATTTGGTTCTACATCACCTGTTCGTCTTGCGGCTGTGACTTCTTTTGCGAACCATTCGAATGGTTTTCCGCTAATATAATCTATAACACGATGAACTCCAGTTATTTCTAGGCCGTGTTTTAAATACCATTTCAACAGTGGCGCGTACAGCAATACTTTAGTGGCGGTCATAGATCCCACCAATTTTTTTCCATCTCCTCTTGTTCGGCCAGTATCTTTTAAATATTTTAACATGTGTGTGGGAACTTCATCAACCTCTACTTCTCTGTTTTATAAATATTGGGACATTTCAGAAAACTTTATCTTTTAAGTTGTGTGGAACTTCTATATCCACCTCCGCAAACCCAAACAGTCTCCAGATAAAACTCATTTTACAAAACTTTTTAATAAATTTAGGGTTATGTGGGGTATCTATATGTATAGTTTCTCTCCCACACGGCATCTCTTTATTTAACGTAGATAAATATAACGCGTTTGCATCGTACCCCAAAACAGCCTTGCAAGGTTTGGAACCCACTCTAATATTTGAAACACCAGCTTCTGCATATCGTGTAAATACTATTGATGGACCGCCAACTAGAGCGTCCTTCATCATTTCGTATGTTTTCTTCTTTTGGTGCATATAGAGCATCCTCCGGTATAATCGTCTTTGAAGATTTTTGTTCTTTAATGGTTTCCTCTCAATAAATATTGTATAGCTACTCCAGGTAGTGTTACCGCATCTTTGAAAATATCCACACCTCTGTGTTTATAAAATTCACACATTTTTTCCACCGCTTCTAGGAACGGTGCTACATCTAAATCATTATAATATTTCAACCAATCTCTGAAAGTTTTCATATTATTTTCTTCGAAAATTCTACGACATTTACTTAATTCTGTTTCATCTATTAACATTTTCCCAGATAGTTTGGAATACCAATTCTCTATATCCGGTAGTCCTGGGTAATCCAGTTTGTCTGGAGAATCGAACCACTCATAAGGAAAGAAAGATTTCTGTCCTTTGCATTCGTAGGCTTTTATCCAACTATCGTAACTTACACCGGGTCCTAGATAAAGTATTACATCAAGAAATCTAAACTCTTGAGTAAATAGAAATATTGTTGCGTTTGCACGTTTTCCGACCATTACTTTCTTTGTTGTTGATGCCAGTTCGCCTACTAGGTATTTCTTTATTAAGTTTATATCATACTTACTGCTGTTAAAACCTATAACCGGTACTTGCTCTATCCACTGTTCGATCTTGGCGATTTGGTTTTTACGTAAATGTTCTGTATTAAACCCATATCTTGACCACACTTCTTCTCTTATAGCTTTTCCCCTGACTTTCAAATCTTCTACAAATTTTTGCTATAAGTTTTGCGGGATCTTTATCACAAATATGAGTTACTGTTCCTGAGAAATTATCTCCTATACTAACGCTTACCGGAACGTGCTCGGCTTCATACTCTAGATTATTACCGAGAGTTTCAAATTCTGGGTTGAGATATGCCTCAAAATCGTATACTATCTGATATGGATAAAGAGTAGTGTCAAAAAAAAAGCAACCGATCTTTATGTCTTTACCCGTTCTTTGAAATTCGTATTCCCACATAACTACTAGGTTGAATTCTTTGCTTCTTCTAATAAATGTATCTCTTCTCATAGTGGATGCGCGTTCTTCTTTTCTATACTTTGCATGAATCTCACACCCGTGCCAGTAGCAGCCGTGATATTGATATACGGTATTGGTTTCCGTACAGTATCCATCTACTGGAGCTCCTAAAACCCATCTTTCACCCCCGTGTCCACACTGTTCGTGGTGAATGTGAATTCCCTCGCGCTTTTCCACAGAGTACATCCAATCGATCGCCCCATAACTGTTAGAACTTTTTGGGTAGAACGCTTTCTCGAACGACGAACGCGGGCGGTCTAAATAATTACCATCACATATTACTTTTGTCTCACCTTTCATACATGTTGGTCCGTGTCTCTTCATATTACTCGCTTTCGTGAATTTCTGCTTGCAATTATCGCAGGCGTAAATTTTAGATAGGTTTTTAAGGTTTTTTATCAGAAATGCGTGATTATTAAACAGTCCTATTGTCATTGGTTTATTACCTATTGCCTTATAGTGTGCTGGTACCTTTTTCAACCACCATACGTTACATTCGGTGAGTTGATATACTTCTATACCGATTTTAAAAAACTCTTCAACCTTTTTCAGATTTGAAAAAGGAATTGGTGAAACCACATTACTACCAAAATATTGCTTACTAAGTTCTTTCGCCTTTTCTGTACATCTGTCGGGTCTTTTATCTGTCATATGCATAGCTAGACACCTGAACAGACAAAGGTTGTCATTATACTTATCTAAAGAATACATACCTTTTTTATTCTTCAGCCATTCTGGAAGTTCTCCTCCTGCTGCTTCTTTGGATTGTAGTCCCAAATCTATTCCCCTACTACCCTGTATTAGCTTTACGAAAACCTCTACCCATCTTACAAACTTCCACTTTGTATTCGGTCTGTCTATTTTATCGGACATTATTCGTGTTTGCTCCTTATCTGACAGCCATTTTTTAACGGTTTTCATTGATGATAGTGGTTCGCTACCGAGATTTTTGTGCATTATTATAGTTACAGGTTTTCCATTTTTAGTTTCCTCCATATGTTCTAGCTTGTAAGAATATGAATATCTCAAATAAAAATTGGTTGTTATATAAGGAGCGAGTTTATCGGACATGCGTTCAAACCCGTTAATGTCAATGTTTTTACGAAAGGATAATGTAATTACCCGTCTTCCATTTTCTACCTTTTCCAATGTTTCATCGTGAGCCCCCAATATTTCTTCACCTTTTTCCACTATCGCGCGAACTATAGATCTTTTATTTGGTATTTGGTCACCTGTGTGTCTAATTTGAGACAAATTATTGGTGCTTGAAGGTTTTATTACACTAGCCCTTAACTCTGCAATACTTTCTTTTTTGATTCTGTTACCAACTTCCTCCGCTTTGGATATATCATTAAATGCCCCTCTTTTATAGGCGCGGGTAAACCGCTTCATAAACACCTTATTCTTTGTGGCGTTTATCAGCTTTGTCAACCCCCTAACTCTCAACCGTTTACTATAAGTAATCCCTAGAGATTCGGCTTCTCTTCTCAAACTTTCTATTTCTGCTCTAGTTTCTGGCGTTATCATATTTTCTGTATATACTTTTGTATATATACTTTTGTATAACCTATAAAATATGTTCAATTGGACGTCAAAAATTTACATAATGTTTTTTTTCACGTCCAATTGAACAGATAAATTTCATAGGTTATATACATATATAATGGAGTGTGTGACTTGTTGTAAGACGTTTACGTGTAAAAACTATCTACGAAGGCATCTAGCGAGACGTAGAAAGTTTCCTTGTGTCCCCCAAAAATTTCAATGCCCCAGATGCCCTTGTAAATTCGTTAGTGCCCAAACTCTTTGTAGACATAAGCAACTACGCTGTCAGGTGGCTAAAGGTGAACGTGGTAGACTAGAGCTGGTAGAATTAGTTGCTGATCTGCGAAATAAATTAGCTATATCGGAGGAGAAAAATGAGGTGTTGGAATATAAACTATTGTACTTGCATGAATGATTTCGACTTTTTTCAAAAGTCAATTACCAATATAATTGGGACTACAATACCACCACCAACTTTTGGTTGGAGGTGGTATCATTTTGACTCCCTCTTTTCAAAATTATTTTCTCCAAAAATTCATAAATTTGCTGTCGGGAGACAATTTTCCTCGTTAACCAATTTTTTATATTTCGGGGGTGGTGGGGGTATTATAGAGGGTTATAAATGATATCACGGTAGGTGGTATCATTTTGACTCCCTTACTACTACTTCATCAACACTTAATTCAGACATGTGTGTCTCTTTTTTATTTTGTTTTTCTCTTTATTTCTGCTTTATGCAGACGGCGTGCAAGTCCATAGACTAGTCAGAGCGGCCGTTAAACGTAAGCATCAACTGACAAGTCAAGTATGGTCCTAACAAGAAATGCGCTTTCTCAGTATCGCCTACATGCATGCACCACAGGTGGAAGACTCGGACATATGACCCCCAACAAAAATGCCTATTAAAAAATCCCATTACCCAACCCATTTTTGGTCGTCTCGTACAGTACCATCTTCTATTATAGAAGATGGTACTGTACGAGACCAAGTGGATGTGGTAATGGGATTTTTTTTTAATAGGCATTTTTTTGGTGTCATAGTTCGGAGTCTTCCACCTGTGACATGCACCGCAGCATTATCGCAGTTCCTGGGTCAGTGTGGTCGTAACTATTCACGAAAGCAAGTTGTCCAATGGATGAGTCGGCTACTGAAGCCAAGATTTAGCGGTATGACCCAGATCTCAAACAGTAGGACCGGTAACAGTATTTATGACCAGCTAGTCTAGTTCTTTATCTGTAACTGAGAAATGGGCATTATGGCGTTGGTGATCGCTATAGCTTCTGATCTGCTAGGCAGGATAAGGATATATACTGTAACTATGGCAGATGCATATGGCGCGCCGTTTTGGACTTTAATAGCACTTTGTGATATCATCACTTCAAATGGATGATATCACCTATTCGAATGGATGATATCACCTATTTGATTTGAAGTGATGATATGCATTCGAATTGATGATATCATCACTTCAAATACATGATATCACATATTCAAATGGATATCACCTATTTGAATGGGTGATATCACCTATTTGATTTGAAGTGATGATATCATCCCTTCGAATAGGTGGTATCATCACTTCAAATACATGATATCACATATTCCAATGGATGATATCACATATTCGAATGGATGATATCACCTATTTGATTTGAAGTGATGATATGCATTCGAATTGATGATATCATCACTTCAAATACATGATATCACATATTCAAATGGATATCACCTATTTGAATGGGTGATATCACCTATTTGATTTGAAGTGATGATATCATCCCTTCGAATAGGTGGTATCATCACTTCAAATACATGATATCACATATTCCAATGGATGATATCACATATTCCAATGGATGATATCACCTATTTGATTTGAAGTGATGATATCATGCATTTGAATAGGTGATATCACCCATTTGAATACATGATATCATCCATTCAGCACAAACTGGTGATATCACCAATTTGAATGTGTGATATCATGTATTCAGAACGAATAGGTGATATCATCCTTTCGGAAGAAACATTATGTTTCAAAATGAAGGATTTCTCCCTGCGAAAAAAAATGAGAAAATAATCCTAACGTTAAAAACACTTGCTAAATATGCTAACAAAAATAGTGAGCATGCAAACGTGTTAATATTATAATTCTATTATGAAATTATTCTACAATAAGATATTACATTATGAACAAAACAATAATAATCCCGCAGTAAAGTCGCGTGCTTAAATCTTTGACTGGAAGCCCTGTTTCTGCTAGACTACTGTAAACAGGGAGTAATCATTTTCTCTTTTATCATTTAAACAAATGGGTGATATCATCTATTTGAAAGGATGATATAACCTATTTGTCCTGAATACATGATATGACGCATTCCAATTGGTGATATCACCAGTTTGTGCTGAATGGATGATATCATGTATTCAAATGTGTGATATCATCACTTCAAATGCATGATATCATCACTTCAAATCAAATAGGCGATATCATCCATTCGAATAGGTGATATTATCCATTCGAATAGGTGATAACATGTATTTGAAGTGATGATATCATGCATTTGATTTGATGATATCATCACTTCAAATCAAATAGGTGATATCATCCATTCGAATAGGTGATATCATGTATTTGAAGTGAGGATAATACCTATTTGAATGGATGATATCATCACTTCAAATCAAATAGGTGATATCACCCATTCAAATAGGTGATATCCTCCATTCGAATAGGTGATATCATCCATTTGAAGTGGTGATATCACCAGTTTGAATGCATGATATCACCATTCCAGTGTCGAATAGGTGATATCACCCATTCGAATAGGTGATATCATCACTTCAAATAGGTGATATCATCCATTCGACTAGGTGATATCATGTATTTGAAGTGATGATATCACGAAGTGCTATTAAAGTCCAAAACGGCACCCCAAAGATGCACGACACACGACTCTTATTAGAGTTCGCTAAGCTTTATAAGATAGAAATGCCTATACAGCTTTTAATACATACCATATTAACCCTATATATTTGGACACAATTTATTTGGGGAAACATAAACAACTATATGGTTTCGCTACAACAATGAGCATGCCAATATTAGAGTTGGTATGGTAGTAGTGGTCTAATCATAATAACAAGAGCTGTAGGAGAACAGCATAGCTCGACTACGAGGTTTGTCGATGTACACATAGCTTGACAAACAAGGTGGCTGTGGCCTGCATAAAAACCTTAACCAAGGTTGACTAAAAACCTTAACCAAGGGAAATTAAGCAAGTAATTCAAGGTTAAATGTAGATCAATGTCAGATATAGGTCAGGGGTTATTAATGTACATCACTAGGAGATGAAGTTTTCCAAGTATGGTTGCTGTAGGCCCAGGAGTATTCCATATACAAGCTTGGCTAAAAACCTTAACCAAGGGGAAATAACTAAGTAATCCAATGATAAAAGTAGGTCAAGGTCAAATATAGGTCAGGTATTATTGATGTACATCACTAGGAGATGAAGTTGTCCAAGTATGGTTGGTGTAGGGCCAGGAGTATTCCATCTACAAGCTTGACTAAAAACCTTAACCAAAGATAATTAACTAAGTAATTCAAGAGGAAATGTAGGTCAAGGTCAAATATAGATCAGGGGTTATTGATGTACATCACTATGAGAAAAGGTTGTCCAAGTATGGTGTCTTTATGCACAATAGTATTCTATGTACAAGCTTGAGTAAAAACCTTAACCAAGGTTGACTAAAAACCTGAACCAAGGGGAATTAACTAAGTAATTCAAGAGGAAATGTAGGTCAAGGTCAAATATAGATCAGGGGTTATTGATGTACATCCATATGAGAAAAGGTTGTCCAAGTATGGTGTCTGTATGCACAATAGTATTCCATGTACAAGCTTGACTAAAAACCTTAACCAAGGTTGACTAAAAACCTTAACCAAGGGGAATTAACTAAGTAATTCAAGAGGAAATGTAGGTCAAGGTCAAATATAGATCAGGGGTTGTTGATGTACATCACTAGGAGATGAAGTTGTCCAAGTAGGGTGGGTGTAGGGCCAGTAGTATTCCATATACAAGCTTGACTAAAAACCTTAACCAAGGGGAATTAACTAAGTAATTCAAGAGGAAATGTAGGTCAAGGTCAAATATAGATCAGGGGTTGTTGATGTACATCACTAGGAGATGAAGTTGTCCAAGTATTGTGGGTGTAGGGCCAGTAGTATTCCATATACAAGCTTGACTAAAAACCTTAACCAAGGGGAATTAACTAAGTAATTCAAGAGGAAATGTAGGTGAAGGTGAACTATAGATCAGGGGTTATTGATGTACATCGCTATGAGAAAAGGTTGTGCAAGTATGGTGTCTGTATGTACAATAGTATTCCATGTACAAGCTTGACTAAAAACCTTAACCAAGGTTGACTAAAAACCTTAACCAAGGGGAATTAACTAAGTAATTCAAGAGGAAATGTAGGTCAAGGTCAAATATAGATCAGGGTTATTGATTTATATCACTAGGAGATGAAGTTGTCCAAGTATGGTGGGTGTAGGGCCAGTAGTATTACATATACAAGCTCGACTAAAAACCTTAACCAAGGGGAATTAAGTAAGTAATTCAAGAGGAAATGTAGGTCAAGGTCAAATATAGATCAGGGGTTATTGATGTACATCCCTATGAGAAAAGGTTGTCCAAGTATGGTGTCTGTATGTACAATAGTATTCCATGTACAAGCTTGACTAAAAACCTTAACCAAGGTTGACTAAAAACCTTAACCAAGGGGAATTAACTAAGTAATTCAAGAGGAAATGTAGGTGAAGGTCAAATATAGATCAGGGGTTATTGATGTACATCACTAGGAGATGAAGTTGTCCAAGTATGGTGAGTGTAGGGCCAGTAGTATTCCATATATAAGCTTGACTAAAAACCTTAACCAAGGCGTGACGGTGACGCCGATGCCGACGCCGGGGTGACAACATAAGCTCTAACTATTCTTCGAATAGTCGAGCTAAAAATGTATTTGGACAGAATTTGTTTTGGGAAACAAACAAATTGTGTACGAATACTTAGGATTAATACGGTATACTTAACACATTAATGTGGTTCACTAATGCTACTGTTTCAGAGGCGGATACAGAAATAATTTTTAAATGCCAGATCGCCGCAGATGCGATTTCCTGACACCTAGGCCATGAAAAAAGTCATCCAACTATTCGAGTATTGTAGATTTATTTTTGCCAGGAGCAGGTGGGGTGGGTCCGGACCACCTGGACTACCCCCACCCCCCCTGTATCCATGCCTGTGTTTTCTACCTACGTGTAGGGGATCATTAAACACTTACAACAAATATTTCTCAAAATTGGCTGCTTGACCTAATACAAACTTTGTTGGCAAGATGATCTGGGTCTATATTCAATACTGGTTGCAATTTGCAATTAAGCCCCATTTCTCAAGTCGCAAAAACAAAGTGAAAGGGTTTAACATCCCAGCAACAGCTAATATCCTATAGAGACGGGACCACAGTTTAAAGTCTCATCCTACAGTTTAAAGTCTCATCCTACAGACCAGTGGGATGAAAATACTATGAAAGTAATTATTGATGCCCGAGGCGAGATTTGAACCCACAACCTCCGGATTGGAAGTCAGGTGTTCTAACCCCTAGTCCATGACCCATCCCTCAAGTCACAAATCAAACCACCAGGCACAAATGCTGCTGATCCTAGATATTGATTTATTGATTGTGTTTTTACATTCATTCAACAGCAAGGTCATATACAGACGGGAATGCACCTGTATGTGGGTATTGATTGACTGGTTGGGGTTTCAAGTCTATTCAACAGCAAGGTCATACACAGACAGGAATGCACCTGTATGGGGGATTTATTGATTGGGGTTTTATGTCGGTTCAACAGCAAGGTCATATACAGACACGAATGTACCTGTATGGGGGATTGATTGATTGGGGTTTTATGTCCGTTCAACAGCAAGGTCATATACAGACAGGAATGTACCTGTATGGAGGATTGATTGATTGGGGTTTTATGTCTGTTCAACAGCAAGGTCATATACAGACAGGAATGTACCTGTATGGAGGATTGATTGATTGGGGTTTTATGTCTGTTCAACAGCAAAGTCATATACAGACAGGAATGTACCTGTATGTGGGGATTTATTGATTGGGGTTTTATGTCCGTTCAACAGCAAGGTCATGTACAGACAGGAATGTACCTGTATGTGGAGATTGAATGGTTGGGGTTTTATGTCCATTCAATAGCAAGGTCATACACTGCCAGAGGTCCAGGAGGAAAATGAGTAAACCAACTCGTTGTTTTATCATCTTTATCCTTTTTGATCAATAAAATATTTACATTTACAATGTATTATTATTTACAAGACGTTAACAAGGCAGGTATGGCTTGCACATGATGAACATGCAATTATTGTATGTAATTGAAGGGGGCAGTGAAATAAGGGGGCTAACTCCATGAAGGAGTTAGCACATTTCTTCCACCGACACCTTCAAATAAAATGCAACTGGCCGTCCTAAATTCCACATCTTCAGACTTGTTTTACCGACTAGGTAGGCATACACATGTATAGTACATATGTACAGTATGCATCCATATTGATAATCCAATAAGGGGGATAACTCCCTCATGAAATTAGCCCCATTTTTCCACGGACAACTTTAATGTAAGTGGTCATACAAAAGAGTCCACCTTTCACACTCTTATATTACCGACTAGGTAGCCAATACTGTGTACACAAATCGATCATCGTCAACAACCATTGACCCTGTTTTAATTATTGCAGTTTTGTCCACAAATAATAAATACATGTATCCAGGGCTCCAGATAAGGAATTAGTAATTGAGTATTGTCACTCCATCATTTCTGAAGCAATTGGGTATTTCAAAATTTTAATTGGGTAAAATAGAATCACACTACTGTTTACACATCAACAGACAACAATTATTGAATACTTTGCTTCGAAATGAAAACATATCTTGGTATTTCATTAGAATTGTCTCCTTGGAGACAATTCTAATGAAATACCAAGATGTGTTTTCATGGAAAATAATAAAAAAAATGCTATATTTGTGGTCTGTTTATTGTTTTCTGCAGCATGATAAAGGTACCACACAATTGTTATTGCTTTTTGATACTCGCTACTTCTGATTTCAATTGGGTTTTTGGCAATTTTAATTGGGTATTTAAGCAAATACGCAGCTTATCTGGAGCTCTGTGTATCAGGCAAGATATTTTAAATGTGTTTTACAATGGGGGATAACTCTATGAAACAAGAAACCAGTAACACTGATGGATGTAGTCCGATGTACCCCTAAAAACTTTAGTAAAAATAAAAATTAACACAAATTTCTAAGTCATTGAGCACAGGTGCCGCATGGGTGGGATATAGAATGAAAATATGGATGATGACAAATAAGTACAATGTATATTAAGTTTCAAGTCAATCCGACTTACTGTAACAGATAGTAGGTAGCCAAAAACTTTTAATTCAAATCTTGGACATAGTCGGACAGGATGGCGACTATATGAACCCTTGAAGATGGGTATAGCGTAGTCAGGGTGCACATATCTAAACCCTACCCACAGACTGTTGACTAATTTGCTTATTGATTATTGAGTTTTACATCTGTCCAACAAGGTCAACATTAATTATTTATTTATGGTGTTTACTGTTCTGTCAACACAACTGAATGGCGAAAACAAGATATCACCCACCATGACAAATAGGGACTTAATGAGTTTTTTACCAGTGTATGTACTAAGATTAGTACTAACCCTATTATTTTTGGGGAGTGCAGCTAAGTGACTCCAGTGTGGTATGGACCTGGCACCAGGTCAGGTTAGTCTAATTGCAAGGCAGAATTTATGTTTTTCTCTAAATATTCAGTTCTGATTTTTAGATTTACCCCCATCACAACAGAAAAAATATGGGATTCGACCCCATAAACCCAGCCTACAATGATCTTAGCTGTTGACAGGTCATTAAACACCATTAAATCAAATTGACCAGTGTAGCTCCTGATCAGCTATAACACTCATGCAGCCCGTTACAGATCAGTAGCCTATTTAACCAACATTGCAAAGTATACTTATCTAGCAAAGTATACTTTGAGGGAGTAATCATTTATTTTTCCTAAAATGCATTATTTCATATAGAACTAACGACTGCATATATTTGATGATCAAAATTGATGATACTGAATTGATTACATTATCACAGCCAAAATGGCTGTGATAATGTAATAAATTCAGTATAATAAAAATTTCTCCCTCAAAGTGTACTTAGTAAGAAAAGTAATTTTGTAATGGCGAGTAACATACGGCCATGAGCATAGTATGCATTCTGGGGGTATACGGTAACTATCGTATTAATTATAGCAGTTGTCAGTGCCCAGGTCACAGTTCCAAGTTGACAAGTACAGGCACCTTCCTCATTATAAGGCAATTGGAGATCCTCAACCCTTGCCACACTGCAAACCTCTTTTATAATGTGTGCAAACTGTGTAGATCCAGATGAGACGGCTCGTAGCGAGCCGTCTAATCTGGATCTGCACAATTGTGAAATTTTCTCAGATTTTGTACAAAATTGAAACTTTTCTAGGAAATTAAATAGTCTGAAAATGTACCAAAAAGAATCTATGCCAGTTATTTATATTATTTAAAGGCACATGGGAAGTTTGAGGTGTGAAAATGTCCCTGGGATCGATCTAGGCTCACCAGTTAACAACCATCAACATCCTGTTTGTTTTCCTGAAGTATTGCAGTACCGGTATCTCGGCAGGATCAAATCCTTGAGCCGACGACCCAAACATGACTTACAAGTAAATCACTAACTAGAGCAAGCGAGCAGAGCCTCACGGATACCCCCGCCAGGACCAACAAACAAAAATATGAAAGCTATAACACATCAACATACTTCATATGCCGGGGGGAGAGGGGGGGGCGGTATAATGACACCAGTCGTTAACAGCCACCAACATCCTTTTTCGTTTTCCCGAAGTACTGCGTCTAGGCGGGATAAAACCCAGGTTGATGCCCCAAATTAGGCATATAACTAATTACTAATGACACTAGCCGTTAACAGCCACCAACATCCTTTTTTGTTTTCCTGAAGTATCGTGTCTCAATGGGATCAAACCCCTGTTCCGATGCCCCAAACACTGCCCAGTGTGGAGTTTTGGCCATGTAGTCCGCGGCCGTGAATGTCTGGGCACCGTCACTGTCGTTGTAGAGCCGGACCAGCTCGTGGAATCTCGGGTAGTCGATCCACGTCCACCACTCGCCATCTTTCTTAAACTGAGATGGAAATTGGGATGGTATTAGGTGGGACATTGGGGTTCCTGTAGCCTATTTCACCAACATTGCAAAGTACACTTATCTAGCAAAGTATACTTTGAGGGAGAAATTTTCAATTTAAGGATAAAATATAGTAATTTTTATTATACTGAATTTATTACATTATCACAGCCAAAATAGAATTTATTACATTATCACAGCCATTTTGGCTGTGATAATGTAATAAATTCAGTATAATAATTCTGCATACTTTTAATCATCAAATATACGCAGTCGGTAGTTTTATATGAAATAATGCATTTCGGGAAAAATAAATGATTACTCCCTCAAAGTATACTTAACTAGATAAGTATACTTTGTAATTTTGATGAAATCGCCTACAGGCATAAACTGATTGCTTACAGAGAATACCAGGCTATTGTTATCAGGTGAGGCTAAGAAACGCGTAGGAATTCCGAGGCTTGTCGAGCAATACCTATTATTACTCCCTATATAAGCTGATATTCCATAGGTTTGACTAATTCCCTGGGTTTTGACGTGCCTGGGCAATAGTTCCACGTGCCAGTGGAATAGTCCAAACTAGTTCACCCCTGAAAATCATTGTCATAGAATTCAACCTAATTTAGATTGATCAGTCGATGCGCCAAATTGACATTCATTGTGTCACATACACTGTTACAGGTTGAGTAACAAAACAGATATTTCATGGTTATTTGGGGGAAGAGTCAAAACATATTGTCACTCGGTGATGTGGATGACCGGATGCACTATTGCCCTTGGCCTTCAGCCTCTGGGCAATAGTGCTTCGGGTTGTCCACAGCAACTCAGGCTAATAGTTCCTCGAATGATCATGAAATAACTATTTCCAAGCAGTCTGATCAAGTTTATCTGTAGCCGATTTCATCAAAATTGCAAAGTATACTTTGAAGGTGCAATAATTTTTTCCGAAATGCATTATTTCATATAGAACTAACCACTGCATATATTTGATGATTAAAAGTATGCAGAATTATTATATTGAATTTATTACATTATCACAACCAAAATGGCTGTGATAATGTAATAAATTCAGTATAATAACAAGAGCTGTAGGAGAACAGCATGGCTCGACTACGAGGGTGTCGATGTACACATAGCTTGACAAAGAAGGTGGCTGCGGCCTACATAAAAACCTTAACCAAGGTTGACTAAAAACATTAACCAAGGGAAACTAGAAATGTGGCCTGTCGGCACACGAATACCCCCACTGGCAGCCAAAGAAAACGAGGCATTTTTGATCATAAGCCATTTAGCCGAGCGTTAAGGTTTCAAACGCATCAAGTCTGTGACCTTGACCCTGGGCATAGTGTGATAATCCATGCATCGGTGTAGAAGATATAGAGCGGAAGGGAATTTCAATAGGTTTGACCTTTGATCTTCAACTATGACCTTGACCTTGGACGTAGGTGCGTGGTTATTGATCGAGACACACCTTCTCATCCTGAGAAACATTTGTGCCAAGGCATTTGATAATGCATGCATCGGTGTAGAAGATACAGAGCGGAAGGGAATTTCAATAGGTTTGACCTTTGACCTTCAACTGTGACCTTGACCTTGGACGTAGGTGTGTGGTTATTGATTGCGACACACCTTCTCATCATGAGAAACATCTGTGCCAAGCCATTTGATAATCCATGCATCGGTGTAGAAGATATAGAGCGGAAGGGAATTTCAATAGGTTTGACCTTTGACCTTCAACTGTGACCTTGGACGTAGGTGCGTGGTTAGCAATTTGATAATCCATGCATCAGTGTAGAAGATATAGAGCGGAAGGGAATTTCAATAGGTTTGACCTTTGACCTTCAACTGTGACCTTGACCTTGGACATAGGTGCGTGGTTATTGATCGGGACACACCTTCTCATCACGAGAAACATTTGTGCCAAGAGCCATTTGATAATCCATGCATCGGTGTAGAAGACATAGAGAGGAAGGGAAGTTCAATAGGTTTGACCTTTGACTTTCAACAGTGACCTTGACCTTGGACGTAGGTGCGTGGTTATTGATCGCGACACACCTTCTCATCGTGAGAAACATTTGTGCCAAGCCATTTGGGAATTTCAATATTTTTTACCTTTGAGCTTCAACTGTGACCTTGACCTTGGATGTAGGTGCGTGGTTATTGATCGCGACACACCTTCTCATCCCGAGAAACATTTGTGCCAAGGCATTTGATAATCCATGCATCTGCATCCCGTGTAGAAGATATAGAGCGGAAGGGAATTTCAATAGGTTTGACCTTTGACCTTCAACTGTGACCTTGGACGTAGATGCGTGGTTTTCCAAGTATGGTTGCTGTAGGCCCAGGAGTATTCCATATACAAGCTTGAGTAAAAAACGTAACCAAGGGGAGATAACTAAGTAAGATCCATGCATCGGTGTAGAAGATATAGAGCGGAAGGGAATTTCCATAGGTTTGACCTTCAACTGTGACCTTGGAACGTAGGTGCGTGGTTAGCAATTTGATAATCCATGCATCAGTGTAGAAGATATAGAGCGGAAGGGAATTTCAATAGGTTTGACCTTTGACCTTCAACTGTGACCTTGACCTTGGACGTAGGTGCGTGGTTATTGATGGTGACACACCTTCTCATCATGAGAAACATTTGTGCCAAGCCATTTGATAATCCATGCATCGGTGTAGAAGATATAGAGCGGAAGGGAATTTCAATAGGTTTGACCTTTGACCTTCAACTGTGACCTTGGACGTAGATGCGTGGTTTTCCAAGTATGGTTGCTGTAGGCCCAGGAGTATTCCATATACAAGCTTGAGTAAAAAACGTAACCAAGGGGAGATAACTAAGTAAGATCCATGCATCGGTGTAGAAGATATAGAGCGGAAGGGAATTTCCATAGGTTTGACCTTCAACTGTGACCTTGAACGTAGGTGCGTGGTTAGCAATTTGATAATCCATGCATCAGTGTAGAAGATATAGAGCGGAAGGGAATTTCAATAGGTTTGACCTTTGACCTTCAACTGTGACCTTGACCTTGGACGTAGGTGCGTGGTTATTGATGGCGACACACCTTCTCATCATGAGAAACATTTGTGCCAAGCCATTTGATAATCCATGCATCGGTGTAGAAGATATAGAGCGGAAGGGAATTTCAATAGGTTTGACCTTTGACCTTCAACAGTGACCTTGACCTTGGACGTAGATGCGTGGTTTTCCAAGTATGGTTGCTGTAGGCCCAGGAGTATTCCATATACAAGCTTGAGTAAAAAACGTAACCAAGGGGAGATAACTAAGTAATCCAAGGATAAAAGTAGGTCAAGGTGAAATATAGGTCAGGGATTATTGATGTACATCACTAGGAGATGAAGTTGTCCAAGTATGGTTGATGTAGGCCCAGAAGTATTCCATATACAAGCTTGACTATAAACATTAACCAAGTAATTGAAGGTTAAATGTAGGTGAAGGTAAAATAAAGGTCAGGGGTTATTGATGTACATCCATATGAGAAAAAGTTATCCAAGTATGGTGTCTGTATGCACAATAGTATTCCATCTACAAGCTTGACTAAAAACCTTAACCAAGGTTGAGTAAAAACCTTAACCAAGGGGAATTAAGTAAGTCATTTAAGGTTAAATGTAGGTCAAGGTCAAATATAGGTCAGGGGTTGTTGATGTACATCACTAGGAGATGAAGTTGTCCAAGTATGGTTGGTGTAGGGCCATGAGTATTCCATCTACAAGCTTGTACAAAAACCTTAACCAAAGAGAATTAAGTAAGTAATTCAAGAGGAAATGTAGGTCAAGGTCAAACATAGATCAGGGGTTATTGATGTACATCACTATGAGAAAAGGTCGTCCAATTATGGTGTCTGTATGCACAATAGTATTCCATGTACAAGCTTGAGTAAAAAGCTTAACCAAGGTCGAGTAAAAACCTTAACCAAGGGGAATTAAGTAAGTAATTCAAGGTTAAATGTAGGTCAAGGTCAAATATAGGTCAGGGGTTGTTGATGTACATCACTAGGAGATGAAGTTGTCCAAGTATGGTTGGTGTAGGGCCAGGAGTATTCCATCTACAAGCTTGACTAAAAACGTTAACCAAGGGGAATTAAGTAAGTAATTGAAGAGGAAATGTAGGTGAAGGTCAAATATAGATCAGGGGTTATTGATGTACATACCTATGAGAAAAGGTTGTCGAAGTATGGTGTCTGGATGCACAATAGTATTCAATGTACAAGCTTGAAAAAAAACCTTAACCAAGGTTGACTAAAAACCTTAACCAAGGGGAATTAAGTAAGTAATTCAAGAGGAAATGTAGGTCAAGGTCAAATATAGATCAGGGGTTATTGATGTGCATCACTAGGAGATGAAGTTGTCTAAGTATGGTGGGTGTAGGGCCAGTAGTATTGCATATACAAACTTGACTAAAAACCTTAACCAAGGTTGAATAAAAACCTTAACCAAGGGGAATTAACCAAGTAATTCAAGAGGAAATGTAGGTCAAGGTCAAATATAGATCAGGGGTTATTGATGTACATCACTAGGAGATGAAGTTGTCCAAGTATGGTGGGTGTAGGGCCAGTAGTATTCCATATACAAGCTTGACTAAAAACCTTAACCAAGGCGTGACGGTGATGCCGACGCCGACGCCGGGGTGACAACATAAGCTCTACTTATTCTTCGAATAGTCGAGCTAAAAATGAATAAATTTATCCTTAAATTGAAAATTTATCCCTCAAAGTATACTTTGCTAGATAAGTATACTTTGCAATTTTGATGAAATCAGCTACTGGTGAGGCTAGTTTCTGATCTAGTATGATAAACTTGATATCAAAAGACAATAGGCTGGTGGTATTTTATTCATCAGGTAACGTGTTGCACTACAGAATGGGCAGTTTGTTTGTTTGTTTGTTTGTTTATTAGTGTTTAACGGCCTATCAACAGCTAAGGTCATGTAAGGCCGGGCAAACGGGTTCGATCCCATTTTAACCTGCTGCATTGGGGGGAAAATCCCAAAATCAGAACGGAATATTTACGTCGAGAACAAATATATTCAGCCCTGAAATTAGAATAACCTGACCTGGTGCCAGGTCCATACCACACCAAAGTCATTTGGCCCCTTCCCCTAAAATAGGATTACAAATATCGTAATACTCACGTAAGGGGTATAACCAGATTCAACTGTCCCATACAAAATGCCAAAGACGTATGTGAGGGCCAAACCAGGTCTCCAGTCGGGATTCCGGCAAGGATGAACCCCGATCATTAAATTACCCATCGCGTGCTCCCATCTGCCACCCACTACAGAATGGGCAGATGTAAGGTGGGGGTCGTTCACCATCTATCTTAACCCTTAGACCGCTATCTTAATTATTTTGTCATCTGCTGTTTGTTTTCTATTTTCCATTTTTATCATCAAAAACATGCAATGACAGCACTTTAGAATAATTTTCAACATGCTTTGACAGCACTTCAGAATCATTTCCATTGGAAATGATTCTGGAGTTCTGTCAAACCATGTTTTTATTGAAAAATAAGGCAAGATATAAAAGCAACAGCAGACGACAATTGTTGTGAGTAGCGGTCTAAGAATTAAACTGAGGTGGAAACTGTGATCAGCTTTAGCAACTCCACATTCTTAATAGGTACATTACTTCTTTATGAGCGAGAAATAAGCAATTTGAATGCTTTAGCAATTCCACACACATAGATACCACATACTTTGATATATGACCTTTTATATGATCGAAAAGTACCACACAATAGATATATTACCTTTTTATGAGCGAGCAGTAGACAGTTTGAGTGTTCGTGCTCGGAGGCAATCTCGTAGTCGGGCAGCCAGTCGGCGAACTCCTGTACGAAGGTCACCACTTCCTCGTGCCAGGGGACGTTACTCATGGTGAGGGTTGACGCCTTCGAGTCTCCGCAGTACGTCACTCCCTGTAAGGTGACGACGGTGTGTCGGTGTTTATTAATAGAGAATACTAGGTTAGCGTCTTTTGACATCAAGTTTATTGGGCAAGGTTAGGAAGCATGCCAGACTTCAGGGGCTTGCAATATAAAACTTTCCGAGCACACTCTTGATATTTGTACTCAAAAACAAACTGTCAAACATTCCTGTGTCTACCAACCATTTGAGCACGTCTCGTGCTCAAATGGATGGTAGACACAAGACTATACACTCATAAAGTTTCAAAATCATGGGTTCTCTTCGCCTAAACAAAAAACGTTGCACAAAATTCATGATGATTTGGAACGTGCTTAACCATTACAATGCTGAATTAAATTTTGTCGTCTGCTGATTATTTTATATTTTCCATATTTCTTAACAAAAATATGGTTTGGCAGCAGTTTGGAATCATTTCCAATGGAAATGATTTTAAAGTGCTGTCTGACCGTATTTTTATGGAAGACCAAATATGAAACAACAGACGACAGTTTTTGGTTCCCGCCTTTTAAGGGTTAAACTTTCTGAGCATATTTCCCTAATTTGTACTCCAAATCAGGCAGTTTAATTGACCAATGGAGTATGAGCACAGAAATGTGTTATAAGCATGGTACCTCATCACATTTAGTACGACATACAATCTACACCAAATTCACAATGCTCGCTACACCCACCTTGATCTCGATGAAATCTGGCTTGCCAAGTGACACCAACTCCACATAGCTCTCAATTTCCTGAGTATTGAACGCCTTGACGAGCGTCAGTCTGTACACAGTTCTCTGTCCCTTGTCTGATAGCGCCTTCAGGCTCTCGAGGAACCGTTCCCAGAAGTCGCGGAACAGCGGGCGGTCTATCTTCTTCAGGCTCTCCTTGGTGCTGGCGTCCACACTCACGTACAGCTGGGTCACGGGGGACAGGTTCCTGTCATGATATCGGGGGCCATGATAACACTATACACCGCTACCTCTAAGCTAATCCATCGCTAGCAGCCTCGATAACACAAGTTATTGAATAAAAAAAATTAAATCCGTGGGCGGTCGTGCAGTTTATTGCAGCTATGATTAAACTTTGTGAGCACAAATCGCAGGAGTTGGAAGTTCATTGATGATATAAACAAGGCTAATTTTAATATTTTTCCTATATGTGTTCTTATATAGAGATCGCGGACACCTTACTATATGAGCCGCGTCGCGAGAAAACCTGTCTTCGGGAGTCTGACGACGTCACAAGATATGACGTCGTGAACTTAGCTGACGTAATTTCAGCCGAGATTTCCAATTATCGACGTTTGTCAGAACGCCATGTTAGGTTTGTTCCGTTGTGTTAAAGTTATCTAATGAACAGAATATATATATAATCTGGCGTATGGGTGTGAAAAAAACGAAACAGTCTTCGATCTGTCATGGATCCTGTCTGAGAATGTATTGGATGAACATTAGACTGCTGTACTAACGGTCGTACGATCGAAATCCACCATTTTTATTTGAAATGGGCACATCTTATATTATGTTTTTATTAGCAATAATGGCGTAAGGGTAATTTTCTTTTATTATTTTGCTGCCGATATCACATATAAACATGTTTGTCTGTTATTGATATGTGTTTTTTATGTTCCGTTATTTTGACATATAATATTTTCTTTGACACAGTTTACATATAATTGTCCACATTAACTGCTATCGACCACCATTTACAGGTGAAAACTCTGTGTAAGCTACATTTTTTATTTACATACAGATGGTCGGCAGCATATTTGTAGACCGTTGTAGCCTGGGCCCGGTTTCCCGCACAACTATATGTTTCAGATCTGGTTAACTCGAAGCGAATTTTCAGTTTATTGCTCAATTCTTTCTTTCTAATATACATGTAATGTATAAAATTAACATTTATCGCAACCTTTACCTGCAAAAACAACAAAGCCATGGATGTTACGATGTCTCATCTGTGCATATGCGCCGTCTGATCAGAACATAGGATGTCCGCCATTCAGTCACTAGGGAATCCTTTCTCGATTACCGACATGATATGGGTCGCCGATCGTACATTAATTGCAGATATTGTAAGGTCCGTTTTTTTCAGCAGGTGGTCCAAGTACAGCTTTAAGCGGGACGATGTCGTGAACATTCGACATTTCTGTTGTCTGAATATGAAAAGCTTAAATCTGAATGCACACTGACGTGTGTGTCATGTTAATATAAGACATAGTTACGATGGGATGATATTTCAAGGCAACATATGTTGGGAGACATTAGTATCATGTACCGTGCTCTGCACCACTTGAGGATATTTTTAATTTTTTGCAAAATGACCCCTTTTCTGCATAATGGAAGTCTCAAACTTAACATGAAACAGTTCATTTCAGTTACTTAGGGGGTTACGTGTTAATCGTCAATGGTTGTAGCAGCATTGTCAATGAAAAAATAGCAGTATGGACAAACTTTTAAAAATCTAATATCATATCCACATGAATCTTCGGAATGTCAAATTCTTGGTGGATCAACTGTGCAGTTGGTCATAGACATGCACAGACGGACGGATGGATTGACGCATCCACACATGCACAACGTGTGATTACTGGCATTTAGCTCATTTAATTTATGAAGTATCTCCCCTGTGTGTCACAGTCTATTATAGTATACTTATCAAGTAAAATAAAATACAAAAGTCCTCGGATTTTGATCAAATACAATAGTGTGTATTGTGATAATATAAATAGAAAATTTGTATTATGGAAAGCAAAAAAAAAAAACAAACTTCCCGACACATCATCAGGGCCGTAACCAGGAAGCCAAAAAACGAGGAGGCAGTGGTCATGCCCCCCCCCCCCCACCCCTCCACCCACACACAGAAAGAAAATTACGAGTATTTATTATAAAATCTAAAAAATATTTGCAAATGGAGCAGATTCTGATGACACGGCTCGTTATGAGTTGGCTCACCTGTGTCTACACGGTTTTGTTGAAACTTTCGAATTAACTCGGGTTACCACATATTTAACACACTTCCTTGTGTTGTTTCTGTATTAACACAGCTAATGTGCAAGGTAGGTGCATGAGGATGTGATAAATAAGTTGGATCACGTTTTTGTATGAATAATATCGTCTAGCATTACAGGATTCGGATCCGGATACGGATAACAAAACGTCTGATCGAATATCAACATGATTAATGGATGCAACTATTTTTAGTTGAAATTAACATGAAAATAAGACACACTACACTTAGTTTCACGACCATTACTATTTGAAAAGCATACTAAAGGGTTTGAATAAATGCTGTTTATATCTGAAGTAACCTAATATGTTATACCTGAAGTAGCTTAAATGTACATGCCCACTCAGTAGGCACAAAATGTTACTTACATCGGAGACATCATCTGACACATTTTCTGGCAAAATAAACATTCATTCACCGTTATTCCACGTATTGATTGGCATTATTATACATTTTATATTAGCCGTAAATTTACACACTCATATCAGGGGCGATAACCGCGTTTCCTTAAAATGTTAACAGAAATTAGTATTTATTCTCTGTATTTATTTTTTGATGTGCAATGATCATACTTGATAATCTGTCGAAAATATATTTTTTTCAGGTGACACATTTAATTAGTATAAATAATTAAAAAATATCATGCCTCATTTGCATATGAAAATAGCCTGATACCACCACGCGTCACTATCAGTAAAATAAATATTACTAATTGATTATATCTGTATAGCGGGCACTTGTAATTTTTATAACTGGTGGAATAGTTACACTTATACACTTCTTTAATTCCTATAAAGAACAGTTTGTGCCTACTGCATGGGCATGTACCTTTAATATTAGTCAGTCTCAACAGCAAATTCAAGATGGGAATGACGTCAAAACATGACGTCACGCACGTTCAAGCAATTATGTTTAGTATGCGGTATAAATTAAATACATGATTAGTGCCGTAGAATATAAAATATATTCGGTTTCGCCTCGACAACTTTATAGGGGCTCGCCCCAATAAAGCTGTCTAAGGCTCAACCGAATATATTTTATATTCGACGGCACTAACCATGTATTTACTATATATACTGTAACGTCGTTTGACGTGGCTTTTACGTGACGTCTCATTTGCTCAAACGACCTGAATAGTGGTGTTGTATAAAATATAATATCTTAATGAATATTGCAGATAGCATGATCAAATAAAAAGCATTCAATGCATCATACAAATACCATTGTCATCGTAACCAAATGTAAATTTGACCAAGAATTTCCCGAAGACAGGTTTTCTCGCGACGCGGCTCATATAGTTGAAATCAAATGGAGTTATTGCTTCTACGCCAATTATCATTTTTCTAATTTCCTATGATTCCCGTAGTTTGTGCCATATAAACACGTGGTTGGAGAGCAATATGGATTCAGAAAGACACTGCAGCGTGATACAGGTTTTCAATCTATATACGGTATAAATTATATTTACAGCAGATCAACAACATGCATATATGTACAAGTGTTACCAGACTAATGGGTTACTGTACATGAGCCAGACTTGATAATAGGCGGTCAGCATGGTTATATGATGCTATAATATACAGTTTTCTAAATGTCTAAAATAGTATACAGTGAAACCTCTCTAAACTGGACACCCTGGGAGGTCCCCAGGGTGTCCGGTTTAGAGAGATTCCACTGTAAAACACACAGATGATTACTTCAAGACATGCGTGGATGCTTTGTGATCATGAACATACATTATCATTGGAGGTAAATGGCAATGAAACATATCAAGCTTAAGTACAACTAACATGTCTATGTGTCCGGTATAGAGGTTCCACTGTAAAACAGACAGACGACTACTTGAAGACACGTGTGGATGTTTTGTGATCATGAACATACATTTTCATTGGAGGTAAATGGCTATGAAACATATCAAATTTAAGTACAACTAACATGTCTATGTGTCCGGTGTAGAGAGGTTCCACTGTAAAACAGACAGACGACTACTTGAAGACACACATGGATGCTTTGTGATCATGAACATACATTATCATTGGAGGTAAATGGCAATGAAACATATCAAACTTAAATACAACTAACATGTCTATGTGTCCGGTTTTGATAGGTTCCACTGTATATTATAGCATCTTATCACCATGACGACCACCTGTGGATGTGACAGCACCCACCGTACAGCGTTGGGGAACGGAGCGTTGGCGACCTGGGGCCCGTTTCACTAAACTTTGTACGATAAAAATGTTTGTACAAAGATTTATATGAATTTTCTTATCACATTAACGCGTTTCTCTAATCCTACCATTTTGTACCTACAGGTTCATGTTATTAAATGCAAGACATCCACAAAAGATTTTCCAAAATCGGCTGTCAAAACAAATGTTATTGTGGATTTAAATTTTGCACTTACGAATTTCTTAGTTGTACAAAGTTTAGTGAAACTGGCCCCAGGAACGTTGAGATCGGTTTGCTTTGTACGAGGGTGGCAAATCCAATGCCATATTGCCAAGGCCATAAAATTGGCTGGCAAGTGTACACTATAAATATATTTTTCCAATTTTTGTTATTTCTTCTTGAAAGTATATGTTGTGACCAGACGGTTCAAATGAGTGGTCACAACATATACTTATGATGAAAACTAAGCAATTATTTCATAATCATGTTATGAAACTAACATATTAATATACATGTACTCGACGAGAGCACCCACCGTATAGCATCGGGGAACTGAGCGTTGGTGACTAGGAACGTCGAGATCTGTTTGCTGTGTAGCAGGGCGACAAATCTGTTGATCTCCGGGTACATGATGGGCTCGCCCACCAGTGACAGGGCGCAGTGTTGGGGCGCCAGGCCCTCCGCGAATCGCCCTGGTTTCACACCCGGCACACCTGTCATGGGGGAATATACGGCTCATTTTAAAACACAATATTGCGAAGAAATACTTATTTGGTCACTTTTCATTTACTCAAGAGCGACATTCTTCTGTACACCATATTGTAGTCTTGATTTTATGTCACTTATTTTGAGTCAAAACATCATTAAAAGATGAGACGGTTCAAATGGTGGTCGCGACATATACTTCTATAAAGCACATTTAAATTAAAGAAAATATTTATGATTTTCCCCAATCAAAATAGCATATCCTCAGCATTTCATGCTGAGGATATGTTATTTTAATTGGGGAAAATCATAAATATGGGTTAAGAAGGAATAAACAACATTTTGGAGAATATAAACTCTTTTAAGAGTCCAACAATACTTCATCCAGTATAGTTGAACTTTTAACAGATTGTGCACTCGATATATTCTCCCAAAACATCGCGTATTCCTACAACACGCACGAGCGAGCCAACGTGGCTATCCCAGTATGCCTGCACTGACCTTTGAACTGCCTGATGAGACTGACATGGTTGTGTAGCGCCCCCTGGAAGATGGTTTCCGGCTCGTCCATCTGCCAGCGCCATTCAGTTCCCACGGGGTTTGTGTGGTGTCTGTAGCAAAGGTAACTGATATTACGTTTGTCACAACAAATATCTACATTTAGTACTTGAAACCAAATTTAATACAGATTGAACACTAGCTAACAAAGTAAGCATATTGTGCGTAAGTTAATGTCAACATACAATTAGGCCGTGTCAGAAATTTATGCCCTCCGTATCTGATACACTAAAAACACGCCGATTGAGTTTGGCTAAGCATAGTTATTAAATCAGAAAAATATCCAACTAAGTAAAATACATGTATTGAAAGCTGGTCCACAACTATTAAAATATATTTGGGGATTTGTAAGACCTTGGTACTGACCTTCAGCAGAATAAATGTGACCTCCAGCAGTTTAAGAGTTATTTAGATACGGACCTCGAGCAATATGTATACGACCATGAACCTGGTCTACATAAATATGTGACCGTGACAGTAATATATATGACCCTGGCACTGATCTCCAGCAGACTTTGCGACCTTGACACTGAAATCCATCAGTATGAATGTGACCTTGGCACGGACCTACAGCAGAATATGTGTGACCATGACACTGACATTCAGCAGTACATGTGACCTTGACGCTAACCTCAATCATTATATGTGTGACCTTGACGCTAACCTCAATCATTATATGTGTGACCTTGACGCTAACCTCAATCATTATATGTGTGACCTTGACCTCCAGCAGCATATGACTTCCAACAGTTTATGAACTTGACACAGACCGCACTGTAGATGACCTTGATACCGACCTCCAGCAGTATATATGTAGGACAATGACACCAACCTCTGGCAGTATATGACCTTGACATTGACCTCCGGCATATTATGACCTTGAGAATGAATTGACTATGAGACTGGCCTCCAGCAGTATATGACCTTGAGACTGACCTCCAGCAGAAGACACACTTGTTGGCGCAGGCGAGACTGGGCGTGGCCTCCATGCAGCGGTGACTCTCGATGCCGTAGAAGGCGTGTTTGTAGCAGCCGCCCCGCCCCCGCAACATCGACTGCCAACACACAGGCAGACATGGCATGGTGGGGATAGGATATCATTTCAGAATGTATTCTCAATTTCATGAACAATATCAAGTTTAATCGTTGGGAAGCTTCATCTTTTGATTCCCAGTTCCGAAGTAGTACAAAGTTTATTATCACACTGGCAAAACTCACTAATTCAATGTTGTTTTGCTCAAAATTTGTTTTTAAATAATTGGACATCATCTAGCAAACAATATTGTATAAACTTGAAAATATATATATGTCAATAAGTAATACAATGTATATCCAATTTGTCAGTAAATATCAAATCTACATTGAAATGACCAAACTCATTGTTAAGCAAGAAATACCTGTTATGCAGGAATAAGAAAAAAACAGATAGTTAACCCTTAAAGTGCTGAAAACGAAAATTTATGTCGTCTGCAGTTGTTTTATATTTTGTCTTCTTTCTTAATAAAAACATGATTTGACAGCAATTTAGAATCATTTTCAATGGAAATGATTCTAAATTTCTGCCAAACCATGTTTTTGTTGAGAAACATGGAAATTAAGCAATACACAGCAGACAACAAAATTTAATCATTGGAAATGATTCTAAATTGCTGCCAAACCATGTTTTTGTTGAGAAACATGGAAATTAAGCAATACACAGCAGACGACAAAATTTAATTCAGCATTGTAATGGTTAAACAGTGTGTTTTGTTTCTGTTTTGCCACCGTACCTTTGTCCAGCGACAGAGTTTGACCCCGGAGTGGGAACCAATGATTCTGTATCCCTGCTTCACCAGGGCGCGGCGGAGGGCCGGTGTGACCATCTCCTTGGCCTCCCCGCTCCCCGCCATCGATGCCTGGTCCTCCTCTCTACGCCGCACCTGTCGATACACACGAGAGTGTTGTCTCAGCCATGACCAGATGGCAGATAGACCCTAGCTCTCAGCAATGGTCTTATGCTATACTTACCGATAGGCACTAAAAGTGGAGTGGTGATTTGAAAAAAAATGAGTAATTATTGCCATTTTATCTAGTGTATATATGTCACAGTCAGTGTCAACAGTTTTACTATTCACCATCTGGTGACAAAATATTTTATTAAATCTTAAGAACACTACATACCAAGCCTATACATACTATGGTTTAAAGGGTTATGACTTACAAGGCAATGTCGCAAAAATCTCGGTCTAGGTCCAAAACAAAGCAATACACCATAAGGAAGCTACATTCCAAGTATTAAGCCTGTACCTATTATGCTATAAACGTTTTACGAGTTACAAAGCAACATTACTGAAGCCTGAAAGGGGAGGATAATCCATGAGCCACTAAATAAAATATCAGCCAAGTGTTTTGATATCAAGTCATACTCGCCTCAAATGGTATGAAATCCTCGAGAAACCGCGGAATTGTTAAGCAGTTCCTAGCCTGATCTGAAAACTTGATGGCAAACAAACTCTTGTTTCAAATGACCTAAGATACTGCATATCCTCAATGATGTTACAGAAACAGAACCTGACCTTGGCAGCCTTGACCTTCTTCATGACCTTGCCGAGATCCTCAAGGTCAACCATCCCCGACGTCTGGGTCACGGTGGGGTCATCATCTCCCTGTGAATCTCCATCTTCCTCCTCGCTGGTCGTCTCGTACAACTACAAGCCGTGATTGACATAGATCTTACACGAGTGATGACTGAATATGATATTTATTATTAAACAAAGTTTACTGTTTTCAAAAGAAACGCAGCTTTGCCAAGTTTCTTGTAAAATTAGTCAACAAGTTTTAAAAAATATCATATTAAACAACACAAAAGTTAGATTATTATATTTATTGCATAAACACAGCATCATATATTAAATCTAGACCGGTCACGTAATATTCTTTTTGTAGCCGTCTCATTTGCATATTTATCACACTAGTTTATTACATTTAATATATAGTGTTAATACAGTAACACTGTGAAATCCTGTTTTATTCAATACATTGGAATAGTACACAACTTAGCATGGAAACATCCAGACCCATACATGTATTTACAAGTGAAAGTGTTAAAGGATGTATGGGTTAAATCTGACAATTCTAGAGACACCATTCCAATAGTTCTAATCAGGACAGATGCAGTCTCGTCAGTATCTACACCAATAATTATTAGTATTGCGACTACATTTAGGTCATCAACAAAATTCACTCCTTTTATGATGGTGCTCCAGATAAGCTGCGTATTTGCGCAAATACCCAATTAAAATTGCCAAAAACCCAATTGAAATCAGAAGTAGCAAGTATCAAAGAGCAATGAAAAATGTGTGGTACCTTTATCATGCTACAGAAAACAATAAACAGACCACAAATATAGCATATTTTCTTATTTTTCCATGAAAACACATCTTGGTATTTCATAAGAATTGTCTCCAAGGAGACAATTCAAATGAAATACCAAGATGTGTTTTCATTTAGAAGCAAACTATTCAATAACTAGAAAAAGTCGATGGCGCGCCATCGCAATATACCCACTTTCCCCAAATGCTAAGTCCGAAAGGGGGAGGTAATCCATGATGGAGGGTCGGATAAAAAATCCGAATTCACTTTGCGCATCAGCACATCAAAACGAAGCTACGAACCAAATATCAGACGCGTAGGTATTAAGGTGAAAAAGTTTTTCGACCTACGAGGAAAAATAGTGAAATTGTAAGTCCGAAAGGGGGAGATAATCCATGATGGAAGGTCCGATAAAAAATCGGAATTCACTTTGCACATCATAACGAAGCTACATATCAAATATCAGAAATGTAGGTATTAAGGTGAGAAAGTTTTTCGACTTACAATGAAAAATAGGGAAATTCTGAGTCCGAAAGGGGGAGATAATCCATGATGGAGGGTCGGATCAAAAATCCAAATTCACTTTGCGCATCTGCACATGATAACGAAGCTACATACCAAATATCAGGCGCGTAGGTATGAAGGTGAAAAAGTTTTTCGAGTTACAAGAAACGTGACGGACGTACGGACGGACGTACGGACGGACACCCGTGACGAAAACAATATACCCGTTTTTTTTTACAAAAAAAGTGGGTATAATTACTGTCTGTTGATGTGTAAACAGTAGTGTGATTCTATTTTACGCAATTAATATTTTGAAATACCCAATTGCTTCAGAAATGATGGAGTGACAATACTCAATTACTAATTCCTTATCAGTAGCCTATTTCATCAACATTGCAAAGTATACTTTACTAGCAAAGTATACTTTGAGGGAGTAATCATTTATTTTTCCAGAAATGCATTATTTCACATAGAAGTAACAAATGCATATATTTCATGATTAAAAGTATGCAGAATTATTATACTGAATTTATTACATTATCACAGCCATTAAATGGCTGTGATAATGTAATACATTCAGTATAATAAAAATTAATAAATTTTTCAAAAAATTGAAAATTTCTCCCTCAAAGTATACTTTGCTAGAAAAGTATACTTTGCAATGTTGATGAAATAGGCTACTGGAGCCCTGTATGATTAATAGTCTGAACATTAACATGGAAAAGTTGCAGTGACTGAGGTGAATTCAGTGATTGACACTAACATCTGGAGGTCTGCAGGACACCATATATCAAATAATAAACCCTTTTCCTTAAGTTATAGGGTGTCCAATTAAGCATAGAGTTCCGAGGTTGCAACCCCCCCCCCCACGGAGTTTACATAGATCACAGTTTACCACTGAATTTAAATGCCGTAAAACACAGGAAAGTGCATTTCGAAGAGCTCGAAAATAGGACAACCCCCAAGTTGCGAACAGTTGCAATTACTTCCATACCGTCCGTAGCTAGGAGTAGATTGCAAGAGTTAATAGACAACCCCACCCCCCCCAGTTCCTCAAATGCTGGGTCCGCCCCTGTATAGTCATTGGTTAGTCACTTTGTACTTTCTACATGTCTAAACAAGAAATACAAAGTGACTAGACAATGACAATAAAAGTTTTTGTTTTCTACATGTCTAAAACAGTATATTATACCATCCTATCCACAAGCAAACCGCCAGTGCCACCTGTTAGTGTTGAAGGTGAAAGATTAAATAAAGGTTGCGACCTACCTCGTGACCATCGGAGTCACCACTCTCCTCGTCGCTGCTACACTTTCCGCCATCCTTCTTGCATTTGCACGTGCCCCCACACTTACTGGCCGCGGTGGCAGTGGTCAGTGTCTTCCTACCGGTCAGTAGTGGCCCCGCCCGACGCCAGAACACCTTCCGCCATGCCTTAAAGTCCTCTTCCACACCTGGCATATATGAGCATGTTTGGGTTTTATTGATAGCATTCAGCTCCCATCGTTTTATCGGGTGGCTATGGCAGGCACAATGGGGACAGATGGCGTGACAAGCCCAAAATCAATATTTACATATATATATTGATTTTTGGCATTAAAAGGTGGTCTTTATCACAGGTTCGACTGTATTACAGTCGAACCTGTGATAAAGACCACCTTGTAATGGCAATTCGGTTTCTATAGTAGCCACACTTTCGTTTTCCCAATTACTCAAATACCACATCAATGACCATACAAATACAGACCACCTGTGAACAATGGCCAGATTTCTTTCCTCCCATGACTGGCCTTTATTCACAGGTTTCACTGTATATTCAAACATGAATTGGATTAACCTGATATGGCGACAGGTACTCACCATGCACCAAAGGCACTTCGCCACACACCCATCCCACTCTCCAAAAGGAAGTAATAGGATTAGTACTAATCTTATGATGTGCATAACCAGTTTAACTCTCAAGTACATGAATGCCAAAAATATACCCTACGCATGCTCCCAATCCGGCGCCTGCAGGATACAACAATTGGCTATCAAGTCAGTATGTATTTGACCAATGCACAGCTTGTTACTGTTATGTATTTATTGTTTGTAACTGGTACAGAATACACAACAATATAATCAGAGTTCTACTCATGAACTGTTTCATTTCTGGAGCTGCTGGCCATCAGTGATAGAGGTAGTATATACCTATATATGAGCCATTTGACTTTGTACCTTCGGACATCTGCGTAATTTCATTAAATACATTCACTAAATTTACAATATTTACAGTAAATGGCGTCATAAGTTGACTAAATTTTCACAGAGTACATGCAGAATTGTATACCGCATGTACTCTGAATTTTGTCAACTTTTGCCTTTATTTATGAAAACTATTGTAAATTTTGTAAACGTACTTAATGAAATTACAAGGCGTGTCTCATATATGTTTACATCTGGGTCTACTATGAAACATGTTTGGTGGTACTATACAACAGTTGCCTGACAAACTAAGCTACAAACTGACCTCCGTGCCGGCTGTCTACAACATTCTCGTCCCCCAGTCCGACTGCCATCACCCGCAGGCCTGACAGGCTGTGGAGCCATTTATCCACGTTCTTGCCCACCTGGAAAAAAGTGAATGGGTTTAATGTCCCAGCAACAGCTTTAAAGGTCATATAGAGACGGGACCACAGTTTAAAGTCTCATCCAAGGTTTGAACCCACGCTAGAAAACAATGTGGCGAATGCCCTACCTTGTTACAGTCAATTTGGACATTTATGTGGTTCTGTACATCTGTTAGTGTTGAGCCTACACTTCCGGGGTGCGTTTCACTAAACTTTGTACGACTAAAATGTTTGTAAGTGTAAATTTAGGATTGTCTGTAAACTTCAATTGATGGATTTACATTTATTGAGCATAGGCTGCATATGCAGCCTATGCTCAATGAATGTAAATCCAATAATTGTTTACAAGAAAACATTGTTAATGTGAAATTTACAGACTATCATAATTTTGCACTTACGAACATTTTAGTCATACGAAGTTTAGTGAAACACTCCCTGGGGTCCATGCCACAAATATTTGTATAAGAACGATGTATTTTTTGTTCATTTGATTCTCACATTAACCCTTTCAACAACACCATATGCCTGTATAGTGGTAATGGCAAACAGTGTAGATCCAGATGAGCCGGCTCGTGACGAGAACAAAAACACACCCTTTTAATAAATGGACTAGTCTGAAAATCACTTTGTGACGGTTGGATTGGTTTCCACACGCGTGCACACATTATAAAATCTACTAATTTTTTTCCAACATTGGCCGTCCGTTCAAATGTAGTTATAAATTTAAATTTCAGTCATACAAAGTTAAGTGCAATCAACTTCTCGTAGGCAGTCTGGCAATGGATTTGGTTACGATGACACTTGCTTAGTGCCACCACATTGGCGATAAAAAATTACAATTTTCAAAAAAAAAAAAATCGAAAATTGTAATTTTTGCTGCAACGCCATCACTCACCAGGTTATAGTGTTCGTTGTACTCAGAATTGCCGAGCCCGAACACGCAGTACTGTAGGCGGCCGAGCAGGGTCTTCTCGATGCGGAAGTCTGTCGACGCTTCCTCCAGCCACTTACAGAACCAGGCGGCGCCCTCTGGTGGCACCCCGTCCGTGTACGTCGACACGATAAACACAGACACATAGCCGGCACCCACCTTCAATATAAATGTTTATCAGGTAATCTGCCCTGTATTGACCGAATTGACTGATAACGTACTGACTGATAACATATTATTGTATCAGGCATTGACCATACAAACATATGGGTTACATATCGGCAAGCCTCGGAATTCCTACGCATTTCCTAACCTTGCCTGATAAACTTGATATCAAAAGACACTGCCTGGTATTCTCTAGATACTAGTATACACATCTAAACAGCCGATTCATCTGTTACAGCCAACATTTCTCACAAGTATATATTATGACCACTCATTTGAACCAATTCATCATTCCATAATGCCATGGTAAAATACCCATAATGCCGAGCTGATCATGTGTTACCGGTGATGCCAGGCCCATGTTAGATTGCCCATAATGCCAAGCTATTCATGTAAGTTACCTATCGGGCCATGCTGGACTAACAAAAATGCCATGCTATTCATAAATGTTACTCACAATTGCAAAGCTAGACCAATGCTAGACTACCCATAATGTCAAGCTTTGAAGAGTGGAATTGTAGCCAAGAGGTTACGACCTCCAATTGTCACTCTGGCGGCCCGTATTTCCCGCTCTACCAGCTGGTTATACCCAGCCATATAGCACCTTGAGTCGCAGGTATTCAATGCCTAAGAGCCAATTTGGACCCTTAAATCTAGCAACAAACAAACAAACTACCCATAATGCTGAGCTATTCCTGTATATTACATGATAGAGGATGCCATGCTAGGCGAATAGATCACACGTACCTCATTGAGGTTGTCCTCAGGATCGTATGTCCTCAGATCAATTATTTCTGTCTCGTATGATTTCCTGCTGGCCTCCTGCTCAAGAATCCTCGCAAACTCCTGGAAAGTAGTGATGTGGTTGCGACTTGATTCATTGACTTCTTCCATTAAACAAGAGCTGTAGGAGAACAGCATGGCTCGACTATGAGGGTTGTCGATGTACACATAGCTTGACAAACAAGGTGGCCGTGGCCTGCATAACAAGAGCTGTAGGAGAACAGCATAGCTCGACTACGAGGGTTGTCGATGTACACATAGCTTGACAAACAAGGTGGCTGCGGCCTGCATAAAAACCTTAACCAAGGTTGACTACAAACCTTAACCAAGGGAAATTAAGTAAGTAATTCAAGGTTAAATGTAGGTCAATGTCAGATATAGGTCAGGGGTTATTGATGTACATCACTAGGAGATGAAGTTTTCCAAGTATGGTTGCTGTAGACCCAGGAGTATTCCATATACAAGCTTGACTAAAAACCTTAACCAAGGGGAAATAACTAAGTAATCCAAGGATAAAAGTAGGTCAAGGTCAAATATAAGTCAGGGATTATTGATGTACATCACTAGGAGATGAAGTTGTCCAAGTATGGTTGATGTAGGCCCAGGAGTATTCCATATACAAGCTTGACTATAAACATTAACCAAGTAATTCAAGGTTAAATGTAGGTGAAGCTAAAATATAGGTCAGGGGTTACTGATGTACATCCCTATGCGAAAAATTTATCCAAGTATGGTGTCTGTATGCACAATGGTATTCCATCTACAAGCTTGACTAAAAACCTTAACCAAGGTTGACTAAAAACCTTAACCAAAGGGAATTAACTAAGTAATTCAAGAGGAAATGTAGGTCAAGGTCAAATATAGATCAGGGGTTATTGATGTACATCCCTATGAGAAAAGGTTGTCCAAGTATGGTGTCTGTATGCACAATAGTATCCCATGTACAAGCTTGACTAAAAACCTTAACCAAGGTTGACTAAAAGCCTTAACCAAGGGGAATTAAGTAAGTAATTCAAGGTTAAATGTAGGTCAAGGTGAAATATAGGTCAGGGGTTGTTGATGTACATCACTAGGAGATGAAATTGTCCAAGTATGATTGCTGTAGGCCCAGGAGTATTTCATATACAAGCCTGACTATAAACATTAACCATGTTGGAGTACAAACCTTAACCAAGTGGAAATAAGTAAGTAATTCAAGGTTAAATGTAGGTGAAGGTAAAATATAGGTCAGGGGTTATTGATGTACATCCCTATGAGAAAAATGTATCCAAGTATGGTGTCTGTATGCAGAATAGTATTCCATCTACAAGCTTGACTAACAAGAGCTGTAGGAGAACAGCATAGCTCGACTACGGGGGTTGTTGATGTACACATAGCTTGGCAAAGAAGGTGGCTGCGGCCTGCATAAAAACCTTAACCAAGGTTGACTAAAAACATTAACCAAGGGAAACTAAGTAAGTAATTCAAGGTTAAATGTAGGTCAATGTCAGATATAGGTCAGGGGTTATTGATGTACATCACTAGGAGATGAAGTTGTCCAAGTATGGTTGATGTAGGCCCAGAAGTATTCCATATACAAGCTTGACTATAAACATTAACCAAGTAATTGAAGGTTAAATGTAGGTGAAGGTAAAATAAAGGTCAGGGGTTATTGATGTACATCCATATGAGAAAAAGTTATCCAAGTATGGTGTCTGTATGCTCAATAGTATTCCATCTACAAGCTTGACCAAGGTTGAGTAAAAACCTTAACCAAGGGGAATTAAGTAAGTAATTTAAGGTTAAATGTAGGTCAAGGTCAAATATAGGTCAGGGGTTGTTGATGTACATCAATAGGAGATGAAGTTGTCCAAGTATGGTTGGTGTAGGGCCATGAGTATTCCATCTACAAGCTTGACTAAAAACCTTAACCAAAGAGAATTAAGTAAGTAATTCAAGAGGAAATGTAGGTCAAGGTCAAATATAGATCAGGGGTTATTGATGTACATCACTATGAGAAAAGGTTGTCCAAGTATGGTGTCTGTATGCACAATAGTATTCCATGTACAAGTTTGAGTAAAAAGCTTAACCAAGGTCGAGTAAAAACCTTAAACAAGGGGAATTAAGTAAGTAATTCAAGGTTAAATGTAGGTCAAGGTCAAATATAGGTCAGGGGTTGTTGATGTACATCACTAGGAGATGAAGTTGTCCAAGTATGGTTGGTGTAGGGCCAGGAGTATTCCATCTACAAGCTTGACTAAAAACGTTAACCAAAAGGAATTAAGTAAGTAATTGAAGAGGAAATGTAGGTCAAGGTGAAATATAGATCTGGGGTTATTGATGTACATACCTATGAGAAAAGGTTGTTGAAGTATGGTGTCTGGATGCACAATAGTATTCAATGTACAAGCTTGAAAAAAAACCTTAACCAAGGTTGACTAAAAACCTTAACCAAGGGGAATTAAGTAAGTAATTCAAGAGGAAATGTAGGTGAAGGTCAAATATAGATGAAGGGTTATTGATGTGCATCACTAGGAGATGAAGTTGTCCAAGTATGGTGGGTGTAGGGCCAGTAGTATTGCATATACAAGCTTGACTAAAAACCTTAACCAAGGTTGACTAAACACCTTAACCAAGGGGAATTAACCAAGTAATTCAAGAGGAAATGTAGGTCAAGGTCAAATATAGATCAGGGGTTATTGATGTACATCACTAGGAGATGTAGTTGTCCAAGTATGGTGGGTGTAGGGCCAGTAGTATTCCATATACAAGCTTGACTAAAAACCTTAACCAAGGCGTGACGGTGACGCCGACGCCGACGCCGGGGTGACAACATAAGCTCTACTTATTCTTCGAATAGTCGAGCTAAAAATCTTAACCAAGGTTGACTAAAAACCTTAACCAAGGGGAATTAACTAAGTAATTCAAGGTTAAATGTAGGTCAAGGTCAAATATAGGTCAGGGGTTGTTGATGTACATCCCTATGAGAAAAGGTTGTCCAAGTATGGTGCCTGTATGCACACTAGTATTCCATGTACAAGCTTGACTAACAAGAGCTGTAGGAGAACAGCATAGCTCGACTACGAAGGTTGTCGATGTACACATAGCTTGACAAAGAAGGTGGCTGCGGCCTGCATAAAAACCTTAACCAAGGTTGACTAAAAACATTAACCAAGGGATTATTGATGTACGTCACTAGGAGATAAAGTTTTCAAAGTATGGTTGCTGTAGGCCCAGGAGTATTCCATATACAAGCTTGACTAAAAACCGTAACCAAGGGGAGATAACTAAGTAATCCAAGGATAAAAGTAGGTCAAGGTCAAATATAGGTCAGGGATTATTGATGTACATCATTAGGAGATGGAGTTGTCCAAGTATGGTTGATGTAGGCCCAGAAGTATTCCATATACAAGCTTGACTATAAACATTAACCAAGTAATTGAAGGTTAAATGTAGGTGAAGGTAAAATAAAGGTCAGGGGTTATTGATGTACATCCCTATGAGAAAAAGTTATCCAAGTATGGTGTCTGTATGCACAATAGTATTCCATCTACAAGCTTGACTAAAAACCTTAACCAAGGTTGAGTAACTAGATGGCCGCGGCCTGCATGTCGCGCCTTGTGGCGAGGCATGGACACTAACAAAAAAGATATAGTATAACAAAAAACTTTAACCAAAAAACTTAAGCAAAAACTTTAACCGGACACACGTACGTACGTACGTACGTACATACGTACGTACGTACGACAAAGTGCCGACTATATCGCGCTTTCCGTAAGCGGGCGCGAAAAAAACTTTAACCAAATACTTCAAAGTAAATTGACCTTGACATTGGGCACAGGGGCCACACGGGAGGGGGGTAGAATGAAAATATAGATGATGATAAACACCCATGTGAAGTTTCAAGGTAATGGACAAAGCAGTTGCAGAGATATAGTATAACGAACAAATTTAACCAAAAAACTTAACCAACAACTTTAACCAAAAAACTTAACCAAAAATTTTTAACCAAAAAACTTAACCAAAAACTTCAAAGTAATTTGACCTTGACATTGGGCACAGGGGCCGCACGGGAGGGGGTAGAATGAAAATATAGATGATGATAAACACCCATGTGAAGTTTTCAAGGTAATGGGCAAAGCAGTTGCAGAGATATAGTATAACGAAAAACTTTAACCAAAAAACTTAACCAAAAACTTTAACCAAAAAACTTAACCAAAAACTTCAAAGTAATTTGACCTTGACATTGGGCACAGGGGCCACATGGGAGGGGGGGGGGGTAGAATGAAAATATAGATGATGATAAACACCCATGTGAAGTTTCAAGGTAATGGGCAAAGCAGTTGCAGAGATATAGTATAACGAAAAACTTTAAGCAAATAACTTAACCAAAAACTTTAACCAAAAAACTTAACCAAAAACTTTAACCAAAGAACTTAACCAAAAACTTCAAAGTAATTTGACCTTGACATTGGGCACAGGGGCCGCACGGGAGGAGGGTAGAATGAAAATATAGATGATGATAAACACCCATATGAAGTTTCAAGGTAATGGGCAAAGCAGTTGCAGAGATATAGTATAACGAAAAACTTTAACCAAAAAACTTAACCAAAAAACTTAACCAAAAACTTTAACCAAAAAAACTTAACCAAAAACTTCAAAGTAATTTGACTTTGACATTGGGCACAGGGGCCGCACGGGAGGGGGGTAGAATGAAAATATAGACGATGATAAACACCCATGTGAAGTTTCAAGGTAATGGGCAAAGCAATTGCAGAGATATAGTATAACGAAAAACTTTAAGCAAAAAACTTAACCAAGAACTTTAACCAAAAAACTTAACCAAAAACTTTAACCAAAGAACTTAACCAAAAACTTCAAAGTAATTTGACCTTGACATTGGGCACAGGGGCCGCACGGGAGGAGGGTAGAATGAAAATATAGATGATGATAAACACCCATATGAAGTTTCAAGGTAATGGGCAAAGCAGTTGCAGAGATATAGTATAACGAAAAACTTTAACCAAAAAAACTTAACCAAAAAACTTAACCAAAAACTTTAACCAAAAAAACTTAACCAAAAACTTCAAAGTAATTTGACTTTGACATTGGGCACAGGGGCCGCACGGGAGGGGGGTAGAATGAAAATATAGACGATGATAAACACCCATGTGAAGTTTCAAGGTAATGGGCAAAGCAATTGCAGAGATATAGTATAACGAAAAACTTTAACCAAAAACTTTAACCAAAAAACTTAACCAAAAACTTTAACCAAAGAACTTAACCAAAAACTTTAACCAACAAGAGGGCCATGATGGCCCTAATTCGCTCACCTGACTCCATGAACACCAGAGGAGAATGTGAAATTGAGTTCATGTGTTTTAAAAAAATTGTGCTATTTTTAGATGGCGGTCATCTTGGATTAAGCGATGACTCTCATTTTACAAAATCTGAAAATGCTTCACCCAGCATCGGCCATGTGGTTCCTGAGAAAAAGACTTGAATCTTGAATAAATGGACCTTTTGGTGGCCATCATGGACGACATAATCATCCGATTCCGACAAATATTGCACCAGAGTGATCGCCTCATTGATACCTTCAATTTGATATATGACATGACCATATTAAGTCAAAAATAAAATTTGAACCCCAATTTGACACCACGGGCCACGCCCATTTTTGACCCCGGGGTCACCATTTTAACAACTTTCAAAGAGCAATGTACATCGATCATTCCTACCAAGTTTCGTCGAAATCCGGCTAGCGGTTCATGAGAAGAAGATTTTTAAAGAATTTATGCTATTTTTAGACGGCGGCCATCTTGGATTAGCGATGACCTCCATTTTAACAAATCTGAAAAGGCTTCACACATGGACCATAACTTTTAAGTTTGGCTACCATGGGCCAAGCGGTTCATGTGAAGAAGAATTTTAAAATCTCTAATAAAAGATCGACTTTTTGACCTTTCGGCGGCCATCTTGGATGACATAACCATCAGATTTCGACAGAAAATGCACCAGAGTGATCGTCTCATTGATACCTTCAATTTGATATATGACATGACCATATTCGGTCAAAAATAAAATTTGACCCCAATTTGACCCCACGGGCCACGCCCATTTTTGACCCCGGGGTCACCATTTTAACAACTTTGAAAGAGCAATGTACATCGATCATTCCTACCAAGTTTCGTCGAAATCCGGCAAGCGGTTCATGAGAAGAAGATTTTTTAAGAATGTATGCTATTTTTAGACGGCAGCCATCTTGGATTAGCGATGACCTCCATTTTAACAAATCTGAAAATGCTTCACCCATGGACTATAACTTTTAAGTTTGGCTACCATGGGCCAAGCGGTTCATGTGAAGAAGAATTTTGAAATCTCTAATAAAAGAACGACCTTTTGACCTTTCGGCGGCCATCTTGGATGACATAACCATCCGATTTCGACAAAAAAATGCACCAGAGTGATCGCCTCATTGATACCTTCAATTTGATATATGAAATGACCATATTCAGTCAAAAATCAAATTTGACCCCAATTTGACCCCACGGGCTACGCCCATTTTTGACCCCAGGGTCACCATTTTAACAACTTTGAAAGAGCAATGTACATCGATCATTCTTACCAAGTTTTGTCGAAATCCGGTTGGCGGTTCTTGAGAAGAAGATTTTTTAAGAATTTGTGCTATTTTTAGACGGCGGCCATCTTGGATTACGTAATGACGTCATTTTAACAATTTTGTAATCCCCCTACCTAAGGACCATGACCATGAAGTTTGGTGACTATAGACCCAATGGTTACCGAGGAGAAGACGTTTGAAAATGTTCACGGACGACAACGGACGACGGACGACGGACGCCGGACGACGGACGACGGACACATTGCGGTAACAATAGCTCACATGAGCTTCGCTCAGGTGAGCTAAAAAACTTAACCAAACAACTTAACCAAAAACTTTAACCGGACACACGTACGTACGTACGTACGAACATACGTACGTACGTACAGTGCCGACTATATCGCGCTTTCCGCAAGCGGGCGCGACAAAAACCTTAACCAAGGGGAATTAAGTAAGTAATTTAAGGTTAAATGTAGGTCAAGGTCAAATATAGGTCAGGGGTTGTTGATGTACATCACTAGGAGATGAAGTTGTCCAAGTATGGTTGGTGTAGGTCCAGGAGTATTCCATATACAAGCTTGACTAAAAACCTTACCCAAGGGGAAATAACTAAGTAATTCAAGGTTAAAAGTAGGTCAAGGTCAAATATAGGTCAGGGATTATTGATGTACATCACTAGGAGATGAAGTTGTCCAAGTATGGTTGGTGTAGGGCCATGAGTATTATATCTACAAGCTTGACTAAAAACCTTAACAAAAGAGAATTAAGTAAGTAATTCAAGAGGAAATGTAGGTCAAGGTCAAATATAGATCAGGGGTTATTGATGTACATCACTATGACAAAAGGTTGTCCAAGTATGGTGTGTGTATGCACAATAGTATTCCATGTACAAGCTTGAGTAAAAAGCTTAACAAAGGTCGAGTAAAAACCTTAACCAAGGGGAATTAACTAATAAGTAATTCGAGGTTAAATGTAGGTCAAGGTCAAATATAGGTCAGGGGTTGTTGATGTACATCACTAGGAGATGAAGTTGTCCAAGTATGGTTGGTGTAGGGCCAGGAGTATTCCATCTACAGCTTGACTAAAAACGTTAACCAAGGGGAATTAAGTAAAGTAATTCAAGAGGAAAATTGTAGGTTGAAGGTCAAATATAGATCAGGGGTTGTTGATGTTACATCACTAGGAGATGAAGTTGTCCAAAGTATGGTAGGGTGTAGGGCCAGTAGTAATTCCATATAGAAGGTTGACTAAAAAACCTTAACCAAAATGAATTAAGTAAGTAAATTGAAGAGGAAATGTAGGTCAAGGTCAAAATATAGATCAGGGGTTATTGATGTACATACCTATGAGAAAAGGTTGTCGAAGTATGGTGTCTGGATACACAATAGTATTCAATGTACAAGCTTGAAGAAAAAAAACCTAACCAAGGTGACTACCTTAACCAAGGGGAATTAAGTAAGTAATTCAAGAGGAATGTAGGTCAAGGTCAAATATAGATCAGGGTTATTGATGTGCAATCATAGGAGATGAAGTTGTCCAAGTATGGTGGGTGTGGAGGGGCCAGTAGTATTGCATATACAAGCTTGACTTAAAAAACCTTACCAAGGTTGACTAAAAACCTTAACCAAGGGGAATTAAGTAAGTAATTCAAGAGGAAATGTAGGTGAAGGTCAAATATAGAATCAGGGGTTATTGATGTACATCACTAGGAGATGAAGTTGTCCAAGTATGGTGGGTGTAGGGCCGTAGTATTCCATATAGAAGCTTCACTAAAAAAAACCTAACCAATTAACGTGACGGTGACGCCGACGCCGACGTGACAACATAAGCTCTACTTATTCATCGAATAGTCGAGCTAAAAACCTTAACCAAGGTTGAGTAAACACCTTAACCAAGGGGAATTAACTAAGTAATTCAAGGTTTTAAATGTAAGGTCAAGGTCAAAATATAGGTCAGGGGTTGTTGATGTATACATCAATTAGGAGATGAAGTTGTCCAAGTATGGTTGGTGTAGGGCCATGAGTATTCATCTACAAGCTTGACTAAAAACCTTAACCAAGGAGAATTAAGTAAGTAATTCAAAGAGGAAATGTAGGTCAAGGTCAAATTAGATCAGGGGATATTGATGTACATCACTATGAGAAAAAGGTTGTCCAAGTATGGTGTCTGTATGCACAATAGTATTCCATGTACAAGCTTGAGTAAAAAGCTTAACAAAAGGTCGAGTTAAAAACCTTAACCAAGGGGAATTTAACTAAGTAATTCGAGGTTAAATGTAGGTCAGGTCAAATATAGGTCAGGGTTGTTGATGTACATCACTAGGAGATGAAGTTGTCCAAGTATGGTTGGTGTAGGGCCAGGAGTATTCCATCTACAAGCTTGACTAAAAACGTTAACAAGGGGAATTAAAGTAAGTAATTCAAGAGGAAATGTAGGTGAAGGTCAAATATAGATCAGGGGTTGTTGATGTACATCACTAGGAGATGAAGTTGTCCAAGTATGGTGGGTGGTAGGCCAGTAGTATTCCCCATATAGAAGGTTGACAAATAAAAACCTTAACCAAAATGAATTAAGTAAGTAATTGAAGAGGAAATGTAGGTCAAGGTCAAATATAGATCAGGGGGTTATTGATGTACATACCTATGAGAAAAGGTTGTCGACGTATGGTGTCTGGATACACAATAGTATTCAATGTACAACGTTGAAAAAAAACCTTAAACCAAGGTTGACTAAAAACCTTAACCAAGGGGAATTAAGTAAGTAATTCAAGAGGAAATGTGGGTCAAGGTCAAATATAGATCAGGGGTTATTGATGTGCATCACTAGGAGATGAAGTTGTCCAAGTATGGTGGGTGTAGGGCCAGTAGTATTGCATATACAAGCTTGACTAAAAACCTTAACCAAGGTTGACTAAAAACCTTAACCAAGGGGAATTAAGTAAGTAATTCAAGAGGAAATGTAGGTGAAGGTCAAATATAGATCAGGGGTTATTGATGTACATCACTAGGAGATGAAGTTGTCCAAGTATGGTGGGTGTAGGGCCAGTAGTATTCCATATAGAAGCTTCACTAAAAACCTTAACCAAGGCGTGACGGTGACGCCGACGCCGACGTGACAACATAAGCTCTACTTATTCATCGAATAGTCGAGCTAAAAACCTTAACCAAGGTTGAGTAAACACCTTAACCAAGGGGAATTAACTAAGTAATTCAAGGTTAAATGTAGGTCAAGGTCAAATATAGGTCAGGGGTTGTTGATGTACATCAATAGGAGATGAAGTTGTCCAAGTATGGTTGGTGTAGGGCCATGAGTATTCCATCTACAAGCTTGACTAAAAACCTTAACCAAGGAGAATTAAGTAAGTAATTCAAGAGGAAATGTAGGTCAAGGTCAAATATAGATCAGGGGATATTGATGTACATCACTATGAGAAAAGGTTGTCCAAGTATGGTGTCTGTATGCACAATAGTATTCCATGTACAAGCTTGACTAAAAACCTTAACCAAGGTTGACTAAAAACTTTAACCAAGGGGAATTAAGTAAGTAATTCAAGGTTAAATGTAGGTCAAGGTCAAATATAGGTCAAGGGTTGTTGATGTACATCACTAGGAGATGCAGTTGTCCAAGTATGGTTGGTGTAGGGCCAGGAGTATTCCATATACAAGCTTGACTAAAAACCTTAACCAAGGAGAATTAAGTAAGTAATTCAAGAGGAAATGTAGGTCAAGGTCAAATATAGATCAGGGGATATTGATGTACATCACTATGACAAAAGGTTGTCCAAGTATGGTGTCTGTATGCACAATAGTATTCCATGTACAAGCTTGACTAAAAACCTTAACCAAGGTTGACTAAAAACTTTAACCAAGGGGAATTAAGTAAGTAATTCAAGGTTAAATGTAGGTCAAGGTCAAATATAGGTCAAGGGTTGTTGATGTACATCACTAGGAGATGCAGTTGTCCAAGTGTGGTTGGTGTAGGGCCAGGATTATTCCATCTACAAGCTTGACTAAAAACCTTAACCAAGGGGAATTAACTAAGTAATTCAAGAGGAAATGTAGGTCAAGGTGAAATATAGATCAGGGGTTATTGATGTACATCCCTATGAGAAAAGGTTGTCCAAGTATGGTGTCTGTATGCTCACTAGTATTCCATGGACAAGCTTGACTAAAAATCTTAACCAAGGTTGACTAAAAAACCTTAACCAAAGGGAATTAACTAAGTAATTCAAGGTTAAATGTAGGTGAAGGTCAAATATAGGTCAGGGGTTGTTGATGTACATCACTAGGAGATGAATTTGTCCAAGTATGGTGGGTGTAGGGCCAGGAGTATTCCATATACAAGCTTGACTAAAAACCTTAACCAAGGGGAATTAACTAAGTAATTCAAGAGGAAATGTAGGTCAAGGTGAAATATAGATCAGGGGTTATTGATATACATCCCTATGAGAAAAGGTTGTCCAAGTATGGTGTCTGTATGCACACTAGTATTCCATGTACAAGCTTGACTAAAAACCTTAACCAAGCTTGACTAAACACCTTAACCAAGGGTAATTAACTAAGTAAGTCAAGAGGAAATGTAGGTCAAGGTCAAATATACATCAGGGGTTATTGATGTACATCACTAGGAGATGAAGTTGTCCAAGTATGGTGGGTGTAGGGCCAGTAGTATTGCATATACAAGCTTAACTAAAAACCTTAACCAAGACGTGACGGTGACGCCGACGCCGGGGTGACAACATAAGCTCTAACTATTCTTCGAGTAGTCGAGCTAAAAATGAGGTTCTACACAGACAGGAATGTACTGGGACAATCAGCACTTCACATAAAAAAGGTCAGCACTGATAGACAGTCCAGTACAATGAACCCTTACTACACGGATCACTTGGTCCCCAAAAATGTCATTCTTTACGGATACCAGAGCTCCAGATAAGATGTGTATTTGCGTAAATACCCAATAAAAATTTTCAAAAACCCAATTGAAATCAGAAGTAGTGAGTATCAAAAAGCAATGAAAAATTTGTGGTATCTTTAGCATGTTACAGAAAACAATAAACAGACCACAAATATAGCATATTTTCTTATTTTTCCATGAAAACACATCTTGGTATTTCATTAGAATTGTCTCCAAGATGTGTTTTCATTTAGAAGCAAACTATTCAATAAGTGCGGTCTGCTGATGTGTAAACAGTAGTGTGATTCTATTTTATACAATTAACATTTTGAAATACACAATTGCTTGAGAAATGATGGAGTGACCAGGGTTCATGTTTGAGGGCGACATGGGCGAAGTGGTCGCTTTTTTTCTGGCCAAGTCGCCTTATTTTTCCCTTAGGGGGAAGTCAAGTCGCCCTGGAATTTTCTGGATTTTTTTTTTTTTTAATATGAATTTCAGACCCTAGGGGCGAGTGCGTGTCATAAATGCGCTAATCCCACCAAATAGGCGTGTAAAATTGGATCACATCGATTGTTTGATGACCCCTGGTGTGTATTTGCCCGCGGGGTTTCTTTGTTATTGTCGCCTACTATCGGTTTGTTATTCGCGACGCCATGATGCGTATCAACTGATCAGACACGTCTGGGCGCTTAATATTGCTTAACTAATGCGTTCAAGGAACGTTGATTGAAGACCCAAATTTACGTCATTAAGGCGGGGCTTATAGCTTCATTTAATTCATTGGTCGGCTTCGACTAATTTGATTCGACGACACACGTGAATAATTAGTTTCAAGGTAAATGGGAGGCGACTACTATCGCAGTCTATCGGCATACGACGTACCACTTGAAAGAATCAATAATACGCCGTTAATTACCGCTATTATGTTTGCGCAAATATGTTTGGCTTACTAATAATGATAGATTGTGGCCAGTATTCCTTGGTCCTCGTTTAATCGTTTAATTGAGAGCCTAATTGAATAATTATATTGGCGATTGATGAACCGATTTCAAGCAAAACTTTACATGTTATTCTTGTTACTGCATTGTCTCGGGCCTATTAGCGTAATTTTCACATTGGGCTCGTTTAAAATAGTTATAGTTTTACATTCGCAGAAATATGCAATGAAATGGATTCGTAAACTTTGTATTGGGGGCAGTATCATAGTTTGTTTACACAAATCTTGTGTAAATTGCACACGCACATGGCTGGTTCTCCGTTGTATGTAAAGTTAATCGCGCAGCTGGGCCCATGCTGTAACACGTGATGTGAAGGTTGCGGTATTGATTTTTCTATTGGACGACCTGTTAAATTTATGCGGATTGCGGATCACGTGATAACTGGAGACATGTGACCTGTGCTGTGTACACCACAGGTGTATACCACAGGGTGTCGAGCTGCTACATGCTAAATTAATCGCGCTTCGTTGAGGTAACACAGAGTTGATGTGATCACCTTTTTTATTTTATTTAATCTCAAAAGTAGGAATGTTTTTTCCACTCATTTGAACTGTGAATGGTTCAAATGGGTGGTAACAACATATACTTTCAAAGTGAGATAATACAAACCTTTTTTTTTTTAGCATGTTGAGTATGTCAAATACATTGTTTTACATTACGATACTTGCAGAAAAATGAAGAAAAAAAAACTTAAAATAAAGTTTTGTTTCATATTATTATTGTGTTTATTCTTCTTACATGATAGTAATAGAAATATAATCTATGTCCAACAGAAGTGTATGTACCGAATAATGTGCAGGCAGTGTTCTATGGTACACTCAATTGGAAATGTGCACATTTCTAATACCAAATGAACTAAATAACCCCTTTCTCCAAATATGATTGATTAAATATTGGTGTTTAATGACATATCAACAGCTAAGGTCATTTAAGGTCTATATACAAGAACAGTTTGATGCTTTGAAAACATAGAGTTTACAGTTACGCGATAACCGTAAGAGAAATGTTCAGTGAAATTATGAATTTTATCACTTCTCCCTAATTTTGCCTCACTTCTCCCTATTTTGCCAGGAGGGAGAAGTCACTTCTCCCTAAATTTTTGGCCTAGCTTGAACCCTGAGTGACAATACTCAATTACTAATTCCTTATCTGGAGTCCTGGGATACATTTGTTAAATTACACGTAGACTCTCATCCGAGTGACTGGAGGGAGAAACAGGGCTTACGGCATTTGTGACCAGTCTCGCCCCTGACCTGTTAACACATGCCGGAAGCCCCATAATGATTTACACTGCCTGTTAGTATCAGAACTAGTAGTTCACGGATTGATTGGCGAACAGTGTAAACCCTGATCAGACTGCACGGAACCACAGACACACAGTACAAACATGATATGCCTCCCGGCTCTACTGAGATCGAAACAGAAAGATTTGGACATTCAAACTGTGAAACGCCTGGGCCCGGTTGCTCATTGTAAAGGATTAAACAGTCTGTTAGGCTAACACGCCCGGTTGCTCATTGTAAAGGATTAAACAGTCTGTTAGGCTAACACACCCGGTTGCTCAAAACCTCTGTTAGCTTAACAGACTGTTAACTCCTTAACATTGTCCACTATGATAAGCTCTTTGCAAGCTGGCTCAATAAACTAGATGGCATGTCGCACCCGCCGAGGCTTTGATAGTACAGTCAAACATGTCTTAAGCAGCCACCCAAGGGAAGTGACAAAACTGGCTGCTTAACAGAGGTGACCTCTTAATAGAGGGTTGTGTTTTCAGGTACATTTCAGGTAAATTTTGAAAATTGAAATGAAGATAAAGATAGCATAGACATGTATGTTGACTTGATAATACAAATGTAATAAATAATATTAATGATTAATTTAGAGTACCATATTGATTAAATATGTATGTTTTAATGCAATATAAATGTGGATCTTTATATTTATTTAATATTTTCAAAATTGAACCTGAACATGTAATGAGTGGATTTTATCATTTAATGAAATAAAAAATCTGTCAACAAATAAAAACACCAATGTTCACATTTTTGTTGTTATTTTACAGCCTACTGCAACTGTTGATCTGCAAGATTCATATTGTAGACAATTTATTGTACTAGATAATAGGGCATAATGTGGTATAATCGGAAATGGTGTGGGATAAGTTGTGCGATTTTTTTTGATTTTTTTTTTGTCGGGTATTGGTCAAGTCGAATTTGGATTCATTTCCAATTGTGTATGTAAATAATGCATAGGCGATGTCAGCAAAAGCAGTCAATAAGTGCGACATTCGGCTCATATTCGACATATGAGGCCATTTGCTTAAATTATATTTGAGCTGGTTACACTCGGTCCAGGGCAATACACACCAATTATATCAGCTATTCGTGTTTTGTCAATTTGGTAACTGGCAATGGGCTGTTCCTTTTTACAACATTTGTGTCGGGTAACTATAGAAAAATTACGAATCGACGGACAAGGGTGCAAGAACCCGGATGCGATAGGCTGTTCTTTCAATAATGCGTCGACAATTCGGGCAACACAATTTGCACCTGTGAAACACCCTCTCAATATCGCATACGCGGCGACGTGTTAGGTGTTTTAATTACCTGCATTGACTGCTGACATCATTGTTAATTCGCGCTTCGGTAACGATCGCCGCAGGGCACATTGAAATCGAGATTAGAGGTGACCGTTTAATGAAATTGGATCACTAGTTTGGGACGATAATTAATGACCGCTGGCCGCGTTAGACGAGTGACCATTGAATGAAAGCGTTTTATATAGCAAAAATGCGCGGGAGGATTTGAAGTGGCCGCTTAACGGCGGTGACCGCTGATTAAAGGTGACCGCCCGAGCAGGTTCGACTGTATACAGAAAAACTGTAACCAAAAACTTTAACCCGGACGCACGTACATACGGACGCCAATGTGCCGACTATATCGCGATGTCCGCAAGCAGGTGCGACAAGAACATTGAACTAAACAACAAATACTAATACCTTTGCCTTTTCTGTCTGTGTAGCAAAGAATATTTTCAATTTCTTCCGTACAAAACTGTTGACATCAAGTTTTTTCTTGTTCTGTTTTGCGACAACTCTGGGCTCGGATGTCCCAGTAGAATCTATAGGGCTGTTTCGATGGTCTGGTTCCGTAAGCTGGAAATGGAAAATAAAAGGATAAAGGTGGAAAAAGAATGGGAATTAATTTATCAAAACTAAATGCAATGAAAATCAAGTTCTAGTATTTGGTACATTTAGACATTATTATATTTACAACACAAACTGAAGTAATTATTTATTACATGAAGTATCCCCATATTCACAACGCGTTCCCAAAAACGAGGCCAATGTTGGGTATAAATACCGAAAACTACTCCCTTCTCGCCAGTTACTGATGAGTTAAAACGTAACTAGAAATGTGGCCTGTCGGCACACGAATGCCCCCGCTGGCAGCCAAAGAAAATGAGGCATATTTGATAATAAGCCATTTACCCGAGCGTTAAGGTTTCAAACGCACCAAGTCTGTGATTTTGACCCTGGGTTTAGCGGGGGCGGGACAAATGTTGATTTGTCACAGGGTGGCAGAGGACCATTGGAGCAATGTGTGTGTGAAATGTGAAGCAGATCCAAGCAAGGAAACAGAAATTATAAGCCATTTACCCAAGCGTTAAGGTTTTGGGACAGACGTACAGACGCCGGTAACAATATATGCCCCCCTCACCATTCGGTGGCGGGGGCATAACAAAACTCGTCTACCCAAGGATCCACACCCGCAAAACCAAAACAAGACAAGGCAAAGTACAGCCCACTTCCAAGAACAAGAAGCGGATAAGCTGCCTCTTCATACGAAGATCGCAAGGCAAAGTACAGCAACAGAGCTCCGACAACAATACCGAGTACAAGGACAGAGAAGAGGAAAATCAGTGACTGCATACATAAACAGCGATTGTCGCCGAGTGTCTCACACACAAAGGTCAAGTTCATCTGGTACTGGTTGGACAGCGTTCAATGTAAGGAATATATTCATGAGGTTCTATAATGAGCCAACAACAGATCAGGAGCTATTCAACATTGGATGTATGTTGTTGAAGCCGACAATGACGTCGCCTAAGCCGAAATAATGACTTGCTATGACTCACTTTCCACTAACGTGGGTGAGACGAGGGTGCAAAAATAAATGAGACAGAAGTGACATCTTACAGGCATTACACATAAAAATGCCTGTAAGAGCCTAATGCAATTAGGTGCAACATATGTACATTCATACAACCCCGACCAAGAAACGATGTGGCAATACGACGTGTGTTGCCAGCATAGTCCCAGATCAGCCTATGCATTTTCAGTCTGATCAGGGTCTCAGTTGGTCACCATTTAGTCTATATAGCACTGAATAACAGTATTTGGATTTGCAGTCTGATCAGGATCCACACTGTTCGCCATTCCATCAATGAAACACCTGTCAACCTTTTAACAAGCAATGCAGATAATTATCAGACTATAGGAGTGTGCTATTTGATCAGGAGCTACACTGGTCACCAATCCAATACGCCCCACATCTCCAGTCACAGCCGCAAATGTCAACAAACCTTGACTTTGGGCCGGTTCTGTATCCTCCAGACGAGCCAGACCAGGCCGAGCGATGCGAGGACGACGGTCCACACGGGAATCTGCAGCGAGTCGGACACATACGAGGACAGCCAGCGCTCCAGCATCCTGTCTACAGGGGCACCACAGCTCTCAACTATTGGCAGGTCTTCACTTGTGACACGGCTCAAATACAGGCGGTAAATATCTGGATAACAGATGATCAAGCTCTCAATATATATGTGCGAAATATGCCTATATCAGATTGTGCATTAAGCTTATTTAGGGGCATCCATTTCACAACCAACATCCAACAGACCTTTTACTAGAAACAAAATTGCTACCCCGCTCCATACCTCTTGTGAGGGTAGCAATTTAACCCCATCTCTTTAACGTAACACATGGCAGAGTGATTTTTGCAATAGGTTATCTGGCGTGTTTGATATGTTAGCGAAATAAAACTGTCAAAGCTGTATCAATAAATTATTAATAAAGAACATACACATGCAGAAATTGAATATTTTACTGTGTCAAGGTGTTTATCTGACATTTACATGTAAATTTGAAAGCTTCATGTTGTTATGTTGAATGTTGAAAGACAACTAGAGACAAGATGGCTTCCATGGGAAAATGATTTCTGTGTTCTATTATTTTTGGCAATTTACTAGTTCTACATCAAATATTATTTGTTTAAAGGTATAAAATAGACAGTTTACTAAATTTTTACATAACATCAACAGGTTTGGGTATGCACTTCGGTTGCTCACATTTTTTGAATGGGACAAATTGTAGCTGTAGATAACATATCGGAGGCGAATTATTGTAGCTAATCTTTTACCTGTAAAATTCTAACAATCATCAAATTAGTGCTGAATAAAAAGATACTGTTAGCTTGTCTGTTAGCTTGTCTGGTTAAGGCAATTTGTAACGCAATTTGTAACGAGTGCCCGGGTTCACTACTCGACCGGGACAGTACTTGAGATAGAACGATTTTCACCAGTTCGGATAAGTGGGATTTCCCCGATACTTTCCTCCTACATTTTTGATGGCCCTTCTGCATCCATCAGTGCCAGCAAAAGCATTTGTATAAGTAATTTTGAGCTTGTTTGCAATCGTTGTAAAATAAGATAGAGTGAAGGGAGCAGAAGCTTACGGAGGTTTCGGTAAATGACCAGTTCGGTAAATTGATTTTATAGTGTGAATGGTTTGGAGGTTTTGGTAAAAAGGATTATTATAGTATAATTGATCAATGGTGAAGGCCTAACAATAGCATAGCATGGCAAAGTGTGACCAAACAATGTAATTACCTGATTATTACCTCCTTGATCACGATTTTGACATATTGGCATGTCAGTTGTTTGAGTATTTATATTTTGTCTTTGTAAAAGTTAATCTTTTTGTGTATTGTGCATTTTCATAAATTACATTTATCCAGAACAGTGTAGATCCTATTATGGACTATTGGTTTGCCTTCTGATCAGGATCTTCACTTACGAATCATGACACATACATATACAAACATACATAAATTACATTTATCCAGCACATTTAACATTAAAGATAGCACCTGTAACTATATTGCCATGTAACTATTTTTGGAATGGTGGCCCGTATAGTTTTCGAACTTGTGGCCATCATAAATAAACTTACCACAACATTTACCTTTACGCACACACCTTAATTACTCTATTGTATCATTTTACCGAAACCTCCAAACCATTTACACTACTAGAAATGTGGCCTGTCGGCACACGAATGCCCCCGCTGACAGCCAAAGAAAACGAGACATATTTGATTATAAGCCATTTACCCGAGCGTTAAGGTTTCGAACGCACCAAGTCTGTGACCTTGACCCTGGGCTTAGGCGGGTTTGGGGGACTGAGGGTAGGGGGCGAATGTGGATTTGTCACACGGGCGGTAGAGGACCATTGGAGCAATGCGTGTGTGAAATGTGAAGCAGATCCGAGCAAGGAAACAGAAATTATAAGCCATTTACCCAGAGTTAAGGTTTCGAAAGCACCAAGTCTGTGACCTTGACCCTAGGCTTAGCGGGGGCGGGACGAATGTGGATTTGTCACAGGGCGGTAGAGGACCATTGGAGCAATGCGTGTGTGAAATGTGAAGCAGATCCGAGCAAGGAAACAGAAATTATAAGCCATTTACCCAGCGTTAAGGTTTCGAAAGCACCAAGTCTGTGACCTTGACCCTTGGCTTAGCGGGGGCGGGACGAATTTTGATTCTTCACAGGGCGGTAGATGACCATTGGAGCAATGCGTGTGTGAAATGTGAAGCAGATCCGAGCAAGCAAACAGAAATTATAAGCCATTTACCCAGCGTTAAGGTTTCGAAAGCACCAAGTCTGTGACCTTACGACCCTGGTCTTAGCGTGGGCGGGATGAATGTGGATTTGTCACAGGGCGGTAGAGGACCATTGGAGCAATGCGTGTGTGAAATGTGAAGCAGATCCGAGCAAGGAAACAGAATTATAAGCCATTTACCCAGCGTTAAGGTTTCGAAAGCACCAAGTCTGTGACCTTGACCCTGGGCTTAGCGGGGGCGGGACGAATTTTGATTTTTCACAGGGCGGTAGAGGACCATTGGAGCAATGCGTGTGTGAAATGTGAAGCAGATCCGAGCAAGGAAACAGAAATTATAAGCCATTTACCCAGCGTTAAGGTTTCGAACGCACCAAGTCTGTGACCTTGACCCTGGGCTTAGCGGGGGCGGGACGAATGTGGATTTGTCACAGGACAGTAGAGGACCACTGGAGCAATGCGTCTGTGAAATGTGAAGCAGATCCGAGCAAGGAAACAGAAATTATAAGCCATTTACCCAGCGTTAAGGTTTCGAAAGCACCAAGTCTGTAACCTTGACCCTGGGCTTAGCGGGGGCGGGACGAATGTGGATTTGTCACAGGGCGGTAGAGGACCTTTGGAGCAATGCGTGTGTGAAATGTGAAGCAGATCCGAGAAAGGAAACAGAAATTATAAGCCATTTACCCAGCGTTAAGGTTTCGAAAGCACCAAGTCTGTGACCTTGACCCTGGGCTTAGCGGGGGCAGGACGAATGTGGATTTGTCACAGGGTGGTAGAGGACCATTGGAGCAATGCGTGTGTCAAATGTGAAGCAGATCCGAGCAAGGAAACAGAAATTATAAGCCATTTACCCAGCGTTAAGGTTTCGAACACACCAAGTCTGTGACCTTGACCCTGGGCTTAGCGGGGGCGGGACGAATGTGGATTTGTCACAGGACAGTAGAGGACCATTGGAGCAATGCGTCTGTGAAATGTGAAGCAGATCCGAGCAAGGAAACAGAAATTATAAGCCATTTACCCAGCGTTAAGGTTTCGAAAGCACCAAGTCTGTAACCTTGACCCTGGGCTTAGCGGGGGCGGGACGAATGTGGATTTGTCACAGGGCGGTAGAGGACCATTGGAGCAATGCGTGTGTGAAATGTGAAGCAGATCCGAGCAAGGAAACAGAAATTATAAGCCATTTACCCAGCGTTAAGGTTTCAAAAGCACCAAGTCTGTGACCTTGACCCTTGGCTTAGCGGGGGCGGGACGAATTTTGATTCTTCACAGGGCGGTAGATGACCATTGGAGCAATGCGTGTGTGAAATGTGAAGCAGATCCGAGCAAGCAAACAGAAATTATAAGCCATTTACCCAGCGTTAAGGTTTCGAAAGCACCAAGTCTGTGACCTTGACCCTGGGCTTAGCGTGGGCGGGATGAATGTGGATTTGTCACAGGGCGGTAGAGGACCATTGGAGCAATGCGTGTGTGAAATGTGAAGCAGATCCGAGCAAGGAAACAGAAATTATAAGCCATTTTACCCAGCGTTAAGGTTTCGAAAGCACCAAGTCTGTGACCTTGACCCTGGGCTTAGCGGGGGCGGGGGCGGGACGAATTTTGATTTTCACAGGGCGGTAGAGGACCATTGGAGCAATGCGTGTGTGAATGTGAAGCAGATCCGAGCAAGGAAACAGAAATTATAAGCCATTTACCCAGCGATTAAGGTTTCGAACGCACCAAGTCTGGTGACCAATTGACCCCTGGGCTCTTAGCGGGGGGGCCGGGACGAATGTGGATTTGTCACAGGACAGTAGAGGACCATTGGAGCAATGCGTCCTGTGAAAGAAATGTGAAGCAGAATCCGAGCAAGGAAACAGAAATTATAAGCCATTTACCCAGCGTTAAGGTTTCGAAAGCACCAAGTCCTGTAACCTTGACCCTGGGCTTAGCGGGGCGGGGCGGGGACGAATGTGGTATTTTGTCCACAGGGCGGTAGAGGACCTTTGGAGCAATGCGTGTGTGAAATTGTTTTTTTCGAAATAAGCAGATCCGAGAAAGGAAACAGAAATTATAAGCCATTTACCCAGCGTTAAGGTTTCGAAAAGCACCAAGTCTGTGACCTTGACCCTGGGCTTAGCGGGGGCAGGACGAATGTGGATTTGTCACAGGGTGGTAGAGGACCATTGGAGCAATGCGTGTGTCAAATGTGAAGCAGATCCGAGCAAGGAAACAGAAATTATAAGCCATTTACCCAGCGTTAAGGTTTCGAACACACCAAGTCTGTGACCTTGACCCTGGGCTTATTTTAGCGGGGGCGGGACGAATGTGGGATTTGTGCAACAGGGACAGTAGATGGACCATTGGAGCAATGCGGTCTGTGAAAATGTGGAAGCAGAATCCGAGCAAGGAAAACAGAAATTTTTAACAAGCCATTAACCAGCGTTATTAAGGTTTCGAAAGCACAACCAAGTCTGTAACCTTGACCCAATGGGCTTAGCGGAGGGGGCTGGGGACGAATTGTGGATTTGTCACAGGGCGGTGGTACAGGGACCATTGGGCAATGCAAATGCGTGATGAAATGTTGAAGCAGAATCCCGAGCCAAGGAAACAGAAATTATAAGCCATTTACCCAGCGTTAAGGTTTCGGGACGTACGTACGTACGTACGTACGTACGTACGGACGCCGGTAACACTATATGCCCCCCTCACCATTCGGTGGCGGGGGCATAATAAAATCAATTTACCGAACTGGCCATTTACCGAAACCTCCGGTATCCGTTGCGGTAATATCTCGATTCGCCACAATCACGATTCGCCACATCTCGATTCGCGAGAGTAAACACGATTCGCCACAGTTAAAACACGGTTCGCCACAGTTTAATTTTCAAATATAATATCTTGATTGCAATTAATTTTTCGGGAATAGTTATGTTTTATTAGGTCATTCCTTACAAGAATCAACAAATTTTACACCTTACTTTTAAAATTAGTCAATTATGGCTTCTGCGGCAATCTGTCTTTGATAACATTTAATTGGTGATCATTGGTCATCACCATTAATTCACGTTCATTATTTGTTTGTGTTTGTGCAATGTATATTTATGGTGGTATTAAGGTGCGTAATTTGAGGGTAAAAAGTGGTAATAAGTTGTATGTGCTAAAAATGTGCTTTATATTAAATATATTAAACTATTATGTATGTCTATTGTCATTTTCACTCCATGATTAAGGATTAATTTCACAGACCATTCGCCACACTGTTCGCCACGATCCATCTCACAATTTCATTTAAGGTGTTAGTTTGTCTGACAACTGAGTAGAAGACACCTGACGCATCGTTACACAATGATCACAGGTGGTCAACACGTACAGGTGTTAAATAATTGACACACGTATCCTGAATTGAATCGATACATAGGAAAATCGAGTTAATAATTGCGGGCAAGGCTCACATTACGTATATAAACGTTATAAAAGCTGATTATTTTTTGATGTCATCATGTTTTGTTAATATTTTTATTATTTTTATAGTATACTTTTCATTTTAATTATACTGTGGCGAATCGTGTTTAAACTGTGGCGAATCGTGTTTTAATTGTGGCGAATCATGTTTACTCTGTGGCGAATCGAGATGTGGCGAATCGTGATTGTGGCCAATCGAGAGTAATTCTCCGTTGATATTAATTCTCCGTTTACATGGCACAACAAAGAAGTTTTGGGGTTTTATTAAAAGTTTAAAAAATGATTCATGTGGTGTGGCACCTCTTAGAGATGATGGCATTCTAAAGTCTGAATCTAACGACAAGTCTGAAATATTAAATAGACAATTTTCATCGGTTTTTACTCGGAAAGATAACTCGCCCCTACCCGACCTCGGCCCAAGCACATACCCGGATATGACCAAGATACACGTCACAGAGAACGGAGTCAAAAAACTGCTCATGAACCGTAAACCCCATAAAGCGGCCGGCCCTGATGCCATTAAACCTAGACTGCTCAAAGAATGCGCCTCAGAGATTGCGCCAATTTTTATGATTTTATTTAATAAATCATTGGATTGCGGTGTAGTGCCAGCAGAATGGAATCAGGCATATGTGACTCCTATTTTCAAAAAGGGCAAAAAATTCAAAGCAAGTAACTATAGGCCGGTCTCTCTGACATGTATTGCATGCAAACTACTCGAACACATAGTAGTTAGCAACATTTTGGACCATTTGGATAAATATAAAATTCTTGTAGACAACCAACACGGTTTCCTGCCCGCCCGCCGTTCATGCGAAACCCAGCTTGTATTGTTTGTTAATGATCTTGTGCAGCACATACAGAAAGGCCAGGTTGACATAGCAATTATGGATTTCAGCAAGGCATTTGATGTTGTCGATCATGACAGGCTATTGCACAAGGCATCATATTATGGCATACGGGGGCACGGGAACCAGTGGATAAAAGCTTTTCTTAGTAACCGGACTCAAACAGGTGGGAAGTAAGAATGGTGGGCAATCTCCACAAAAGCAGATGTACAGTCAGGTGTTCCTCAGGGATCAGTTTTGGGACCTCTTCTGTTTCTGCTCTACATAAATGACCTACATGAAGCTATCAGCTCAAACGTCAGACTATTTGCTGATGACTGTGTGGTTTACAGACAAATTAAATCCCAGTCGGACAGTGCACAGCTTCAGGAAGATTTGGACAAGTTATCATTATGGGAGCGGAAATGGAGGATGTCCTTCAACATTGATAAATGCCACATAATGCATGTTTCAAGGTCCAGAAATGTCTCTCAGACCACATACTACCTCCAAAATCAACCTCTATCAACAGTCAAGCAAGCTACCTATTTGGGTGTGGAGTTAACATCAGATTTATCTTGGTCTCCCCATATTAATAAAATAACAGGTAAAGCCAGCCAATCTCTGGGTTTTCTGAAACGAAACCTACACTCAGCCCACCAAGCCAAGCCAAAACTAAACAAGCTGCCTATACTTCCATTGTCAGGCCGACATTAGAATACAGCTCATCGGCCTGGGATCCATATACCCAGAAAGATACCCAAAAGCTAGAGAAAGTACAGCGACGTGCAGCGAGGTTTGTCACTAACAATTATGACAAAAGCCCGGGCACGGTCACTAACATAATGTCGGACTTACAGTGGAAGTCATTACAGTCTAGACGGCAAAATAACCGCCTCTCACTTTTTTACAAATTTGTTCACAATCACGTCGATATATCCCCAAATTTGTACTTAACTCCACACACCAGACAATCCAGACACTATCACCAATTTGCCTATCAAATTCCTACAATTTCAGTCGACTACCATAAATACTCATTTTTCCCACGAACCGTCATTGTGTGGAATACACTCCCTGCCAATGTAGTCAGTGCTGCCACGATCTTAGGATTTAAGTCAGCGCTGGCTGCACTGTCACTCCCATAAGTTGACACTCTGCTTTTATCTTTTAACCATTAATATCACACTTCTCACTATACATATTGTACCGGTCACCCTAAACACCACAAAGGCTGGTAAAGGCTACAAAGGCTGTTCGAAGTTGCTTCTACGTCCGTTAGCGGATATTTATACCATACATTGTCATTGAATTGACTGAATTAGTATGTGTTATGATCATTTTAATCATTTTAATCATTTGAATGCAATAATCTACCACAAATATACGTGTTTTGGTAAATTATCTAAACGCGCACCTGCGCCGATCGGGCCGCGCGGAATTGAACAAAGAGTGATTAACACCTATTAACATATCGTTTAGCAGGTGCAGCTAAACACCGATTATACTTATTATTGCATTATTATTAATATAAGTCATGATCGATCAACGACATTCATTTAAACATGCTTTATGCAACACATTACGTGAACAGGTCGGATGCCGAATTTTGAGACATCAGTTGTCTACCTTGAAAATAGGTATCCACACGGTGTTGAAAATATGTTTATGAGCGCTATGTACGGCTCTGCAACGAATATTTCCTCAGATTGCGGAAGCAAAATCTTTTATTTACAAGGCCGAATAAACGTGTACACTGTAACTAGTTGTAACTGACATTTACGCTAGCTGACATGTTCCCGTCAATTAACCCATAGTATTTAGCACAGTTTATTCCACGAACATTTTCGTTCCCATTTCCTGTATTTGTAATTAACGTAATTACGTCAATTATTGGCAGTAAACTGTTCCTTTTGAAATTTAAAATTAAACTATCAGGAGGGATGAACGGGACGGGACGTATAACACGGCAAACTGTTACTACACTTTCTAAAATCAACGTAAACACAGTTCACAGAGTAAGCCAGATGGCCGACGGCAGTACCAAGGCTATATTCATAGAAAATAGTCGACAAAGGTTGACAGATGGTACCACAAAGGCTACACTGACATAGAAAATGGTCGACAAAGGCTGACAGATGGTAACAAAAAGGCTACATTCACATAGAAAATAGTCGACAAAAGCTGGCAGATGGCACCACAAAGGCTGCATCGACATAGAAAATAGTCGACAAAGGGTACTAGATGGTACCACAAAGGCTACATTTACATCGACATAGAAAATAGTCGACACAGGCTGACAGATGGTACCACAAAGGCTACATTCACATAGAATATAGTCAACAAAGGCTGACAGATGGCACCACAAAGGCTGCATAAACATAGAAAATAGTCGACAAAGGGTAATAGATGGTACCACAAAGGCTACATTCACATATAAAATAGTCAACAAAGGCTGACAGATAGTACCACAAAGGCTACACACACATAGAAAATAGTCGACAAAGGCTGACAGATGGCACCACAAAGGCTGCATCGACATAGAAAATAATCGACAAAGACTAAAAGATGGTACCACAAAGGCTACATTCACATACATAGAAAATAGTCAACAAAGGCTGACAGATGGCACCACAAAGGCTACATACACATAGAAAATAGTCGACACAGGCTTACAGATATCACAACAAAGGCTGTATCGACATAGAAAATAGTCGACAAAGGCAGACAGATGGTACCACAAAGACTACATTTACATAGGAAATAGTCGACAAATGGTAATAGATGGTACCACAAAGGCTGCATAGACATAGAAAATAGTCGACAAAGGGTAATAGATGGTACCACAAAGGCTACACTCACATAGACAATAGTCAACAAAGGCTGACATATGGTACCACAAAGGCTACAGACACATATAAAATAGTCGACAAAGGCATACATATGGCACCACAAGGGCTGCATCAACATATAAAATAGTCGACAAAGGCTAATAGATGGCACCACAAAGGCTGCATCGACATAGAAAATAGTCGACAAAGGCTAATAGATGGTACCGCAAAAGCCACATCGACATAGAAAGTAGTCGACAAAGGGTAATAGATGGTACCACAAAGGCTACACTCACATAGACAATAGTCAACAAAGGCTGACATATGGTACCACAAAGGCTACAAACACATATAAAATAGTCGACAAAGGCATACATATGGCACCACAAGGGCTGCATCAACATATAAAATAGTCGACAAAGGCTAATAGATGGTACCACAAAGGCTGCATCGACATAGAAAATAGTCGACAAAGGCTAATAGATGGTACCGCAAAAGCCACATCGACATAGAAAGTAGTCGACAAAGGGTAATAGATGGTACCACAAAGGCTACACTCACATAGAAAATAGTCGACAAAGGCTGACAGATGGTACCACAAAGGCTACAGACACATAGAAAATAGCTGACAAAGGCTTACATATGGCACCACAAAGGCTGCATCGACATAGAAAATAGTCGACAAAGGCTAATAGATGGTACCACAAAGGCTGCATCAACATAGAAAATAGGCAACAAAGGCTAATAGATGGTACCACAAAAGCTGCATCGACATAGAAAATAGTCGACAAATGGCAATAGATGGTACCACAAAGGCCCTCATATAGAAAATAGTCAACAATGGCTGACAGATGGTACCCCAAAGGCTACACACACATAGAAAATAGTCGACAAAGGCTTACAGATGGCACCACAAAGGCTGCATCGACATAGAAAATAGTCGACAATGGGTAATAGATGGTACCACAAAGGCTGCATCGACATAAAAAATAGTCGACAAAGGCTCACAGATGGCATCACAAAGGCTGCATCGACATAGAAAATAGTCGACAAAGGTTTACAGATTGCACCACAAAGGCTATATCGACATAGAAAATAGTCGATAAAGGCTGACAGATGGCACCACAAAGGCTGCATCGACATAGAAAGTAGTTGAAAAAGGGTAATAGATGGTACCACAAAGGCTACATTAACATAGAAAATAGTCGACAAATGCTTACAGATGGCACCACAAAGGCTGCATAAACATAGAAAATAGTCGACAAAGGGTAATAGATGGTACCACAAAGGCTACATTCACATATCAAATAGTCAACAAAGGCTGACAGATGGCACCACAAAGGCTGCATCGACATAGAAAATAATCGACAAAGACTAAAAGATGGTACCACAAAGGCTACATTCACATACATAAAAAATAATCAACAAAGGCTGACAGATGCCACCACAAAGGCTACACACACATAGAATAGAAAATAGTCGACACAGGCTTACAGATAGCACAACAAAGGCTGCATCGACATAGAAAATAGTCGACAAAGGCTGACAGATGGTACCACAAAGGCTACATTTACATAGGAAATAGTCGACAAAGGCTGACAGATGGCAGCACAAAGGCTGCATCGACATAGAAAATAGTCGACAAATGGTAATAGATGGTACCACAAAGGCTGCATAGACATAGAAAATAGTCGACAAAGGGTAATAGATGGTACCACAAAGGCTACACTCACATAGAAAATAGTCGACAAAGGCTGACAGATGGTACCACAAAGGCTACAGACACATAGAAAATAGTCGACAAAGGCTTACATATGGCACCACAAAGGCTGTATCGACATAGAAAATAGTCGACAAAGGCTAATAGATGGTACCACAAAGGCTGCATCAACATAAAAAATAGGCGACAAAGGCTAATAGATGGTACCACAAAAGCTGCATCGACATAGAAAATAGTCGACAAATGGCAATAGATGGTACCACAAAAGCTACCCTCATATAGAAAATAGTCAACAATGGCTGACAGATGGTACTCCAAAGGCTACACACACATAGAAAATAGTCGACAAAGGCTTTACAGATGGCACCACAAAGGCTGCGATCGACATGAAAATAGTCGACAATGGGTAATAGATGGTACCAACAAGGCTGCATCGACATAAAAAATAGTCGACAAAGGCTCACAGATGGCATCACAAAGGCTGCATCGACATAGTAAAATAGTCGACAAGGTTTTACAGATTGCACCACAAAGGCTATATCGACATAGAAAATAGTCGATAAAGGCTAACAGATGGCACCACAAAGGCTGCATCGACATAGAAAGTAGTTGAAAAGGGTAATAGATGGTACCACAAAGGCTACTTAACATAGAAAAATAGTCGACAAATGCTTACAGATGGCACCACAAAGGCTGCATAAAACATAGAAAAATAGTCGACAAAGGGTAATAGATGGTACCACAAAGGCTACATTCACATATCAAATAGTCAACAAAGGCTGACAGATGGCACCACAAAGGCTGCATCGACATAGAAAATAATCAATAAAGACTAAAAGATGGTACCACAAAGGCTAACCTGTCAACAAATACATAAAAAATTAAATCAACAAAGCTGACAGCCACAGGCTACATTCCATTTAAATTAAAAATAAATACAAAGGCTGAACAGATGCCAAACACCACAAAGGCTTCACACATAAAGGAATTTAGAAAAATAAAAATTGTCGACACAGGCTTACAGATAGGCACAACAAAGGCTGCATCGACATAGAAAATAGTCGACAAAGGCTGACAGATGGTACCACAAAGGCTACATTTACATAGGAAATAGTCGACAAAGGCTGACAGATGGCAGCACAAAGGCTGCATCGACATAGAAAATGGTCGACAAATGGTAATAGATGGTACCACAAAGGCTGCATAGACATAGAAAATAGTCGACAAAGGGTAATAGATGGTACCACAAAGGCTACACTCACATAGAAAATAGTCGACAAAGGCTGACAGATGGTACCACAAAGGCTACAGACATATATAAAATAGTCGACAAAGGCTTACAGATGGCACCACAAAGGCTGCATCGACATAGAAAATAGTCGACAAAGGCTAATAGATGGTACCACAAAGGCTGCATCGACATAGAAAATAGTCGACAAAGGCTAATAGATGGTACCACAAAAGCTGCATCGACATAGAAAATAGTCGAAAATGGCAATAGATGTACCACAAAGGCTACACTCATATAGAAAATAGTCAACAATGGCTGACAGATGGTACCCCAAAGGCTAGCCACACATATAAAATAGTCGACAAAGGCTTACAGATGGCACCACAAAGGCTGCATCGACATAGAAAATACCTCCAGTCGGCCTTTGTCGTCTATATAATAAGTACATGTAGCCTTTGTTGTTCTTCAAGTCGGCCTTTGTGGTCTATATAATAAGTAAATATAGCCTTTGTGGTTCCTCCAGTGAACCTTTGTCGTCTATATAATAAGTACATATAGCCTTTGTGGTTCCTCCAGTCGGCCTTTGTGGTCTATATAATCAGTACATATGGCCTTTGTGGTTCCTCCAGTCAGCCTTTGTCATCTATATAATAAGTAAATATAGCCTTTGTTGTTCCTCCAGTGAGCCTTTGTTGTGTATGTAATAAGCACATATAGCCTTTGTGGTTCCTCCAGGCAGCCTTTGTCGTCTATATAATAAGTACATATAGCCTTTGTGGCTCCTCCAGTCAGCCTTGGCCGTGTATATAATAATTACAAATAGCCTTTGTGATCCCTCCAGTCGGCCTTTGTCGTCTATATAATAAGTAAATATAGCCTTTGTGCTTCCTCCAGTCGGCCTTTGTCGTCTATATAATAAGTACATATAGCCTTTGTGGTTCCTCCAGTCAGCCAGTGTCTATATATAATGACTACATATGGCCTTTGCGGTTCCCAAGTCGGCCTTTGTCGTCCATATAATACGTACATGTAGCCTTTGTGCTTCCTCCAGTCGGCTTTGCCTGTGGTCTATATACGTACATATAGCCTTTGTGGTTCCTCCAGTCAGCCTTTGTCGTCTATATAATAAGTACATGTAGCCTTTGTGGTTCCTCCAGTCGGCCTTTGTAGTCTATATAATAATTACATATAGCCTTTGTGATCCCTCCAGTCGGCATTTGTCGTGTACATAATAAGTACATATAGCGTTTGTTGTTCCTCCAGTCAGCCTTTGTCGTCTATATAAGCAGTATAGCCGTTGTGATCCCTCCAGTCGGCATTTATCGTGTACATAATAAGTAAATATAGCCTTTGTGGTTCCTCCAGTCAGCCTTTGTAGTCTATATAATAATTACATATAGCCTTTGTGATCCCTCCAGTCGGCCTTTGTCGTCTATATAATAAGTACATGTAGCCTTTGTGGCTCCTCCAGTCGGCCTTTGTGGTCTATATAATAAGTACATATTGCTTTTGTGGTTCCTCCAGTCAGCCTTTGTCGTCTATATAATAAGTAAATATAGCCTTTGTGGTTCCTCCAGTCGGCCTTTGTCGTCTATATAATAAGTAAATATAGCCTTTGTGGTTCCTCCAGTCGGCCTTTGTCGGCTATATAATCAGTATAGACTTTGTGATCCCTGCAGTCGGCCTTTGTCGTCTATATAATAAGTACATATAGCCTTTGTGGTTCCTCCAGTCAGCATTGGCCGTGTATATAATAATTACATATAGCCTTCGTGATCCCTGCAGTCGGCGTTTGTCGTCTATATAATAAGTAAATATAGCCTTTGTGGTTCCTCCAGTCAGCCTTTGTAGTCTATATAATAATTACATATAGCCTTTGTGATCCCTCCAGTCGGCCTTTGTCGTCTATATAATAAGTACATGTAGCCTTTGTGGTTCCTCCAGTCGGCCTTTGTGGTCTATATAATAAGCACATATTGCTTTTGTGGTTCCTCCAGTCAGCCTTTGTCGTTTATATAATAAGTAAATATAGCCTTTGTGGTTCCTCCAGTCGGCCTTTGTCGTCTATACAATAAGTACATATAGCCTTTGTGATCCCGTCAGTCGGCCTTTGTGGTCCTTATAATAAAGAAATATATCCTTTGTGGTGCCTCCAGTCAGCCTGTGTCGTCTATATAATAATTAAATATAGCCGATGTGATCCCTCCAGTCGGCCTTTGTGGTCTATATAATAAGTAAACAAACGATATAAAATCAAATTTACAAATGAATTATTTTGCGTCATCTTTTTACTAGTTTCGTACGTAGCGCTTATAAACATATTTTTTTATCACCGTGTGGATACCCATTTTCAAGGTAGATATATAACTGATGTCTCAAAATTCGGCATTCGTCCTATGTTTACGTAATGTATTGATACATAAAGCATGTTTAAATGAATGTCAGTGATTGATCATTGACTTATATTAATAATAATGCAATAAGTATAATCGGTGTTTAGCTGCACCTGTTAAACGATATGTTAATAGGTGTTAATCACTCTTTGTCCAATTCCGCGCGGCGCGATCGGCGCAGGTGCGCGTTTAGATAATTTAACAAAACACGTATATTTGTGGTAGATTATTGCATTCAAATGATTAAAATGATCATAACACATACCAATTCAGTCAATTCAATGACAATGTATGGTATAAATATCCGTTAACGGACGTACAAGCCACTTCGAACAGCCTTTGTAGCCTTTTCCAGGCTTTTGGGGTGTTTAGGGTGACCCCATATTGTACAGGTGCATTATAGGCTCTTAATTGGTTCTTGCATATCATTGTTAGGACTGCACAATCTTATCTCTTGCCATGTCCACCAAGGTGGATTGAGTAGCTTTGGTGGCATGGCATTCACTGTACTAACCCCCACGCATTGCCATAATAGTCGGCAAACGACTGCTTGCAATTATTATAAAAGAAGAAGAAGATATGATGCATATATGGCAAGAAATCATGGCAGATTCCCTGGTAGGCGTGTTTGTAGACTAGTCTACATGGGGTACATGGGGGACAGAGTCACAGACGTATAAAATACGACAATTACATAACAATTGACATACTTCGTATGGCGGGTGTATAATAAAGTTTAAACATAAACTTTTGAATGTATCACGACGAAAATACATCCATTCCGGGTATTAGTTTTATTTAGGAAGTTGCGAACTCTTCACAAAAAAAACACTACCTTATTAAAAGATGACATATACTGATAACTTTCATATGTAATTTGTGTACACTAATTTTATTTATACCTTTGATACTTGATTTTTTGTGGAAAACAACCTTGATCTTGAAAGATGTCAACAAACAAAAACACGTTCCCGTATTTGGCCGAGCTTGAGTGTACGGGCAGGTGGTACAATGTCAATTATACAATTTCGTGCCCATGTAATTTCGTACCCATTTTCTTTTTGTTGGTTTTTTTTGTCCATTCGTACCATTGTAACCATGCGAGCGGTGGGAAGGGGTGGTGAAGTATACCCATTCAATAAATAATGACGCGGACGGGGCATAGCTGATGTTAAGGATTGACTAACAGTGTATCAAATTTGAAAAATAACAGTTAACAAAATGAAGTATAACAATAACAATTACCAAAATGGTCCAATGATAGCTAATAGTATTTATTTCTTCAAAATACCAGTTAGCATCTACACATCAGAATATACACAGTCTGGAGAGATGGGACGCAGCCTGGCAGATGTTCTTTCACTAAAGGTTATGTGAGCTTATTCAGATAACAATCAAGAAAACACATAGTTTTCATAACTAATATCTTAATAACCCAAATATGTTAAGTATGTACACTCAGCCAGTCACTAGGCAGCTTACCTGTATCTAAGGAGGTCTGAAAAATTACCTGTATGATAGGGGCAATTTCCTGGTGTAACTCCTTTAGAACAATGGGCCGTATATTGTCTGGACCAGCAGCCTTACCTGGTTTGAGATTTTTAAGTAACTTACCTATTCCGTTGGTTGAGATGTGTATATCAGGCATAGTTGGAGTGGTATTTTGATGTGGAACAGGGGTGGGTTGTGGGGTCGAGGTGTCTGTAAGGACCTGGATTTTTTCTTGGCAAAGCTGCGAAAGACGTAACGGTGATTTGGGTGAGAAAACAGACTGGAATTGAGAATTCAATATGTTTGCCTTTTCTGTTATCCCCGAGTGCAATGTTCCGTCTTTCGCTAGTGGTGCTATACCTTGCTGGTCCTGTCGCGAATTCTTCAAGAATGTAAAAATAAAAAGTTTCTTGGTATTTACCTTTTCATCAGCAGGCTCGCAGGTGTTGTTAATGCCAAGAAGGTCCTCAATGTGGACAGCGTATGACTGATTAATTAGTCGTTTTACCATATACTTCAAGGTCAAGAATTTCTGACGTGTATCTGCAGAACCGGTCTTTTTATGAGACTTGTAGAGTTTATCACGCTTACGCATTTTTCGACGTATGTCCTGCGTGATCCAGGGTAATGATGACTTACCTCGAATAAGTTTCTTGGGGATAAATTGATCAAGATATGTCTCAAGGGTCTGAGTGAACTCAGACCACATGATCTCAACAGACTTACCTATGTGTTCCACAAGAAATTTGTCCCGGTATGCCACCATCTTACTTTTTAAGCCATACCATATCAGCGATATACATGTATATACGTCCTTCACTATATGTTATAAGTGGAGCAATTGCTTTTTTCGAGCCGACTTGCCTAATATTGAGTCGAGTTGACATATCGAATTGAGCGAGTTGTCTTTGACCGAGTTGTTACTTAGCTCATAACTTCAAGAACGACAGTAATCAATCAAGTCTGCCCTTTTCTTATTAATATTCTACTTCCGCCCCAATTTTGATGACGTAAAGCACAACACGTGTTAAATGAAAGACACTTTTAATTTTTCGTTGCAAACAACACATTATAACCACTGTTATATACTTTATTGCAGGTAATCATTGAATTAGTAACACATTATATGGAAACTGATCCTTTTATTTATTAAATTAAAAATTGTTTATGACCTCGCACCTGCCCTGTTTACATTACAAATTATCTGCTAAATTATTTCTCCGTATGGCATCATTATTGCATACTGTATTGGTTTGTTGAACTGTTTAATTATATTATCTATTGAACTCTGTACAATAGCCTGGTGCTGATCTTGTAAATCAACGAACCAACTCTTGGAAGGACGGGACTAACGATAAAAAATTGTAGCGAAATTGACAAGGCGAAACACCGTCATGGCGAAGGTAGTTTGTCATAATTTGGGACATTAAACAATTGATTCCTGGTTCATTCCCGATAGCCCATGCAATTAACTATCTGTTCTAGCACGCAACCTTCGTACATACACATATATAGCGATTTTGAGGTCATTGAGAATTGTAACAAAATTGGATACGACGTAGTATTACAGAATAGAGGGGAAGTAACTCTTGTAAGCTAATCATTAGTATTGGTATGTGGGATACAAATTCATGGTTTACGGGGAAAACAATGCTATCCAGCCTTCAACTGTTATCTAAAGTTTGTACTGTCCCAGGTCGTTTCGCCCCGATTACCCATTCGCCCCTCGGGTCGATTTGCCCCAGTGACCTGTTCGCCCCGGGTCGTTTCGCCCCGCTCATAATCTAAGTAGAGCGAGCGATATGTGATGTAGAGGGAGCGATATGTGATGCACAAAGTTAATGGTTGCATATATAGTGAATGCCTTTACTGAATTGTCTGATTTTCGTAAGGCGGTGTAATTATGAAATAAGATAATTGGCCAGGTGTGCCTATTATTCAGGAAAGAAAATTAATACAACTATGTTTGACAATAATTTTATCGCCACGGGTCAAATGAAACGCATGTTATTATCTGTGAATCATCTTTAATCCTAATTTCAATTTGTATTCAAATATGTATTGTGGTATATTAATATTATAGTTTTATAGTCATGTATCAAATAATCGCAGATTATCTTTTTATAAACTTTCATAATGGTCAAAAATTTAACTAACATACCTTACTGTTACATTTAACTCCACAATTGGCACCATATTCAATACTCAGTAAAATCGGGGCAAACATACCCATATCATCTGCTATTTTAACCATATCAGATGCAACGTTAACATCGGGGCGAAACGACCCACCTCAATTCATAACCAGATCCAACGCAAGTTTAAAATCGGAGCGAAACGACCTGGGACCATTTGTACACGTGTCAGTGATGGTGTATTATTAGTTAGATAATTAGTATGAACCAATTGGCCGACATGATTTGGACACCACTGAAGTTAAATGTTTTTCTGCGTATATAGATCAAATACAGTATGCAGTTTGGGACGGACATGTGTAATATAATTCCTGCCATTAGGACTACTCGGAAGCCTCGCTGCCTTGAGTCCGGCAGGAGTTATTCCTGCCATTGGGACTACTCGGAAGCCTCTCTGCCTTGAGTCCGGCAGGAGTTATTCCTGCCATTAGGACTACTCGGAAGCCTCGCTGCCTTGAGTCCGGCAGGAGTTATTCCTGCCATTAGGACTACTCGGAAGCCTCGCTGCCTTGAGTCCGGCAGGAGTTATTCCTGCCATCGGGACTACTCGGAAGCCTCGCTGCCTTGAGTCCGGCCATTAGGACTACTCGGAAGCCTCGCTGCCTTGAGTCCGGCAGGAGTAGGACTACTCGCTGCCTTGAGTCCGGCAGGAGTTATTCCTGCCATCGGGACTACTCGGGAAGCCTCGCTGCCTTGAGTCCGGCAGGAGTTATTCCTGCCATCGGGACTACTCGGGAAGCCTCGCTGCCTTGAGTCCGGCAGGAGTTATTCCTGCCATTAGGACTACTCGGAAGCCTCGCTGCCTTGAGTCCGGCAGGAGTTATCCTGCCATTAGACTACTCGGAAGCCTCGCTGCCTTGTCCCGGCAGGATTATCCTGCCATCGACTTACTCGACCTTCGCTGCCTTGATCCGGCAGAAGTTATTCCGCCATACTACTCGGAAGCCTCGCTGCCTTGAGTCCGGCAGGAGTTATTCCTGCCATCGGGACTACTCGGGAAGCCTCGCTGCCTTGAGTCCGGCAGGAGTTATTCCTGCCATTAGGACTACTCGGAAGCCTCGCTGCCTTGAGTCCGGCAGGAGTTATTCCTGCCATTAGAACTACTCGAAACCTCGCTGCCTTGAGCCGGCAGGAGTTTATTCCCTGCCATCGGGACTACTCTGGGAAGCCTCGCTGCCTGAGTCCCGGCAGGAGTTTATTCCTGCCATTAGACTAACTCGGAAAGCCCCTCAGCCTTGAGTCCCGGCCAGGAGTTATTCCTGCCATGGGACTAACCTTCTGGAAGCCTCCGGCTGCCTTGATCCGCAGGAGTTTTATTCCCTGCCATTTAGGACTACACGGAAGCCTCGCTGCCCATTGAGTCCGGCAGGAGTTATTCCTGCCATTAGGGACTACTCGGAAAGCCTCCGCTGCCTTGGAGTCCGGCAGGAGTTATTCCCTGCCATTCCAGGACTACTCGGAGGAAGCCACGCTGCCTTCGAGTCCGGCAGGAGTTTATTCCTGCCATTAGGAACTACCTCGGAAGCCTCGCTGCCTTGAGTCCTGGGCAGGAGTTATTTTCCTGCCATCAGGGACTACTCCGGGAAGCCTCGCTTTGCCTCGAGTCCGGCAGGAGATTATTCCTCGCCAATTTATGACTACTCGGGAAGGGACCTCGCTGCCTTTGAGTCCGGCAGGAGATTATTCCTGCCATTAGGGACTACTCGGGGGAAGCCACGCTGCTTCCTTCGAGTCCGGCAGGAGTTATTCCTGCCATTAGGACTACTCGGATGCCCGCTGCCTTGAAGTCAGGCAGGAGTTATTCCTGCCCTTAGGACTAACTCGGAAGCCACGATGCCTTGAGTCCGGCAGGGAGTTATTTCCTGCCTTTAGGGGACTACTAGCAAGCTTCGCTGCCTTGAGTCCGGGCAAGGAGTTATTTCCTTCCATTGGGACTACTCGGCAAGCCTCGCTGCCTTGAGTCCGGCAGGAGTTATTCCTGCCATTGGGACTACTCGGAAGCCTCGCTACCTTGAGTCCGGCAGGTTACTGGTAAGGCTGATAACTCATGGAAGTCTCGCAATGGGTTATGGTACTGGGTTGGTATAAAACTCGACAATTTCCGTCCTTGTCGGCTATGTTTGGAAACCACCAGGCGGCGCGGGAAAACCACAGAGGGCGCTGTATCAGCTGGGTATAAATACAGAGAATCGTCGCATATTCGGGAGTCATTAGCAAGCGAGAGAGACGCTGCTACAGATATATACTGGGGACAAGCGAAAGGTATTAAAAGGAATACAGGAAGTCGCCTTCGTAGAGTGCTGTGACTTAACTGGGAGCTGGTACATTGGTATAGCTACAGGTTCGCTGGAAACTATATCGAAGATAGTTAACTTGGTGTATATAATAGCAGCTGTTGTTAAGCCGGGACTCGATAGGAGTTAGAACAAGTTGACAGACCGTATGCACAGGGCCAGCTGTGTTCGACCTAGACAGCATAGCATTCATCCCATTGCGTCCATCTATTCATGTCCTAATAACTTTTAATCAACGTAGTAAATTCCCATGATCACATTTGCTGTAATCAACAATCATTTTAACTGTATATGTTATTGATTCCTACTAAATTAAGACAATGCCTGTGCATAGAAGTTTGTAGGAGTTCATAGGAGTTGAAGTTCATAGGAGGTCACAGGAGTTGGAGCTCATAGCAGAAGTTCGTAGGAGCTGATAGAAGTTGAAGCTCATAGACGTTCGTAGGAGGTCATATGAGGTCACAGGAGTTGGAGCTCATAGACGTTTGTAGGAGCTCATAAGAGGTCACAGGAGTTCGCAGGAGCTCAGGTCTCAGGAGTTGGAGCTCATAGCAGTTCATAGGAGTGGAAACTCATAAAAGACGTGTATACACTTGTAGTTTAGTGGAGGAGAGAACATAACGGTGCGGCAGACACGCTACCAGTTGTATCACAGCTTGTTATAGTTGTTGTATTGAGCGATCGAGCTCGCAACCAGTGCCGTAGACGTTACAAAATCATCAACCAAATTATAATCAAAATCGCTACCAGCGGTTTTATTGCCCTGGCATATAAGGCTCAAAATCCGCACTTTTGCACAAAGATTATTTGTAACCGTTATTATGCATTGATTACATCAGTTACATGCTATATGTCTTTGGTTACACAGTATAGCAGTAGATATGTTACAGAGTTTTTGGTTACAAATGGACATCTAGCTATGTGTACAGGTGCGGATTTTGGGACCTATCTAACATTGCCAATCGAATACGAATTTAATGGCGATAAAGCATCATTGGATGTTAAGAAAACTGATTAATTATCATAAAAACGTTAAAATGTGCGACTTATATGATAAAATATAGTATTATTTGTGATTAAAAAAAATGTATACAGAACTCAATCCCTGTCTGTGTACCGACACATTGATTCGAACTCGCAAGATTTACGTGACATCCCGTCGGTTACATCAACGAATAACGGAAATATTCCGGTTGGAAAACAGGCAATTCTCAATGAAGCCAAAACACCGAATGCCTCTTTTTGTAGACTATGTTTTAAAAAAATAATTATCCAGACCTCGACAAATACACCTGCATCTAATAAAACCCGACGGACAATCAACATTTTACATGCAAGAGTCAGTACCAACCTCAACATCACACAAGTCCGTTAGGCCAAAAAGCCTGGGCCTGCACATCATTTTGACAAAAAAAGTGACAAAATGTAGAACTATTAAATGGACACCAATAAAAAATCTCTAAACAAATTGGTGAACAAATGCTTTGTAATTTCCCAGATGGCAGGATTTTGCATCTCCACAGGGTTCCCACTGGTCCTTAAATTCCTGAAAAGTCATAGAATTTGGAAAAATGGATTCCAGGCCTGGAAAGTCATGGAATTTGCCTCTTTTTCTGAAAAGGTCATTGAAAGTCATGGCATTAGGATTTCAGTCCAATTATTGGTGTTGTTGAGGGAAATTCAGTGATTTCGAGCCCAACGGTGTGGTAAGGGCACCTAGCACCAAATCAGGATTTTGTAAATTCAGAATTGAATAACTACTCTCCCCCAACACAGATGTATTCCAGGCTTGAAATCGCTCAAGTTATGAGTTGATAAACCGTAAAACACCATTTCATCAGCATCCACGCAAATATGGGTCCTTGAATTTCAAAGTTGGTCCTTAAAAGTCATGGAAAAGTCATGGAATTTGGTCTTCCCAAAAGAGTGGGAACCTTGATCTCCATTAAAAAAACATTTCTGCGGACGACCTGCCTACGGACTCTTTTAGTGAATTTTTTCGATACGCTCTTCCAAATATAGTTTATGCTTGCAGTGCACATAAAGTGATGCATGGTAACTAAGTATGTTTGCTTATCTTCTAGCCATATATTTTCCAGGAACATTCTGAAGTATGTCACGGTTTTTCCAAGCGTCTGATACAGAGTCGGAGAGCTCTGAAGGAGAAGATGAGATCGTTCAGCAGCGACCCGCCGTTACTACCAGGTACTGCAGCGAAAAATCGGAGATTTGGCAGATCACAGAAAATCCGGGGATTTTACTTTCTTTTGGCCAGTGATTAAAATTCTAACCCTTTCACCCCTAAGTAACTGTAAATGTAATTTGATACATTAATTTTGCAACCAATCCAATGATCACAAAATGGTTTTTCAGACTAGTCCATTTATGAAAAGGGTGTGCTTTTCTCAAAAATATGATTTTACTTGCAACTAGAAAAAGTCGATGGCACGCCGAAACGGGGAGGTAATCCATGATGGAGGGTCGGATAAACAAGAGGGCCATGATGGCCCTAATTCGCTCACCTGACTCCATGAACACCAGAGGAGAACGTGACATTGAGTTCATGTGTTTTAAAAAAATTGTGCTATTTTTAGATGGCGGTCATCTGGGATTAAGTGATGACTCTCATTTTACCAAATCTGAAAATGCTTCACCCAAGGATCTTAACTTACTATCTTAACTTAACTTACTACTTTTCCTGAGAAAAAGATGTTCAAAATCTTGAATAAATGGACATTTTGGAGGCCATTATGGATGACATAATCATCCGATTCCGACAAATATTGCACCAGAGCAATCGCCTCATCGATACCTTCAATTTGATATATGACATGAGCATATTCGGGCAAAAATAAAATTTGACCCCACGGGCCACGCCCATTTTTGACCCCTGGGTCACCATTTTAACACCTTTGAAAGAGCATTCTACGTCGATCATTCCTACCAAGTTTCGTCGAAATCCGGCTGACAGTTCATGAGAAGAAGATTTTTTAAGAATTTGTGCTATTTTTAGACGGCGGCCGTCTTGGATTAGCGACGACCTCCGTTTTAACAAATGTGAAAAGATTTCACCCATGGACAATAACTGTGAAGTTTGGCCACCATGGGCCAAGCGGTTCGTGTGAAGAAGAATTTTGAAATCTCTAATATCTAAAGAACGACCTTTAGGCGGCATTCTTGGATGACATGACCATCCAATTTCGATAAAATAATGTACCAGAGCGATCGCCTTTGATACCTTTGATTTGATATAGACATGACCATACAGTCAGAATTCGTTACAGCGGCACACATTATAGCGGCATATTCGCCTCCCGGCACAATAAGCCGCCAAACCAATCGGCATGCTCTTTAATCTGCTCGATATACCGGCAAATTCGGCTTCCGGCACCGGCAGGGAATTCCCGCAAACGAATACACAGTTTAAGTCTTATTTAATGTGCGTTATAACGGCGCCGGTACCCGGCGTCGCTGGTACCAGCGCTGTGACCCAGCTCTGTTATCCGGCATTACGGAAACCGATATTCGGGAACCAGTCACTGACCATATAATGTGCGTCATAACTATGATAACGGCGCCGGTACCCGGCATCGCTGGTACCCAGCGTCGCTGGTACCAGCTCTGTTATCCGGCATTACGTGCCGGAAACCGATATTCGGGAACCAGTCACTGACCATATCTAAACAATTTCACAGCTGATTAACCCCGACCTGCTGTCATAAATCGCAGCAATTAACGTGTCAGTATCTTGTCACCTGCTGTGATGTACTATTTTGCAAACATCAATTAAGAAATGAACAGTTAGCAACTAAATTTACAAGTGATTAAATCCAGCAAGGACCGATAGATTGTAAATAAAAAAATATCATAATCGCGAACAATTTAAATAATTATCGTGTAGCATTGCCTCTGGGGCGAGTTCAGATAGGGATGAATCGTCATGTAAATATTTAAAGGGAAACCACTCTACATGTTTTTGCTTTGCAATTTTATAAATTTTAGCATGTAAATTAAAACAAACTGTTTATTAAAATATGTGTTTCTTTTATAAATGCACATGTTTGCGAATTGCTAACAATAAAGAAACAATTTCACAGATAATCCGGTATTCACCAGCGCTCTACAATTAACAACAGGTTCGCCTGCAACCTAGACTTTGTCAAATACCGGATTAGCTTTGAATTTGTTTGTTTCCTTGATATAAATTTGTATATATGCATTGCTTTATCAATATGGTGACAAATAAGTATATATCTCGCTGATAATGCTAATGTAAAATGACAGCAAATAGCGTCGATACAATGCGTGGTTACCAATTACCGACATGTTCCAATTACCGGAACAGTCTGATAGCGAGGAGAAAATCGCCGATTCTTTATACCGGCATATTCATTATAACGGCAGATTCATCTCTGACGAACTATGCCGTTGTAACGAATTCTGACTGTATTCGGTCAAAAATAAAATTTGACCCCAATTTGACCACACGGACCACGCCCATTTTTGACCACGGGGTCACCATTTTAACAAATTTGAAAGAGCATTGTACATCGATCATTCCTACCAAGTTTCGTCGAAATCCGTCTAGCAGTTCATGAGAAGAAGATTTTTTAAGAATTTATGCTATTTTTAGACGGCGGCCATCTTGGATTAGCGACGACCTCCATTTTAACAAATCTGAAAAGGCTTCACCCATGGACCATAACTTTTAAGTTTGGCTACCATGGGCCAAGCGGTTCATGTGAAGAAGAATTTTGAAATTTCTAATAAAAGAACGACCTTTTGACATTTCGGCGGCCATCTTGGATGACATAACAATCCGATTTCGACAAAAAATGTACCAGAGTGATCGCCTCATTGATACCTTCGATTTGATATATAACATGATCATATTTTGTCAAAAATAAAATTTGACCCCACGGGCCATGCCCATTTTTGACCCCGGGGTCACCATTTTAACAACTTTGAAAGAGCATTGTACATCGATCATTCCTACCAAGTTTCGTCGAAATCCGGCTAGCGGTTCATGAGAAGAAGATTTTTTAAGAATTTATGCTATTTTTAGACGGTGGCCATCTTGGATTAGCGATGACCTCCATTTTAACAAATCTGAAAAGGCTTCACCCATGGACCATAACTTTTAAGTTTGGCTACCATGGGCCAAGCGGTTCATGTGAAGAAGAATTTTGAAATCTCTAATAAAAGAACGACCTTTTGACATTTCGGCGGCCATCATGGATGACATAACAATCCGATTTCGACAAAAAATGTACCAGAGAGATCGCCTCATTGATACCTTCGATTTGATATATAACATGACCATATTCGATCAAAAATAAAATTTTACCCCACGGGCCACGCCCATTTTTGACCCCGGGGTCACCATTTTAACAACTTTGAAAGAGCAATGTACATCGATCATTTCTACGAAGTTTCGTCGAAATCCGGCTAGCGGTTCATGAGAAGAAGATTTTTTAAGAATTTGTGCTATTTTTAGACGGCGGCCATCTTGGATTAGCGATGACCTCCATTTTAACAAATCTGAAAAGGCTTCACCCATGGACTATAACTTTTAAGTTTGGCTACCATGGGCCAAGCGGTTCATGTGAAGAAGAATTTTGAAATCTCTAATAAAAGAACCATCTTTTGACCTTTCGGTGGCCATCTTGGATGACATAACAATCCGATTTCGACAAAAAAATGTACCAGAGTGATCGCCTCATTGATACCTTCGATTTGATATATAACATGACCATATTCGGTCAAAAATAAAATTTGACCCCACGGGCCACGCCCATTTTTGACCCCGGGGTCACCATTTTAACAACTTTGAAAGAGCAATGTACATCGATCATTCCTACGAAGTTTCGTCGAAATCCGGCTAGCGGTTCATGAGAAGAAGATTTTTTAAGAATTTATGCTATTTTTAGACGACGGCCATCTTGGATTAGCGATGACCTCCATTTTAACAAATCTGAAAAGGCTTCACCCATGGACTATAACTTTTAAGTTTGGCTACCATGGGCCAAGCGGTTCATGTGAAGAAGAATTTTGAAATCTCTAATAAAAGAACGACCTTTTGACCTTTCGGCGGCCATCTTGGATGACATAACAATCCGATTTCGACAAAAAATGTACCAGAGTGATCGCCTCATTGATACCTTCGATTTGATATATAACATGACCATATTCGGTCAAAAATAAAATTTGACCCCAATTTGACGCCACGGACCACGCCCATTTTTGACCCCGGGGTCACCATTTTAACAACTTTGAAAGAGCATTGTACATCGATCATTCCTACCAAGTTTTGTCGAAATCCGGTTGGCGATTCTTGAGAAGAAGATTTTTTAAGAATTTGTACTATTTTTAGACGGCGGCCATCTTGGATTACGTAATGACATCATTTTAACAATTTTGTAATCCCCCTACCTAAGGACCATGACCATGAAGTTTGGTGACTATAGACCCAATGGTTACCGAGGAGAAGACGTTTGAAAATGTTCACGGACGACGACGGACACATTGCGGTAACAATAGCTCACATGAGCTCACACTGCGAATTCACTTTGCGTATCAGCACATCAAAACGAAGCTACGAAGCAAATATCAGACACGTAGGTATTAAGGTGAAAAAGTTTTTCGTCCTACGAGGAAAAATAGTGAAATTCTAAGTCCGAAAGGGGGAGATAATCCATGATGGAAAAGTCGGATCAAAAATCCGAATTCACTTTGCGCATCATAACGAAGCTACATATCAAATATCAGAAATGTAGGTATTAAGGTGAGAAAGCTTTTCGACTTACAATGAAAAATAGGGAAATTCCGAGTCAGAAAGGGGGAGATAATCCATGATGGAGGGTCGGATCAAAAATCCGAATTCACTTTGCGCATCTGCACATGATAACGAAGGTACATACCAAATATCAGGCGCGTAGACATGAAGGTGAAAAACTTTTTCGAGTTACAAGGAAAAAATGGGACATTCTGAGTCCGAAACGGGGAAATAATCCATAATGGAGGGTCGGATCAAAAATCCGAATTCACTTTGCGCATGTGCACATGATAACGAAGCTACATAGCAAATATGAGGCGCGTAGGTATTATGGTGAGAAAGTTTTTCGACTTACAATGAAAAATAGGGAAATTCTGAGTCCGAAAGGGGGAGATAATCCATGATGGAGGGTCGGATCAAAAATCCGAATTCACTTTGCGCATCTGCACATGATGACGAAGGTACATACCAAATATCAGGCGCGTAGGCATGAAGGTGAAAAAGTTTTTCGAGTTACAAGGAAAAAATGGGAAATTCTGAGTCCGAAACGGGGAAATAATCCATGATGGAGGGTCGGATCAAAAATCCGAATTCACTTTACGCATCTGCACATGATAATGAAGCTACATACCAAATATCAGGCGCGTAGGTATGACGGTGAAAAAGTTTTTCAAGTTACAACAAACGTGACGGACGTACGGACGGACGGACACTCGTGACGAAAACAATAGACCCATTTTTTCCCAAAAAAGTGGGTATAAAAAGTGCAGATCCTGTTGAGACATCCAGCTCATCTGGATCTACTCTTTTTGCCAATACCACTATACAGGCCTGTGGTGTTGAAAGGGTTATAAATATGAGACATGTAAATTGTCATCTGCCGTTGTGTTATATTTGTCTTTTTAGCTCACCTGAGCAAAGCTCATGTGAGCTATTGTTACCGCAATGTGTCCGTCGTCGTCGTCCGTGAACATTTTCAAAGGTCTTCTCCTCGGTAACCATTGGGCCTATAGTCACCAAACTTCATGGTCATGGTCCTTAGGTAGGGGGATTACAAAATTGTTAAAATGACGTCATTACGTAATCCAAGATGGCCGCCGTCTAAAAATAGCACAAATTCTTCAAAAATCTTCTTATCAAGAACCGCCAACCGGATTTTGTAGAAATCGGATGGTCATGTCATCCAAGATGGCCACCGAAAGGTCAAAAGGTTGTTCTTTTATTAGAGATTTCAAAATGATTCTTCACATGAACCGCTTGGCCCATGGTAGCCAAACTTAAAAGTTATAGTCCATGGGTGAAGCATTTTCAGATTTGTTAAAATGGAGGTCATCGCTAATCCAAGATGGCCGCCATCTAAAAATAGCATAAATTCTTAAAAAATCTTCTTCTCATGAACCGCTAGCCGGATTTTGACGAAACTTAGTAGGAATGATCGATGTACAATTCTCTTTCAAACTTGTGAAAATGGTGACCCCGGAGTCAAAAATGGGCGTGGTGGCCAAAAGGTCCATTTATTCGAGATTTTGAACGTCTTTTTCTCAGGAACCACATGGCCGATGCTGGCTAAACTTCATAGTAAGTTAAGATCCTTGGGTGAAGCATTTTCAGATTTTGTAAAATGAGAATCATCGCTTAATCCAAGATGACCGCCATCTAAAAATAGCACAATTTTTTTAAAACACATATGAACTAATGTCACATTCTCCTCTGGTGTTCATGGAGTCAGGTGAGCGAATTAGGGCCATCATGGCCCTCTTGTTTGTAAATTTTGTTTGGTTGACAACACTTTAGAATCATTTCCTCAGTGAAATATGATTATTTGTGTTACAGAGTTTTCCAGTTCAGCGATGATGAAGAGGAAACCAAGCGGGTTGTGCGGAGTGCGAAGGACAAACGGTGAGTACCCGCCCGTAGACCAGTTTATAAATATAGCTGTCACTGGAGAAATGGGAATTGTGACCAGTGTACCTCCTGATCAAATAGCCACGAATTAGATAAGCCATGTGATTTTGTATCTCATGAAAAATATGCACAATATTTTCCGTCAAAATGTTCAGAGCAAGTGCGCAATAGAAATCCGCATTTGATGTGAAAATTTTGTAAATTTTCGATGTGATTTACAGAAAATATTGCAGTTTCTGTAAAAATCATCAAAGCAACAGGACATGCAACTGACAAAATCAATGTTGTCAATGTTGTGTCAATGTTGCTGCAGATGGTTTTTTTTGGCAATTTTAATTGGGTATTTATTTAAAGCAAATACGCAGCTTATCTGGAGCTCTGATCCAACTGCACTTTGCATTGAAGTTTTACTTGTCCCCGATCTCGGTAGAGTCGGGAGGCATATAGTGTTTGGACTGTGTGTCCGTGGGTGCAGTTAATGAGTTTGCCAGAGTTTCTCCAATCTGTCACGGGGGCAGTTGTCAACTGACAACTGACAACTGCCCCCGTGACAGATTGGAGAAACTCTGACAAGGCCACCTTTTCTAGTGTGTACTTATTTATTATCTTTGCAGCCCTAAATCCGACTGACTCCAAACTTTGTATTCTATTTCTTTTATTTGGACTATAATGCCAGGGAATATCCATGTTTTACACATTGTCGCTAGTTCCTTCTCTTTCCACTCTCTTGTATCGTGTCTGTATATTGTGTTGCAGGTTTGATGAAATGCGCGCAATCATCAAGAGCATAAAAAATAAGAAGAAAATTAAGGACATGAGCAATGTCTTGTCGGGTAAGTTTCTAAATTGAAGATTTCACCCGTTTGAGCTGGCAAATAGTATTCACAACACAAATATCTGTGGAGATGTCGAAATGAATGTCATTTTGGACATACACATATTATCTCATTTACCTGTCATTGCAGTCTTTGAGAACCTGTGTCGCTCGTTTGACAAGTCATTTACCTGTCAGACCCATTGCAGACTTAGCAAACCTTTCTCGCTCATTTACCTGTCCGTCCATGCAGACTTTGAGAACCTGTGTCGTTCATTTGACAAGTCATTTACCTGTCTGTCCATGCAGACTTTGAGAACCTGTGTCGCTCGTTTGACAAGTCATTTACCTGTCCGTCCATGCAGACTTTGAGCCTGTGTCGTTCATTTGACAAGTCATTTAGCTGTCTGTCCATGCAGGCTGAGAACCTGTGTCGCTCGTTTGACAAGTCATTTACCTGTCCGTTCATGCAGACTTTGAGAACCTGTGTCGCTCGTTTGGCAAGTCATTTACCTGTCGGTCCCATTACAGACTTTGAGAACATGTGTCGCTCGTTTGACAAGTCATTTACCTGTCTGTCTATGCAGACTTTGAGAACCTCTGTCGCTCGTTTGACAAGTCATTTACCTGTCCGTCCATGCAGACTTTGAGAACCTGTGTCGTTCATTTGACAAGTCATTTAGCTGTCTGTCCATGCAGACTTTGAGAACCTGTGTCGCTCGTTTGACAAGTCATTTACCTGTCCGTCCATGCAGACTTTGAGTACCTGTGTCGCTCGTTTGACAAGTCATTTACCTGTCGGTCTCATTACAGACTTTGAGAACATGTGTCGCTCGTTTGACAAGTCATTTACCTGTCGGATCCATTGCAGACTTTGAGAACCTGTGTCGCTCATTTGACAAGTCCAAGAAGGTGGTGGAGAAAGAAGGAATGCCGCGATTCTTTATCCGCTGTCTCACCGAGCTGGAGGACTTCATCTCCGAGGTTTGTACACGAAAACATCATCTCCCATGCTTGGCCCTAAATGATACTCTTCTGCGTCAATGGGCCATTAACCCTTACTACGCTGAATTAAATTTTGTCGTCTGCTGGAAATGTTTTGTTTTCAATATTTCTCGATAAAAACTTGTTTTGGCAGCGCATGAGAATCGTCTCCACTGGAGACGATTCTCATGTGCTGTCAAAACAGGTTTTTTTGTTAAGAATTAAGGCAAAAATGACTAACATCAGACGACAATTTTCGTCTCCCGCGTAGTGAGGGTTAAGCACCATTCTATTGTGTTCATGAACTTCTCTCTAAATTGAATGTCCAGTGAATGTCCAGTGGAACGTCTATCCCGGACCTGTCCCAGTGTAACCGCTCTAAAACGGACACCCTATGGAGTCACAGTGGAACCTCTCTAAACAGGGCACCCTGGGAGATACCCAGGGTGTCCAGTCTTAGATAGCTTCCAATTGGATGCCAAGGGGTCAGACATTCTACTTGGACCTCCCAGTGTGTCCTGTACTTTGGTGGACATGATTTGGTTATTTGTGCACAGTTGTGGTAGTTCAGATAAATGGCACTATAAATATGATAAACAGTTAACCCTTACAATGCTGAATTAATTTTTGTCGTTTGCTGTTTATTTTTTATTTTCCATTTTTCTTTTAAAAAAAACATGTTTTGACAACACTTTAGAATCATTTCCGATGGAAATGATTCTTCTAAAGTGCTGTCAAACCATGCTTATATTGAGAAAGAATATCAAATATAACACAACAGCAGACGACTATTTTCGTTTCCCGCATTCTTAGGGTTAAATATAGCTTGTGTACGTGTTGCGTCGGGCTAGCAAAGTCTGGGTCACATGTTTCATTGATTCCCACATCCAGCAAATTATTTGTTATTTATTTATTTTGCCTAGCGGCAAATGCAATACATGTTTACGGGCTTTCTCAGTGTATTAACACAGTGCCATAATTCCAGCACAAAAATATTTACACAATTCCCTAACATTTGATTGGCCCGTAGCAAGTCTCTGTCCAAAATTTATATCCCAGTAAACTTCCATGTCAAACTACTTTCCGTAGCCGTGAGGCGCAGAAAAGTCGCGGGAATACTGGACGAGGCCTTCCGGCCTTCGTCCAGTATTCCCGCGACTTTTCCAAGTTTATACCCCGATAAATTCCACAAAAAGGCCATTCATTCCTATAATGACAATCATAATACACTAGTGTAATAAATATGCAAACGAGTCCGCCACTGAAAACAATTTTGGTAATCAGTACAGCTTCACATGATGATATGCTTATGCAATGATATAATTTAACATTTGTGTTGATTTAAAAATAATATTTATTAAATATTTATTAAACTCGTTGACTGATATCATAAGAAACTCTGTATAACTTGTTTAATTTCGTACTAAATCATCATTCATTGTTTACTTTATAATTAAGCACGTAGGAATGGGTTCGAAGACCTTCCAAACCCGGTAGTCATCACTCGTGTAAGATCCCCTATATATACTCTGTTCAGTGCTGGGAGGACCGCGAGGCGAGAAAGTCGATGAGCAAGAACAACGCAAAGGGTCTCTCTACACTACGACAGAAACTGAAGAAGTACAACCGCGACTTTGAAGACAATATTGCAGAGTATCGCAAAAACCCTGACGAGGGTGAGGGGGACGATGATGACGATGGCGACGAGGATGACAGTAAGGCTTCGTTTGGATGGCAAAATACCAGGGCCAACTCCGCTGATTATGACCCTTATGAGTTGAGCTCTGAAATGGTTTATCACCCCAGACACTGGTCCACATGCAACACATAGTATAATTTCCAGTTTAGTCCAAGTTGAGCCAGTGTTATGAAATGTATACCCTGGTGTGCCCAATTCACCACCTCTTAGACTTGTTGCATGTTCAGATTCCATTAATCAGAGTTGTTTGTTTGTTTGTTGTGGTTTAACGGCCTATCAACAGCTTAGGTCATTTAAGGCCGGGTCAATGGGTTTAGTACTAAATCCCATATATTACCTGTACAAAAAGTATCTTAACACTTAACATACTGAAGATAGACAATTTTTCTGACTGAAATTTTAAATATTTTTCTTTTATCTGCACAGAACTATATGCTGTTACCACTCATTTGAACCGTCTCGCCAAAAATGAGTGGTAACAACATATACATCTTTAAGAAATGAAGAAAATAGAATAAATGTTTGAAAGTTTAGATATGTGTATGTACATATCCGACAGCGATTCTCGGATGATGATGTGCACGTCTGACTGAAAATTTTAAATCTTTCCTTTTATCTGCACAGAAGTATATGTTGTTACCACTCATTTGAACCGTCTCAGCGAGACGGTTCAAATGAGTGGTAACAACATATACATTCATTGAGAAATGAAGAAAATAGAAAAAATGTTTGAAAGTTTTGATATGTGTATGTACATGTGTATGTACATGTCCGACAGCAATTCTCGGATGATGATGTGCACGTCTGACTGAAAATTTTAAATAATTTTGTTTTATCTGCACAGAAGTATATGTTCATTGAGAAATTAACCAAATAGAAAAAAAAATGTTTGAAAGTTTAGATGATACGTGTATGTACATGTACTACAGTGGACAGTGATTCCTCGGACGATGATGTGCCCGTCGCATCTGCATTCTTGAAGAAACCAGACACCAAGCCACCGAAACCCATCCGAGAATTTGTAAGTCTATAGTGTCATTGTGTGATAGTGATACATGTCAATAAAAACCTGATTACAAGATAATCATCCTGATTTTCGGAGATAATTTCAGCTAATCTTGACAGAAATCTGTTTGTTTATGACAGGTCTGGACTAGTTAGTATCTTTAAGTTTGGAAACTGTAGGAATCAATGGCAAGCCTTGGAACTTCTATATGTTTCCTAGCCTTGCTGTTATCAGGGATTCCGCTGGGGAAAATAAAAAAATCGCCACTTCAAAAAAAATAAAACAATTGGCGATAAAAAATTACAATTTTCGAGAGAAAAAAAGATATTTTTTTTTTATCTTTTTCGAAAATTATAATTTTTTATCGCCAGTTGTTTGTTTTTATCGCCAATTGCGAAAGTGGCGATCGCCAGTGAAATCCCTGTGTTATAACTTTATATCAACGTTATGAGCCTGTTATTCTCTATTTATGCCACTGCAACGATAATTGTCGGTGACATATAGTGGTTACCCTCTCCGTCCGTCAGTAGACAATTTTCCTTGTCCGGCGAACTACTTTTACAGTTTTTGGCCGGTTCTCTTCATATTCAGTATAAACATTTTCGCTGTCCCACTGATCCATCCGCAGTTATTCCGTTTTTGACTGAAAATATAATTTTTTGCTTGTCCGGCGAACTACTTCTACAGTTTTTGGCCGATTCTCTTCATACACGGTATACAATCCAACCATCAAGTGCAGGAGTGCGTAACATAAAATTTTCCCTGTCCCACCGATCCATCCGCAGTTATTCCTTTTTTTCGACTCTGAAAATAATTTTTTACTCGGTGATTGCTGTTGTATTCATGAATGCTCAACAACGGTGGCATTTTGTTGTACAGACAATTTTCTAGTAGGTTATGTTATTAAGTGTACCAATTTAGTGAGTATCCATCACACTAGTGTGGCCTCGTGCAGGCACCGGGGTGGGATCAACTGATCCTGAGAATAGTGCTGCAGTAGCCATTGCTTGTCGTAAAAGGCGACTAAACTGGCTTAACGATTGGGTTCATACTTTCCGGAACCCACTATACCGGATTTGGCCCTCATGTACATTTTTTGTATGTGAGAGTTGAGTCAGGCTATGCCCCATATATAAAAGTAAGATTAGCGCTAATCCTATTACTTTTAGGGGATGGGATAAATGATGCTGGTGTGGCGAGGGCCTGGCACCAGATCAGGTTGTTCTAATTTCAGGACTGAATATATATTTTGATTGTAAATATTGAGTTCTGAAGTTGGGATTTACCCCCCTCGGACAGGTGGATACGGGACACGACCCCGTTGACCCGTCTGCGTGTAGACTCCCTGAGGCTTGTACCTCTATGTCAGAAAAGCGGACGTTAAACCCTATTCACTCACTCACTCACACTAGTGTGTAATATTCTCCAGAACCCGGACGATGACGATGATGCCTTCTCCACAGACACGGACACGAGCTCCGATGAGGACGCTCCCGAGGATCTCACCAACATGGCCGCCTACTTCCTCAAGGACACGTTAGTATATCCCAGCATGCTCCACTGCCAACTTGGCCGCCTAATTCCTCAAGGACACGTTAGTATATCCCAGCATGCTCCACTGCCAACATGGCCGCCTACTTCCTCAAGGACACGTTAGTATATCCCAGCATGCTCCACTGCCAACTTGGCCGCCTAATTCCTCAAGGACACGTTAGTATATCCCAGCATGCTACACTGCCAACATGGCCGTCTGCTTCCTCAAGGACACGTTAGTATATCCCAGCATACTCCACTGCCAACATGGCCACCTACTTCCTGAAGGACACGTTAGTATATCTCAGCATGCTCCACTGCCAACATGGCCGCCTACTTCCTCAAGGACACGTTAGTATATCCCAGCATGCTCCACTGCCAACATGACCGCCTACTTCCTTAAGGACACGTTAGTATATCCCAGCATGCTCCACTGCCAACATGGCCGTCTGCTTCCTCAAGGACACGTTAGTATATCCCAGCATGCTCCACTGCCAACATGGCCGTCTGCTTCCTCAAGGACACGTTAGTATATCCCAGCATTCTCCACTGCCAACATGGTCGTCTGCTTCCTCAAGGACACGTTAGTATATCCCAGCATGCTCCACTGCCAACATGGTCGTCTGCTTCCTCAAGGACACGTTAGTATATCCCAGCATGCTCCACTGCCAACATGGCCGTCTGCTTCCTCAAGGACACGTTAGTATATCCCAGCATGCTCCACTGCCAACATGGTCGTCTGCTTCCTCAAGGACACGTTAGTATATCCCAGCATGCTCCACCGCCAACATGGCCGTCTGCTTCTTCAAATACACGTTGGTATATCCCAGCATGCTCCACTGCCAACATGGCCGTCTGCTTCCTCAAGGACACGTTAGTATATCCCAGCATGCTCCACTGCCAACATGGTCGTCTGCTTCCTCAAGGACACGTTAGTATATCCCAGCATGCTCCACTGCCAACATGGTCGTCTGCTTCCTCAAGGACACGTTAGTATATCCCAGCATGCTCCACTGCCAACATGGTCGTCTGCTTCCTCAATGACACGTTAGTATATCCCAGCATGCTCCACTGCCAACATGGCCGTCTGCTTCCTCAAGGACACGTTAGTATATCCCAGCATGCTCCACTGCCAACATGGCAGCCTACTTCCTGAAGGACACGTTAGTATATCCCAGCATGCTCCACTGCCAACATGGCCGCCTACTTCCTGAAGGACACGTTAGTATATCCCAGATCCAGCATGCACAGCCCAAGCATGGCCGCCTACTTCCTCAAGGACACGTTAGTATATCCCAGCATGCTCCACTGCCAACATGGCCGTCTGCTTCCTCAAGGACACGTTAGTATATCCCAGCATGCTCCACTGCCAACATGGCCGTCTGCTTCCTCAAGGACACGTTAGTATATCTCAGCATGCTCCACTGCCAACATGGCCGCCTACTTCCTCAAGGACACGTTAGTATATCCCAGCATGCTCCACTGCCAACATGGCCGCCTACTTCCTCAAAGACACGTTAGTATATCTCAGCATGCTCCAGTGCCAACATGGCCGCCTACTTCCTCAAGGACACGTTAGTATATCCCAGCATGCTCCACTGCCAACATGGCCGCCTACTTCCTCAAGGACACGTTAGTATATCTCAGCATGCTTCACTGCCAACATGGCCGCCTACTTCCTCAAGGACACGTTAGTATATCTCAGCATGCTCCACTGCCAACATGACCGCCTACTTCCTCAAGGACACGTTAGTATATCCCAGCATGCTCCACTGCCAACATGGCCGCCTACTTCCTCAAAGACACGTTAGTATATCCCAGCATGCTCCACTGCCAACATGGCCACCTACTTCCTCAAAGACACGTTAGTATATCTCAGCATGCTCCACTGCCAACATGGCCACCTACTTCCTCAAGGACACGCTAGATTGGACGTCATATATGATTGTTTATCACAATAACACAATGGATAAAAAATAAATGGTGTCCAAATGTTTATGGTTATTACGGTACTTGTGATTTTCCTAGATTGGTAGCCTATTTATCAGTCTGGTCTATAAGCCTGGCTGTAAATAGGGGTATTCAGCATGAATTGGTCTCGGAAAGAAAGTTGCTGTGATTTTCCAAGTTCGGTAACCTATATATGTGGCTGTGACTGGAGAATTGTGGCTTGTTGGTTTTGCAACCAGTGTAGATCGAGATCGGCCTGTGCATCTGCAGTCTGATTAGGATCTGCACTGAGGGATGGGTTGTGGCCTAGGAGACTAGGAGTTAGAACACCTGACTTCCAATCTGGACGCTGCGGGTTCAAATCTCGCCGTAGGCATCAAAAATACTTTCATAGTATTTCCATCCACTGGTCTGTCGGATGAGACTTTAAAACATCTCTATATGACCATAGCTGTGCTGGGACATTAAACTCATTCACTTTCACTTTAAGATCTGCACTGTTCGCCATTCCATCAATGAAACACCCGTCATGCTGCTAACAAGCAATATTATTGTAACTTGTTATCAGGCTACAGGAGTGCTATTTGATCAGGAGCTACACTCCTCATAAATCACATAAACGCCATTTCTCCAGTCACAGCCACATATAAGCGTGGGCATGGTTTGTGTTGACAGCAAGACAGGGTTTTTATGGTACTTGTGATTTCCCCAGTTTGGTAACCTATTTATAATACTGGGGACCGTTTCACTAAACTTTGTACAACTAAAATGTTCAAAGTGCAAATTTAGGATCGCCTGCAAATTTCAATTGATGTATTTACATTTATTGAGCATAGGCTGCCTATGCTTAATAAATGTAAATCAAATAATTGTTTATAAGTCGTACGACGGTTAGTGAGCCCTGGGTCTTCTGTTTGTGTTGGCAGGAAGACGAAGGAGGAAGGCAAGAAGAAGGTGCGACTTGACAAAAAGAAGGCCGCGCGAGATGAGGACCAGAATGAGGACAGCGAGGGCGGCTGGGAGGAGGTCACCAAGGGGGGAGTACAGGCCGTCATTGTATGTATATATCTCAATATCTACACTGTTTATCTATAGATAATTAGGGGTGCTGGGAGGTCACCAAGGGGGGGGGGAGGGGTAATTACAGATAATTAATAGATAATTAGTGGGGCTGGAATATTGTCTTTCAAATATATTTATTTAACCTTGTTGGACAAATGTAAGACTGATATTTGACCTTTAGGAGAAGGCGATGATATTCTCATCTTAGTGTTTAGTAACGTTCGATAAGGTCATTGTGACTTGATGACCTTTGACCGTCAGGAGAAAGCTGCCAATGATATTCTGATCATAGTGTTTAGTAAAAGTTCAACAAGGTCATCATTACAACCCAATGACCTTTGAATTTCAGGAGAAAGCCAATGATATTCTCATCACACTGTTCATTAAAGTTCAAGGTCATAGTTATGACTGGATGACCTTTGCCCTTCAGGAAAAGCCGAAGAAGTTCTCGAAGGACTTGGAGATAAACCATGAGGCTCCCTTGCATGTGCACAGACAGAAAACCTCAAACATTCAAACAATGAACTGATCAGTGGAACCTCTCTAAACCGGACACCCGGGAGGTTTTGCGGTTTTGCGGTTATGAACATATATTATCATTGAAGGTAACTAGCAATGAAATATATAAAAATTAAGCACATCTAACCTTCCTCTGTGTCCGGTTTAGCGAGGTTTGACTGTACAGTAGAACTTCGATCGCTCGAACCGGCAACGGAATCGAGTTTGAGTTCGAGCGATGCATAGTTCGAGGGAATGAAGTTTCAAAAATGTACTGTCACATTCAGTCAATAAAATCACTTATGTGAATATATGAGATGATACAAACGGAAAATATAAACGAAACAATGTCAGTATACAATTATAAACACTATAAATTAACGCCTGAAGAATTCCATGATCTCGGTTTGTTTGTTATTGGCACATCTTCTGTCAAAGTTAAATTTAAGTAAACATTTGTTCATGACACTTATTTAGCGTGGACATCATAACGCCCGTAATTCACGCCGCTATTGTTTGCGATTCGTGATTTAATGTCATCCCGCGTCAAGGGAAACTACTCAACGCGACCGCCCGCAATGGTGGAATTCGCACCTCGTTAGACAAACAGCTGATCACAGACTTAACTGTTCGAGTTATTAGCGGTAATTACCACTGTTTGACCGTCCACGGGACTAATCCACAGGTTCGACTGTTCGAGTAATTCATAGTTCGAGTTTAAGGTGTTTTATTACATGAATTATATAGGAAATTTGCCGGGACTGTCGAACCAGTTCGAGTTTTCCATGGTGTTCGAGCCAGACCTGTTCTAGTTATCGAAGTTCTACTGTATATGAATGTGTTGATGAAACCAAATCAATCCATGACCTTTGACCTTCATAAGAGACCCCAAGATGTTTCCACGGATGCGGAGATAAACCATGAAACTCCCCTGGTGCATGTGTGTCATCAGTGATTAGGGCAATATGATGGTCTAGTAACATAAGGTCGTAAGTGCTATGCTTTAGCATAGCAGTTACGACCTTATGTTACTAGACCATCGAATTGTAGAACAAATCTATAACCCCATCAGTAAATTGTTGACATTTCACCTTCAGGAGAAGCCGAAGATGTTCTCGAAGGACGCGGAGATCAACCACGACGCGGTGACCAAGAAGCTAGTGGAGATAATCTCAGCGCGAGGCAAGAAGAGCACGGACCGGCACGAGCAGATCGAGCTTCTGAAGGAACTCCTGACGATCTCGGAGGCGAACAACCTCGGTGTGGGTATGGCCGTGAAGATCCACTTCAACATCGTCGCCGCCATCTTCGACTATAATCCAAACATCGCGACGTGCATGAGGAACGAGATGTGGGAACTGTAAGTCGCCAGTTGGGTTTCGCAGTATATTAACTAACACTTTCACCCCTAAATAACTGGAATATACATGTATATTTTATTTTTGTTATTTCTCAATGAAAGTATATTGTGACCACTCATTTGAACCGTTTCGAAATGGTGTTCGCAACATGTACTTCAGAGCGCAATGAAGGAAAATATTTAGGATTTTCCGCAAGCATAATGGCTTATTCTCAGCATGAAAAGGGTACAGATCGTAAAAGTAAAACAGCCACAGAAAACAAGAAAACAAGTATGAAGAAGTTGGCTCCATGGATTGGATTTGTCTTTTGAGGTGTGGGTATATTGTCTAGTGATTCAGCATTCGACTTCAAATGCAGAGGATGTCGGCAGTTCGGGTTTTCACAGTGTTTTGAATTCCTTTCATCCCTACATATCTAGAATGCATTTTGATATGTTAATTTTCCGACCAATCCATTCATCACAAAATCATCTTCACTAGTTCATTGGCTATGCCTTGTGTCTTACGAAAACTGCAAACTTGTTTATAATAAATATCCTATTTATACACCCGGCTTACGTAAGAGGGCAAGGTGTATGATCACGTGGTACTAACAACAACAACAAGTACCAATTCAAAGTACGTATTCTTTTATAGTGTCCTTATTATGTAACGGATTTTGATGAAATATGGCTCATCAAACGCGTCTTGTTAAGCTGCATTTGGTGGTCTGTATTTTCGCCCAAACTTCTGTCGTTTTTGCGAAGAATCGATTTCCGTGTCGGTAGACACGGAAATTGATTCTTAGCAAAAACGACATAAGACTGTACCAAACTCCCTAGACCACCAAATGCAGCTCATGAAGACGCGTTTGCTGCGCCATATTTCATCAAAGTCCGTTGCATATTAAGGAAAATATCAAATAATACATACTTTGGAGTGGGCGACGTTGTTGTTGTTGTAACCACGTGATCATGCACCTTGGAGGGGTAACTTAGTCCTCCTGTCCGTTTGTCCGTTCGCTCGTCATTTCGTTGCTCCATAGTGCATAAACTTAACAAGTTGGTTTTCAGTCCAGTAGCCGATTTCATCAAAATTGCAAAGTATATTTTATATCTAGCAAAGTATACTTTGAGGGAGTAATCATTTATTTTTCCCGAAATACATTATTTCATATAGAATGAACCACTGTATATATTTGATGATTAAAAGTATGCAGAATTATTGTACTGAATTTGGCTGTGATAATGTAATAATTTCAGTATAATAAAATTGATCCTTAAATTGAAAATTTCTCCCTCAAAGTATACTTTGCTAGATAAGTATACTTTGCAATGTTGGTGAAATAGGCTACTGACGGCAGCCGGTCCTATCCATGAGCTCCTACTCACTTGCTCTATTAAATCCTCCCTCATGTAAGACCCTATATGTACATTACAGGTGCATTGCAAACACCCAGTCACTCCTGGAAATGTTGAAGGAAAACCAGGACATCGTCGCCAACAACAACATCCCCGAGGACTCCGAATGTTTGGAAGTGAGATTCTCATCATGTATTTGATGTTCATGCTTGAAATTGCCATCCCTGTATGAGCTTAGCTGTTGCTGGGACGTAAAACCCTTTCACATCGGCTCGAAATTAGGACGTTTGGTATGGTAGGCTGAGCCGAGCTGTGCTAAGTCTCGGCCTATCGAACTGCCTGCTTTTGTGAATGTCCTGATAAACTTGTGTTGTTACACGGCTTACAGAGCTCCAGATAAGGTGCATATTTTACGCACTTAATTTAGCTGAATGCGCATTATCAAAAGTGCGAGTGCAAAATACTCATAGCAATGTGAAAATATGCATTGATTTTCAAATTGAGTAGTGGAAATACTGTCTTAAAGTTGAACATTTTCTTAGTTTGATTTTTGCAGCTCAAATAAGTAAATGTTTAAATTTGTTTTCTGTTTTAATCATTTGTTCCCAATTTAATAATGAAGAAAATCAAAAATCCATTTGTAGAAATAAAATATGCACTGAATTTGAAATCAGGGGGTACAATACTCTTTAGACACAAAGCTTATCTGGAGCCCTGGACTTGGCTTCTGCTCTTCGTATAAACATCTATAAGCTTGAATTCCCTGCAATCATACCCGGGGTATACCATTTTTGGAATGGGTATACTGGAGTTGGGTTGTTCATCTGTCCGTTTGTGAAAAACATGGCATAAGTTAATGGAACGTGTTGATATGTCACATGTGCATTCTGATGATCCTCTATGTTGATGTCACGGACATATGACTGCTAACCCACACTCATTGAGGTAAATTTGTGTTTACAGACGGAGCCGTACCGTGTGCGCGGCTGTATCCTGACCGTTGTCGAGAGGATGTGTGACGAGTACACCAAGATGTTACAGAACTGTGACGCCCACAGCACGGAGTATGTCGACAGGTGGGTAATCACTGCAGCAGAGATGTGTAATCCCTACAAACCTTAGAAGAATGCTCAAGACAAGACATTAGTGAATTATTTTACAAATCAATATTTACACGTATAATATAGTCATTGTAAAGCGCTCTAATATTGTGGTATAACAAAGAGAACCATTTAATAGTTATTTTATTGTAGCGCCCGCTTGCTGACAGCGCAGTATATTCGATACATTGGCGTACGTACGTATGTGTGTGGGTTAAAGTCTTTATACCCCATATGCGATAGCAAGGGGGGCATATTGCGTTGCTCTTCAGGTTCAGTAAGTCCATACGTCCGTCTGTACATTTACGTACATTTTAGTATACTATCAAAGTTTTGGTGGGTGCGACATGCGGGGCCCGGCTATCTAGTAATGGAGATATGTGCGATAAACTCGATATATATAATATTGATTTTGATATTAGTGAGTACACACTTCTTTAGATACAAAACTTATCTGAATCTGCGTTAGAGAGTTCATGTGTAGTTTTGAGAGTCGGCTAAAGCACCAAAATATTTCTAAATGCATTCCATGCTTGTAGGTTACGCGATGAAACAAAAGTATGTTCCATCATAGATGAACTACAGAAGTATTTGGAAGGCAAAGCGACCACAGAAGAAATATGCCGCATTTATCTCCGGAAAATTGAGTCTGCTTATTATAAGGTATGCTAGTGACTGTCCTGTAGTTGTGATGTTTAAGTACGGCCGAGGCAACTATTAATAGAATGTTTGTTTCCCATCTCGCGACCTTGCATATTTAGCTCGACTATTCGAAGAATAAGTAGAGCTTATGTTGTCACCCCGTCGTCGGCGTCAACGTCACGCCTTGGTTAAGGTTTTTAGTCAACCTTGTATATGGAATACTACTGGTCCTACACCCACCATACTTGCACAACTTCATCTCCTAGTGATGTACATCAATAACCCCTGATCTATATTTGACCTTGACTTACATTTCCTCTTGAATTACTTAGTTAATTCCCCTTGGTTAAGGTTTTTAGTCAAGCTTGTATATGGAATACTCCTGGCCCTACACCCACCATACTTGAACAACTTCATCTCCTAGTGATATACATCAACAACCCCTGACCTATATTTGACCTTGACCTACATTTAACCTTGAATTACATAGTTAATTCCCCTTGGTTAAGGTTTTTAGTCAACCTTGGTTAAGGTTTTTAGTCAAGCTTGTACATGGAATACTAGTGTGCATACAGACACCATACTTGGACAACCTTTTCTCATAGGGATGTACATCAATAACCCCTGATCTATATTTGACCTTGACCTACATTTCCTCTTGAATTACGTAGTTAATTCCCCTTGGTTAAGGTTTTTAGTCAAGCTTGTATATGGAATATTCCTGGCCCTACACCGACCATACTTGGACAACTTCATCTCCTAGTGATGTACATCAACAACCACTGACCTATATTTGACCTTCACCTACATTTAACCTTGAATTACTTAGTTAATTCCCCTTGGTTAAGGTTTTTAGTCAAGCTTGTACATGGAATACTATTGTGCATACTAACACCATACTTGGACAACCTTTTCTCATAGCGATGTACATCAATAACCCCTGATCTATATTTGACCTTGACCTACATTTCCTCTTGAATTACTTACTTAATTCTCCTTGGTTAAGGTTTTTAGTCAAGCTTGTAGATGCAATACTCCTGGCCCTACACCAACCATACTTGGACAACTTCATCTCCTAGTGATGTACATCAATAATCCCTGACCTATATTTGACCTTGACCTACTTTTATCCTTGGATTACTTTCTTATTTCCCCTTGGTTAAGGTTTTTAGTCAAGCTTGTATATGGAATATTCCTGGGCCTACAGCAACCATACTTGGAAAACTTCATCTCCTAGTGATGTACATCAATAACCCCTGACCTATATCTGACATTGACCTACATTTAACCTTGAATTACTTACTTAATTTCCCTTTGTTAAGGTTTGTAGTTAACCTTGGTTAAGGTTTTTATGCAGGCCGCGGCCACATTGACCTACATTTAACCTTGAATTACTTACTTAATTTCCCTTGGTTAAGGTTTTTAGTCAACCTTGGTTAATGTTTTTATGCAGGCCGCGGCCACCTTGTTTGTCAAGCTATGTGTACATCGACAAACCTCATAGTCGAGCTATGCTGTTCTCCTACAGCTCTTGTTATGTTGGGTAGGTACTAGTAGGTAGGAAAACTCTAGTTTTATATCAGAAGATGGACCGGTCATATAAGTGAAGGTTGTCACAAGATGATGTCTGTTTATCGAACGGAGCTGCGACCGAGGCTGAGATGGACTGGCTGTATAAGTCAAGGTTGTCACAAGGTCATGTCTATTTATAGAATGGAGCTGCGACCGAAGTGGAGATGGACCGGATGTGTAAGTACATCTACACGAAGGACATCACGGACCGACTGCGGACGCGTGCAATCCTCTGCCACATCTTCCACCACGCTCTGCATGACCGCTGGTTCCAGGCGCGAGACCTGATGCTGATGTCGCAACTGCAGCACACGATCCAACACTCGGACGTTCCCACACAGGTACAGTGGATCCTCTGTAAACCGAACACCCAGATTAGATATGATGATTCTCCTTGCTATATATCTCTTATGATCGGGCCTGTTACTGTAAAACACACGCATGTCTTGGGGAGTGCTTGTGTGCCTGAATTACAGTGGAATCTCTCTCAACTGGAAACCCAGGGTGTACAATCTAAAGAGGTTTCACTCTATGTGGAATATGTATTTAGGCCTCGTTTTATAAGAAATCTGTAAACTTGTTTATTAAATACTATATTGATTCATCACTCGTGTAAGATCCATTATTTATTCCCCATGTAGCTGCTGTACAACCGGACGGTGGTGCAACTGGGCCTGTGTGCATTCCGCCAGGGCATGACGAAGGACGCCCACAACGCCCTCGTAGACTTCCAGAGTGGCGGCCGCGTCAAGGAACTCCTCGCACAGGTACGGCTCGCCTGTCTGTGCGCAATCTGTGCGTCCGTTCGTCTGTATTATTTATGAAAAATTTAACATACTTGTTATATTTCTCTTAATGATGCTAATTTCAAAGTCACACCTCAGATTTGGGTCTTGGCCCAACATGCTGTGTATTGTGTTTCTGTTCTATTCTTGTTAGAGCCCCTGGTCATTCCCTTCTTCCACTGACCCCTTTACTTGTGATAATTGTTTCTGTCAATACAGGAGACTGTCCATTCGTCCATCCGCCAAGTATTTCGAGGGGTATATAGTTTTCATTTTTCCATCCATCCGTACAATTTACGTAAAAGTTTTTGCTTGTCGGTCCAGTAGCCGATTTCATCAACATTGCAAAGTATACTTATTTAGCAAAGTATACTTTGAGGGAGTAATCATTTATTTTTCCGGAAATGCATTATGTCATTATGCATATATTTGATGATTAAAAGTATGCAGAATTATTATACTGAATTTATTACATTATCACAGCCAAAATGGCTGTGATAATGTAATAAATTCAGTATAATAAAAATTAATAAATTTATACTTAAATGGAAAATTTCTCCCTCAAAGTATACGTTGCTAGCTAAGTATACTTTGCAATATTGGTGAAATAGGCTACAGGCTCTAGTTATAATGACAAGTGAGAATTGCGGTGAGTTATCTCCCCTTGTAAGCCGCCCATTTGTCTGTCCCCAGGGCCTGTTGCTACAGCGACAGAACGAGCGGACCCCGGAACAGGAGAAGATCGAGAAGCGCCGTCTGCTGCCGTATCACATGCACATCAACCTCGAACTGCTTGAGTGTGTCTACCTCGTCTCCGCCATGCTCATGGAGATCCCGTACATGGCAGGTATGTAGCCACACGTTTACCCCACCGCACTCCTATGGTACAGATCAGTATTAGGCATAAGCAGTGTGCTAGAGATCAGCAGCTACACTTGCTAAAAGCTGAATAAATGTGATATTGTCACACATTGTATCCATTAACCTAGTGGATAAAGTGTTGAAAATTCAATACCGAATGTTGTAATCCCTGTCCTAGGCATGTACAAAATATGTTCATCCCACTGATTTTTCCGATGAAACTGAGATCTCATCTCTATATGACCTTAGCTGTTGCTTGGGTGTTGAACACTTTTGCATTTTCCCCTTCTATTTGATTTGGGATTTTCCCCTTATACATACCAGTAAAATATTGAAATATGGGATTTGACCCCGTTAACCTGGGCCCGGTTGTTCAAATTCTCTGTTAGCTTAACAGACTGTTAAATCCTTAGCGATGCTAAGGATTTTAACAGTCTGTTAAGCTAACAGAAGCTTTGAGCAACCAGGCCCTGGTCATTTAACTTGGTCATTTAGACCATATCTGTTGACAGGCCATTAAACACCATTTAATAAATAAAAAACATCCACTCCAGCACACGAGATGGACGCGCGTCGTCGGATGATCAGTAAGAACTTCCACCACGTGCTGCGTATGAGCGAGCGGCAGACCTTGACGGGCCCCCCTGAAAGCATGCGGGAACACATTGTGGCCGCCTCCAAGGCCATGAAGACTGGCGACTGGAAGGCCTGCAAAAACTTTGTCATCAATGAAAAGATGAATGCCAAGGTTTGTTGTTCGTCTGGCTCCCCTTCTACCACGAATAATAATAATAATAGCTTGCAACATTCAAGGGAAATAAATTTAAAAAAATTAATTGCAAATGTTTCAACAATTGTTTTCAAAAAACGGGAACCTTGTATGTGGTAGGAATTTCTCACCAAGCCTAAAAATTCCTATGCGTTTCCTAACTTCACCTGATAAACTGGGTATCTACTTACTTGTGTCTTCATGTTTATCAGACTCCGCTTGGAATCAGTAGGAATTCCTCAGCAGACCTAGCCTCATGTAATAAACACGATGTGAGAAACCACTTGCCTGGTAAGAAACATCAAGCTCGGCTTAGAAACGGTAGGAATTCCTCGCCAAGCGACGGAATTCCTACCTGTTTCCTCGCCTCACCAGATAAACTTTATATTTACCTACAGATGAGGGAAGCTTCAAGCGTATCAGACTCGACTCGGTATCAGCCTTGGAATTCCTCTTGTTTCCCTGCCTTGTCTAATAATCATAATTGGAAGCCACTCACTCAAGTGTGGAACCTTTGTTATCAGTGTTGGCTTGGAGACGGTGAATTCATACTCATTTTCTAGCAGCACCTGGGGGCCGTTTCACTAAACTTTGTACGACTAAAATGTTTGTAAGTGCAAATTTAGGATCGTCTTGAAACTTCAATTGATGGATTTACATTTATTGAGCATAGGCTGCATATGCAGCCTATGCTCAATAAATGTAAATCCAATAATTGTTTACAAGAAAACATTGTTAATTCTCATAATTACTACACTTTTCGTAGCCTTGCTTAATAAATCTGTTATTCGCCTAATACACATCCCCTCGCCTGATATCCACCCCCAGGTGTGGGACCTGTTCCCGGTTGCGGAGACTGTACGAGAGATGATCCTGGCCAAGATCCAGGAGGAGAGCCTGCGCACCTACCTGTTCACATACAGCAGCGTGTACGATACCCTCAACCTCGTCACGCTTTCAGAGATGTTCGAACTCGACGTCTACAAGGTGCACTCCATCATTAGCAAGATGATCCTGAATGAGGAACTCATGGTACGTGGTTACCCTCATTATATTCATTTATTTTACACCCGACATTATAGTTTATTTGTATTTGCGTCCATACATCCATAAGATTTGCGTTAAAGTTTTTGGGTACCAATTATTTCTGCATCCGCAAGTCTGATTGACTTGACACATCATTTACTTTTATCATCATCCATATTTTCATTCTATGCCCACCTATTCGGCTTTCATGCCCAAGGTCAAGGATCAGGCGGTGGCCGGGGGTATCTTGAGCCCCTGGTCAGTTGCTCTAGTTGGGCATATTAACCCTTTCAACCTCTCCATTCGCCATAGACTGTTCTTGTCTGGAGTAGAACTCAAATACCCTTTGGTTATATTTTCATGAAACTTCACACATGCATAGACCACGACCCAAAGGTGTGTTGTGTGTAAGAATGACAACTCTTGCCTCAATGCTTATAGTTATCTTCCATTGTTTTTCACGCACTGATTTCTTGTCTTGAGCGTAACTCGAATACCCTTTGGAATATTTTGTAATAACTTCACACATGCATAGACCACTACACAATGGTGTGTCTCGTGCAAGAATGACAACGCTTTCCATACTAATTTTCGAGTTATCTCCCTTTGATTTTTAATGCACTCATTTTGTGTCCGGAGCATAACTCAAATACCATTTGGAATATTTTCATGAAACTTCGCACATGCTTTGACCCGACACAAAGGTGTGTCGCCCGCCCGAATGACAACTCGCACTTTACTAACATTTTAGTTTTCTCCCTATATTTTTTGTTGACTGCGTGTAGACGGGGAGGGGGTTACATATGTGCTCGTGGACAAGTGTCAATTCCTAGTTATTTCTTTAAATCTGTTATCCCACCATCTCCATGTAGGCCTCACTTGACGAGCCGACACAGACGGTGATCATGCATCGTACGGAGCCGTCACGCCTCCAGTCCCTCGCCCTACAGCTGTCGGAGAAGGTGGGCAACCTCGTCGAGAATAACGAGCGCATACTCGACATCAAGCAGGGCAACCTCTTCTACCAGAAACCAAGTAAGTGAATAATTGGTGTCAGAAATCTGGGGCCCGTTTCACTAAACTTCTTACGACTAAAATGTTCGTAAGTGCAAATTTAAGATCGTCTGTAAATTTCAATTTATGAATTTACATTTATTGAGCATAGGCTGCATATGCAGCCTATGCTCAATAAATGTAAATCCATTAATTATTTACAAGAAAACATTGTTAATGTGAAATCATAATTTTGCACTTACGAACATTTTAGTCGTAAGAAGTTTAGTGAAACGGCCCACAGCAATATATGGAGGATCTTAATTAGTGCTTTAATAGAGGATCTTAATTGAGTGATGATTTAATATATTTATTAAACATGTTTACTGACTTCATAAGAAACGAGGCTATGCCAAGTACATCATCATACATTGAAACTACTAGTCACCAAACCTGTTTTCTGTAACGGATTAATTTGCATATTTATTACACTAGTGTATGATGTTTTTTATTACACTGATATTACACTGCGAGTACCCATTTTATGCAATAAATTACTAAAAAACAAGCGAGTCAATTTGTGTTAAAAATCCAACTTAAAACCCATATCAATCACACAATATAGCAGGCATCACTAATCCAACTCTCTGTCACCGGTTGGTCACCGGTGGGTGGCAGGTGGGAGCATGCGATGGGTAATTTAACCGATCGGGGTTCATCCTTGCCGGAATTCAGACTGGAGACCTGGTTTGGCCCTCACATACGTCTTTGGCATTTTGTATGTGACAGTTGAATTTGGTTATACCCCTTATGTGAGTATCACGATTATCCGTAATCCTATTTTAGGGGAAGAGGCCAAGTGACTTTGGTGTGGTATGGACCTGGCACCAATTCCGGTTATTCTAATTTCAGGGCTGAATATATTTTTTCTCGATGTAAATATTCCGTTCTGATTTTGGGATTTTCCCCCCAATGCAGCAGGTTAAAACAGGATCAAACCCATTTGCCCGGCCTTACAGGACCTTAACTGTTGATAGGCCGTTAAACACCAATAAACAAACAAACTAATCCAAGTAAGCTATTGAAGGGCTCATTGGAAGAAGGGGACTAAGTCCCTTCTTCCACTGACCCCTTCAATTGGTGTCGGAATTCTGCAATATTTATCGTGAAATCATAAAGTGTAGCACAATTAGTATCAGAAAGCTGTAATAAATCAATTGAATATTTACTCCTTCAAAGTGACCTGCTGTTGATAGGCCGTTAAACACCAATAAATCAGATCAAAATCAAAGTGCCCTACTGTCTTTTTCACACAACCTGCCCAAATTTTACGGCTATATAGACAATTCAAAAACAATATTTTTTTCGATAATATTAAATTAAAGGAAAATTTAAGAATGAGCCTTCTTTTTATTTCGTGAAATTTTGTCAAATATTGATTTTATTGCGCAAAAACAATTTCCCCATGTTAAATCCCCATAGACATCTTCACGGAGTGAGTGAGTGAAGATGTCTATGGGGATTTAACATGGGGAAATCTTTTTGAATTTCAGAAATACTGGACCGATTTTTTAAATTTAACTTGTTTTCTTAGTTAAATCATATCCAAGCTATCTAGTCAGGTTTCGGAGTCAATTTCCAAATTTGTTTGTTTTTTTACTCCTCCCACACTCGTCTACCTCTTTTTTCCCCCCATGTTAAATTCCCATAGAGAAATCATTTTTTTGTAATAAAATCAATATTTGACCAAATTTCACGAAATAAAAAGAAGGCTCATTCTTAAATTTTCCTTTAATTTAATATTATCAAAATAAATATTGTTTTTGAATTGTCTATATAGCCGTAAAATTTGGGCAGCTTTCGTGAAACAGACAGTAATTAGATTAGAGTACTTTGAGATGTTGATGCTATAGCTACGGTTTATCTAGTTCTGACATTCAGAAATACTATTCCAACTAAATCATACCAAAACCGCTCTTATATACGACAATCTCCATCAACAGACACTGTATTGGGATTGTCAGATTCATCTGGTGAGTTATCTGCCCTTGTTTCCCCGAGGTGTGGGTCTTGCCTTTGTATGAACCCTTGCCGTCGGTGACCCAGACCAACATGTATATCTGTCGCCATGATCAGGGTCCGCAATGTTTGCCAAGCTAGTTGATATTTTGTCCTCACCGCAGGTGTTTGGCTTCCTTGATTTTAGCTTCCTTGATTGTAACCGTCTTTGTGTATTACTATATAAACTAATAGATATCCAACACTAATAGGATATTATCTTTTATTGTAGCACTTTTATATCAATAACATTTATAATATTGTGGTTGTGACTGGAGAAATGGGGCCTATGGCATTTGTGACCACTGTAGCTCCTGATCAAATAGCACACGCCTGTAGCCTGATAACGATCTATATTGCTTGCTATAACTATGATGTGTGCTTCATTGATGGAATGGCGAACAGTGCAGATCCTGATCAGACTGCGGATGCACAGACTGATCTGTGTCTGCACTGATCGAAAAACCTATAAGTCCCATTTCTCCAGTCACAGCCTCATAATTCTCATATATAATTTACAAAATACCAGCAAGGTTAATGTAGTATTAATAAATTATGACTTTGTTACAATATTATATGAGATTGTGTCCTACCAGAATTAATACTCTTTCAGTCTTTATTGCAATACCCACTCATCGTTATCATCAATTGGCCCGGGTTCCTGTGGTCTTCCTGTGTATGTGTCAGTTTGTATCCTCTGTGTGTGCTGGTCATTGTGGGTGGGTGGAAGGTGGGTGCAAGCGATGGGTAATTTAACGATCGGGGTTCATCCTTACCGGAATTCCGACTGGAGACCTGGTTTGGCCCTCACATACGTCTTTGGCATTTTGTATGTGACAGTTAAATCCGGTTATACCCCTTATGTGAGTATTACGATTATTCGTAATCCTATTTTAGGGGAAGGGGCCAAGTGACTTTGGTGTGGTATGGACCTGCCACCAGGTCAGGTTATTCTAATTTCAGGACTGAATATATTGTTTCTCGATGTAAATATTCCGTTCTGATTTTGGAATTTTCCCCCCAATGCAGCAGGTTAAAACGGGATCGAACCCATTTGCCCGGCCTTACATGACCTTAGCTGTTGATAGGCCGTTAAACACCAATAAACAAACACAAACTGGTCATTGTGGATGACAAATGATGAAGATAAACCGTATATGAGCCACCTCTGGCGGTTTATATTGCAATACTCGTCATAAATACACCCACGTTCCTGTGGTCATACTGTGTATGTGTCCGTTCGTATCCTCTGTATGTGCTGGTCATTGTGGATGATAAATGATGAAGATAAACCCTGTATGTGGCCGTGACTGGAGAAATGGGGCTTATGGGTTTTGCGACCAGTGTAGATCCAGATCATCCTCTGCATCCGCAGTCTGATCAGGATCTGTACTGTTTGCTATTCCATCAATGGAACACTAACGAGCAATGTAGATCGTTATCAGGCTACAGGACTGTGCTATTTGATCAGCAGCTAGACTGGTCACAAATCCCACAGGCTGATCACGATCTGCACAGTTTGCGGTTCCATCAATTAATTACTTGTCGTGCTTCTAACGAGCAATATAGATTGTTATCAGGCTACAGGGGTGTGCTATATGATCGGGAGCTACACTGGTCAAAAAACCCATAAGCCCCATTTCTTCAGTCACAGCAACATTTAACCTTCCTTGCCTGGGTGTGGGTTTGTGTCGGTGCCCCAGAGTTGGTTGACCTCTGCCTACATACAACCATGTACATTCAACTTACAATCCATGGTACTCGGTTCACACTAGAAAACATTGATTCCCACCAAGCAACTTAATTTTGTAAGTGATCACAGGTGGAAGACTCGGACATGTGACACAAAAAAAATGCTAATTTAAAAAAATCATTAACGCACCCACTTGGTCTCATACAGTACTATGTTCTATATACATAGAACATAATACTGTATGAGACCAAGTGGGTGGGGTAATGGATTTTTCTAATGGGCATTTTTTTTGTGTCACAGGTCCGAGTCTTCTCCCTGTGTAAGTGATTTGTGCTATATGAAACAATTAAACATCATACTCGGAATCAAGCAGTGGCTTGTTAGATGGCAAGGTGTGATCATGTTTCTGGAAATGTATCTGAGAACAGATCAACCTTTTCACCCCTAAGTAACTGGAATGGATTTTGACATGTTCATTTTGCAACCAATCCAATCGTTACAAAATGACAAGTCCATTTATGAAAAGGGGAATGTTTAGTTCACGAGCCGGCTCATTTGGATCTACACTGTTTGCCAATACCACTGTACAGATACAGGCGTGTGGTGTTGAAAAGGTTAAGCTACCGATCCTTCTGGGGATAAGCTCCCGTTTCTGGAAAAAAATTAGCAAAAAAAAATAAATATTTTTCTTACTTTTGAAATTTCACTCTTGTGTATCATCAAAATTATTTCCAAAACTAATACAAATGTGATTTTTCTCGAAATAGCTTTCAAGACATTCCCGCAATGGCTGACACAGTGGTTGTAACCCTGGAGACAACAGGGGCCCGTTTCACTAAACTTTGTATGACTAAAATGTTTGTAAGTGCAAATTTATGATCGTCTGGAAATGCCAATTGTTTACAAGAAAACATTATTAATGTGAAATTTACAGACTATCATAATTTTGCACTTACGAACATTTTAGTCGTACAAAATTTCAGTGAAACGGCCCCCAGGCTACTGTCTGTTACACAATGCAAAAACAATATTTTTTATTGATAATATTAAATTTTATCAGCATTTAAGAATGAACCTTTTTATTTTAATAGTGAAATATGGTACAATATTGATTTTATTGTGTAACAACAATTTACCCTGATCGGTAATTGTGTTTGTTTATGTTTCAGACCAACACCAACAGCAGGGAGGCGGGTTCCAACAACAGCCCTGGAGTGAGTATACGTCTACCTGTGTCTCCATTGTAGTTGGCCTGTACTCAGCCACAATCAACTCGCACCTTACTAATTATTTATTTATCCTGTCCTTTTTTGCGGACAGATTTTGTGTTCGGTCGGTAACATTAAATCCATTTGGAATATTTTCATGAAACTTCACACATGCATAGACCACTGCCCAGAGGTGTGTAGTGTGCAAACAATATTTAAAGTACAGTCGAGCACCAGTATCTCGAAGTCGAAGGGAGATCGTATTTTAGTCGAGATAGGACTAGGTTCGAGGTACCGAGGAAGTGGCATGGTCAAATATTTTCGCAAAAAATATAAAATCATGTTACCCATCACATCACGAGTAAACAATAAAGGAATAATGAAACAAAACATGTGTTGCTTTTATTATTGTATATACCAATTAATTGACAAACAACAATATGAGCATTACATACATTATATACATGTATTCAATAGACAATATGTCACTCACTAACAAGGAAATAAGGTTGTGTTTACATAATGAGTAACATATAATAAAAGAAACGGAATAGTACGTTTTAAACGAAACGAAATTTACACCGTCACTCGCAGTCGGGTCTCGTGAAGTTTTCCTTGATCGTCCCTTGCTTCGTACACCGGCGTCTATACAGCTGTATGAAGAATGCCGTGGACTTTGACAGGGCGTTAAGAATGTCATGTGGCACGTCGTCTCGTAGTTCGCAGTACCATTAAATGACCAGCATGATATGCTTAATGAATCGTGTCAAACACTCAAACAAATCGAGGTGGACCAATTAAGCAAACAACCCGAGGCAGGTGTGAATTTATTTTGTTTTGTTTGATAATAGGTTTTGAAAATTAGTGTTAACCAAATTGATCTTGGCAGCCAGGCGCTTAGGTGATTTACCCAAGCGTTTATGTGATCGAGATAGCGAAGTGATTTTTAACGTATTTTTATACGAAGGGGACAGAATGCACATTCGAGATAGAAAACATGTTCGAGATAGGGCATGTTCGAGATAGCCAAGGCAATTTACATTAAACAAATAAGGATATAATTCGGGACTTTAGCGAATCATCGAGATACCATCGAGATACTGACGTTCGAGGTACTGGTGCTCGACTGTAATTGTTTATATGAATTCTTATCCATACGAGGTAAATTCAACTTATTTACATACAACGCAAAGGCATGTGCGCAATAAAAATTACAAGTACATGTACATAACTTATCTTGGATTAGTTATAATTTCCACTGTTTTTAACAAAAGTATGCACATGGTGTAGGTATATGAAACATATTTTTTAATTATTTTTTTGCAAATTTTGTGATTGTGGTGGTGGGTAAATCTCAAGTAACATCGCTAAATGGTACATGTATTTATATTGACCCAACAAGTAATTGAATATGTAGTACGCCAATTTGCAGTGAAACCTCTCTAAGCCGGACACCCTGGGGACCTGCCAGGGTGTCCGGTTTAGAGAGTGTTCACTGTATGTGTGTATTGGGCTTGTTGATAGGATCGATGGTATACTATGTTCGACATGTACATGTATAATCAAAATCTTGTAGTCATATACATGTACTAGTCAAACATTGTATTTGTAGCTTGGTGAACATGTACTCACAATTTGAGTTGGTGGTTGGTCGGGTGAACCACAGGTGGAAGACTCGGTCGGACCTATGACACCAAAAAAATGCCTATTCAAAAATTCCCATTACCCCACCCACTTGGTCTCCTACAGTACCATATGCTATATAAAGGTGGGTATAAATAGGGCTACCGTATTATAGAAAGAGCCCTCTATTTTCCGGCTCGCACAAACACAATAAACATCGATTAAATATATGACTTCTGTCTCTGGCAATCGATAAAGGTATTAGGTGTGTGAATATACTCACTTCAAATCGCTGTTTCCAGCATTTATTCAGTTATTCGCATTTTGTATACCCCATCCAAAGCAAAATGTGCGTGTACGAAAGAATCTCACACAGAATCGGAGGCCATCCGGCTGGATTATCGGTCATATTTGGCCAATAGCTGATCGCCAGCTCAAACTAAAGTCGTGCACCATGACCATATACATTAGACACTCCAACCATACAAAGTTTGTCCAATTGTGATCGTTCGCCGATCTAAAAAACACTTTTTTCTATAATTTCGTTCATTATCTGGAACTGGGTCAATGCACTATCTTCCATAATACAAGCACCGAAGCGTCTATGTAAGAACATCTCTGATTGGCTAAACCTAAAAATAGACGCGAGGACTTTCCCTTTTCAGGGTTTCCGGAAGACATAATCTGATTGTACGCGAATCATGAATGAAAGCCAATGAAATTAGAAAAAAAGTTTTTTTTAGATCGGTGAACGATCACAATTGGATGAACTTTGTATGGTTGGAGTTACTAATGTATATGGTCATGGTGCACGACTTTAGTTTCAGCTGGCGATCAGCTGGCGATCAGCTACCGGTCAAGTATGACCGATAATCCACGCCGGATGGCCTCCGATTCTGTGTGAGATTCTTTCGTACGCGCAAATTTCGCTTTGGATGCTGTATACAAAATGCGAATAACTGAATAAATGCTGGAAACAGCGATTTGAAGTGAGTATATTCACACACCTAATATGTACCTGTATCGATTGCCAGAGACAGAAGTCATACATTTAATCGATGTTTATTGTGTTTGTGCGAGCCGGAAAATAGAGGGCTCTTTCTATAATAGCCCTATTTATACCCACCTTTATATAGCATATATGGTACTGTACGAGACCAAGTGGGTGGGGTAATTGGATTTTTCTAATAGGCATTTATTTTGGTGTCATAGGTCCGAGTCTTTCACCTGTGGCGTGAACGTGACGGCGTAAATTAACGGTAGGAGTTCCTTCTTATAGGAATCACGATTTGCCTGGTTTGGCCCTCCAGTACGTTTTTATCTTTGGCTCTTTTGTTACCTGGGAGTTGAATTGGGTTATTGCCCATTATAAAAGTAGTAAGATTATTACTGATCCTACTGCTTTTGGGAGGGGGCCAAGTGATTCTGATGTGGCGAGGACCTGGCATCAGATCAGGATTATTCTGATTTCAGGGCTGAATATATATATTGTAAATATTCAGTTCTGATTTTGGGATTTTCACCACATTTGTACATGTACTTGAACATGTACATGTACTTGTACAGATAATATATGGGATTTAGTACTAAACCCATTGACCCGGCCTTAAATGACCTTAGCTGTTGGTAGGCCGTTAAACCCCAACAAACAAACTCACAATTTGTTTATGTTTTGTATTTTGTCCTGTTTCTCAATAAAAACGTGGTTTGAGAGAGAACTTTAGAATCATTTGTACTCTAAATCATAACAGCTCAGCCTCGTCCTGTCAAATTTATGCATTTTGAACATGAGATACGAGTACATGCCCAGTAAATTATATAATCCCGGGACAAGTTACATTATTTGTGTCTCGTCAAATGCCAGAACACCGGGACTACTATGGCTACCAGAACTACAATAGTTAGTACAGATTACTCGCCATAATTCGCTGTACAAATCATTTATCTTGATAAATACAGAAAACAATTCACGGTTTTTTTATTAACGAAAGAAGTCGGTCAGAGTTTCAAAACCATCCATTCCTACTTGTTTACCTACATAAGAGACGAACCATGTGATTTTGTACCTTCGGACATCTGCGTAATTTCATGAAATACGTTTACAAAATTTACAAAAGTTGACAAAAATGCGGAATTATATTCCGCATGTACATGTACTCTGAAAACTTGTGACTTATTTATGAAAAATATTGTAAATATTGTAAACACAGATGTCCGAAGGTACAAAATCGCATGCTGTATCTGATATGCCCTAGAGCAAGGCGGTAATTTGTACAGCGATTTATGTGGAATCCGTGTCGTTACTCTGTTGTGGTCCCATTGTATGTCCTTAGACTGTTAGACCTTGCTGTTAAATGGACCCAGGGCCAGGTTGCTCCATATCCTCTCTGAGGCTCTGTGGAATCAAGTACATTTCTAATGCACTCTATAATATTACGCAATCTGATTGGCTGATGGTCATACATTACAGGTATATCATTGTCGATGAACGGTCGCAAATTATTTCAATATGTATTCCTACGCCAGTAGTAAAGGAGTGCATTAGAAATAGGTTAACCGCATTGTAATTTTGAAATTTGCGGCGTATATCAGAAAATGATAGGTCGGAAAACATGTTTAATGGCGCCGCGTTAATTAAACAGATTTTCTGACCTATCATTTTCTGATATACACCGCAAATTTGAAAATTACAATACAGTTAACCCTATATTTATCATCATTGGCACAGATGTCATTCACGGAGAATCATCTGTACAGTGGAACGTCTCTAAATCGGACACCAAGAAAACACCTCTGATCTTATTGTATCCCCTGGACTCCGTCGGGGGATACTATGGATTTGACAGTGGGCCGCGTCTGCGTCCGCCGCAGACACTTCTTGTCCGGAGCATAACTCGAACACCCTTTGAAATATTTTCATGAAACTTCACACATGCATAGACCACGACCCGAAGGTGTGTCGCGCACAAGAATGACAACTCTTGCATAGCTAATTTTTTAGTTATCTCCCTTTTTTGTTTCGCGCACTGATTTCGTGTCCGGAGCATAACTCGACCACCCTTTGGAATATTTTCATGAAACTTCACACATGCATAGACCACGACCCGAAGGTGTGTCGCGCACAAGAATGACAACTCTTGCATAGCTAATTTTTTAGTTATCTCCCTTTTTTGTTTCGCGCACTGATTGACCATAACTCGACCACCCTTTGGAATATTTTTATGAAACTTCACACATTCAATTAGACCACGAACCGAAGGTGTGTCGTGCACATGAATGACAACTCTTGCATAGCTAATTTTTTAGTTATCTCCCTTTTTTGTTTTCGCGCGCTGATTTTTTGTCCGGAGCATAACTCGACCACCCTTTGGAATATTTTCATGAAACTTCACACATGCATGGACCACGACCCGGAGGTGTGTCGTGCATAAGAATGACAACTCTTGCATAGCTAATTTTTTAGTTATCTCCCTTTTTTGTTTTCGCGCCCTGATTTCCTCTCCGGAGCATAACTCGACCACCCTTTGGAATATTTTCATGAAACTTCACACATGCATGGACCACGACCCGGAGGTGTGTCGCGCACAAGAATGACAACTCTTGCGTAGTTAATTTGAGTTATCTCCCTTTTTTGTTTCGCGCACTGATTGACCATAACTCGACCACCCTTTAAAATATTTTTATGAAACTTCACACATTCAATTAGACCACGAACCGAAGGTGTGTCGTGCACAAGAATGACAACTCTTGCATAGCTAATTTTTTAGTTATCTCCCTTTTTTGTTTTCGCGCGCTGATTTCCTCTCCGGAGCATAACTCGACCACCCTTTGGAATATTTTCATGAAACTTCACACATGCATGGACCACGACCCGGAGGTGTGTCGCGCACAAGAATGACAACTCTTGCGTAGCTAATTTTTCAGTTATCTCCCTTTATTGTTTTGCGCACTCTACCAACTGGACAATAATGCATGAAGACCCGTTTTGTCTTGTGCTCTGTACACCTTACCTGTAGAGAGAACAATAGCCTTCTCCGGTTAAACAATAGAGACTGGGAGAACCATTCACCTGTGCATGTGCTAGCATGTGCAAATGTCCAGTCTTGACCACTCTGACCACAGGTAATTTATACAGGTAAATTACTACATTGTATATTACATTTCCGTAAACTGTATTGTGGCATTATGTGGACCTGTGCAGATATATGTAGATAAATATAGGACTATTAAAAAAAATATATCTGGGCTCCAGTAGCAAGCATTATTATTTTTAATTTTTAAACTTTTTATTTCCATTTTTTTTTTTCTTTTTTTTTTTCTTCAAATTCTTTTTAAATTTTTAGCCAGGTTTTTTGAAAAAATATCCAGGCTATTGGATTGGCGAAAGCCGGGCGGGCGGGTGGGCGACGGGCGGCGTCCACAATCAATGTTAAGTTTTCCTGTTTGAGTCCATTTCTTTCTTACTGTACCACCTAGGACCACCAAACTTTCACAGCTTCATAATCAAGGGGTGCCCACCACATATCACTATCCAACATGTTACTTTTTTTTTAACTTCACCCATTTTTTCCGCGCAGTCGACTTAGCCATTTTCAATGTTAAGTTTTCGCGTTTACAATGTTAAGTTTTCGTGTTTAAGTCCATTTCTTTGGTACTGTACCACCTAGGACCACCAAACTTTCACAGCTTCATAACCAAGAGGTGCCTACCACATACAACTATCCAACATGTGACCATTTTTTTACCTTCACCTATTATTTCTACGTAATCGACTTACCCATTTTCAACGTTAACTTTTTAACGTACGTCTGGTTAAAGTTTTTTGGTTAAAACTTTTTCGTTGTACTATATCTCTGCAACTGCTTCGCCCATTACCTTGAAACTTCACATGGGTGTTTATCATCATCCATATTTTCATTCTAACCCCCAACCGTGCGGCCCCTGTGCACAATGTCAAGGTCAAATTACTTTGAATTTTTTTGTTAAAGTTTTTTAGTGTACTATATCTCTGCAACTGCTTCACCCATTACCTTGATACTTCACATGGGTGTTTATCATCATTGTCGCACCCGCTTGCGGAAAGCACATTTTATGCATTTTGGCATACGTCCGTCCGTACGTCCGTGTCCGGTTAAAGTTTTTTCGTTAAAGTTTTTCCATCTACTATATCTATTTTTTTAGTGTCCATGCCTCGCCCCAAGGCGCGACATGCAGGCCACGGCCATCTAGTCTACAAAAAGTGGGTATAATTATGTTATCCAAGTGTCTATGCTTGGAAAAAACCTGGCCTTCGTGGCTTTGCCTCGTTTCTTGTTGTCTAGTAGCATAAGGTCGTAAGTGCTATATACAGACTATTATCATATAATAAAACAATTATTGACTAGTGACATAATCTGATATTCCATGGCTCACTAGTCAATAATTGTATAATATGTTCGGGCCAGTGAAAATTGCTTTCGGGCCCAGGCTCGAGGTCAAGGCGGGACAAGGCGAGGCATTTGATTCCGCGGAATTCTTGTTTACTTATCTCCCTTTGTTGTTTCATGCTCTGATTTCGTATCCAGAGCATAACTCGAACACCCTTTGGAATATTTTTATGCCCCACCACGATAGTGGAGGGGGCATTTAGTGTTACCCTTGTCCATCCGTCCGTCTGCACACACGAATGGGTACTTGTTGTAAGCGTACGGGGATCTTATTGGGTAGGGTTAGGATAGATTGGGTACTCTTGTTGGGTATTTTTATACAGTAAAAACCCAACAAGTATTCATTCGTAGGAACGTGCGTCCCGTCGTCCCGTCCGTCCGTCCGTCCGTCCGTCACAAAACTTTAACACTCGGGTAAATGTCTCATAATTTCTTCATCCTTCGACCGATCTGCTTCATATTTCATATACACATTGCTCTGATGGTTCACTACCGCCCTGTACCAAATCCACGTTTGTCCTGCCCCCGCCAAGCCCAGGGTCAAGGTCACATACTTGGTGCTTCAAAAACTTTAACGCTCAGGTAAATATCTTATAATTTCTGTTTTCTTTCACGGATCAGCTTCATATTTCATATACACATTGCTCTAATGGTCCTCTACCGCCCTGTCCCAAATCCACGTTCGTCCTGCCCCCGCCAAGCCCAGGGTCAAGGTTACATACTTGGTGCTTCAAAAACATTAACGCTCAGGTAAATATCTTATAATTTCTGTTTTCTTTCACGGATCAGCTTCATATTTCATATACGCATTGCTCTAATGGTCCTCTACCGCCCTGTGCCAAATCCACGTTCGTCCTGCCCCCGCCAAGCCCAGGGTCAAGGTCACATACTTGGTGCTTCAAAAACTTTAACGCTCAGGTAAATATCTTATAATTTTTCTTTCCATTCACGGATCAACTTCATATTTCATATACGCGTTGCTCTAATGGTCCTCTACTGCCCTGTGCCAAATCCACGTTCGTCCTGCCCCCGCCAAGCCCAGGGTTAAGATCACATACTTAGTGCTTCAAAAAAAACTTTAATGCTCAGGTAAATATCTTATAATTTCTGTTTTCTTTCACGGATCAGCTTCATATTTCATATATGCATTGCTCTAATGGTCCTCTACCGCCCTGTGCCAAATCCACGTTCGTCCTGCCCCCGCCAAGCCCAGGGTCAAGGTCACATACTTGGTGCTTCAAAAACTTTAACGCTCAGGTAAAAGAAAATTTTGACTTGGAATTTGGCCTCATTTATTATCAAAGCGATATGTGGGACATCCGTGTTCTATGAACACATTTTCTAGTTTATTAAACTTCACACATGCATAGAAGACGACCCAAAGGTGTGTCGCACGTAAGAATGACAACTCTTGTGTCGTTAATTTCTTAGTTATCTCCCTTTGTTGTTTCGTGCACTGATTTCGTGTCCAGAGCATAACTCGAACACCCTTTGGAATATTTTCATGAAACTTCAGACATGCATAGACCACGACCCTAAAGGTGTGTTACACAAGAATGACAACTCTTGCATCACTATATTTTTTTAGTTATCTCCCTTTGTTTTTCCGTCACTGATTTTGTCTCCGGAGCATAACTCGAACACCCTTTTTTCAAACTACTTGTGTATCTGGGGAGGGGGATACACATGCGCTTGTAAACATGTCGAAAATAAAATTGTGTAATCATATATTAGTCGGTTGGTCCTATCGTAGAAATGTCTAAAACAAAATCACATAGAAAACAGAAACATGCAATAATATATTAGTTTTTGTAAATGCTATGTACGACTAGTGTAGAACATATATATGGTTGTATTCTCGACACGTCTAAAACAGTCTATGGTATCATCCTATTACCAAGCCACCCAACTGTGTGTGCAATGACATTGCCACATGATGTTGCCAGTCGTTCCCCCAGTTGGTCTCTGGGGCCCGTTTCATTAAACATCGTACGACTAAAATATTCGTAAGTGCAAAATTGTGATAGTCTGTAAAATTCACATTAACAATTGTTTCTTGTAAACAATTATTGGATTTACATTTATTGAACATAGGCTGCATATGCAGCCTATGCTCATTAAATGTAAATCCATCAATTGCAATTTACAGACGATCCTAAATTTGCACTCACGAACATTGTAGTCGTATAAAGTTTAGTGAAATGGACCCCTGGTCTGTACATGTATCAGTAGTTGTATCAGGGATGGGAATTTCAGGATTTTCCTGAAATCAGGATTTGAGGATCCTGATAATTGCAGAAAAATACTAATGTTTCGACATGGGAAACACATGTTTACGCATTCATGGGTGCAAAAATATGTTTGTTACGACATTTTCAGGATTTGCCATTTGGAACTGTTCCCGCCCCTGTTGTATAGTTATGTGTCGTCAACCTGCTGTCTCTTACTTATCTATGCTGGCTGTGTTGTGCTTTAATTCTATGCAGTCAACCCGTTCACCCACAGACTTGCTTGGTAATAGGATGGTATACTATAAGGTTTACCCTTTTAGATATGGAGAAAGCGAAAATATATGTAGTATTTTAGTCATATGTTTTATTTAAATAACTGATAAATAACTGTAAAAATTGAGTTCTGATTTTGGAATTTATTCCCCATCGCTACAGGTAATATATGGGATTCGATCCCATTAACCCGGCCTAAAATGACCTTAGCTGTTGACAGGCCGTTAAACACCATTATATCAAGCCCATAAGGAAGGTGGAAAAAGAAAGCGAAATAAATTTATTTAAATAAAATATATGACTATAATGTGACTGTGTATTTGTTTCTACATTTCTAAAACAATTTATTATACCATCCTATCACCAAGCCGACCTCCTTTAAACTGCTTTCACCACCAAAGATTGTAATACTGATGTTTGCATCCTGTGTAGTTGGCCGTTTACAAGGTTCAACAATGTCCAGCCGTGTGTAAACATTTACCATGACATTCGAGAACTGTTTGAAACCATTGGCAAATGTTTACCCACGGCTGGACATGGTCGAAAGTTATTGTTACATTTATGTAGGAAATATCGTGTAATTTGAGCACACTGTATATGCAATACTTTCGGTGCTTTGATAACTCATTCCATTCCAAAAGCTGATTTACATATCATAATCCGGGGCCGCAGTACATGTCGCGTGATGCAGGTGCCCCATTCTCCGTATCAAGTCCAAAGTTTCAGTACGACCGTTGTGAACTGGTCTAGTTACGTAATGGCGCATTCTATTCATGTCATGAGACACAGGTACTGGCTTAACTCCGAAATGAGCATTGTCTACAGCCATGGTCAAACAGCACACGCTGTATGTTTAAACATGGCTGTGAGCAGTGTTAAACAACGGCAGTCATGTAACAATACAAATTTATACCACCAATAAATATTTGTATAGAATTAAACATGTAATATAATTCCTATTGGCCAGGATATGATCTTCCACAGCACCCTGGGGCAATATGTTTTGACTGTTCCCGGAATGACCATGAAATAACTGTTTTATTACTCAACCTGTAATATACTGTATGTGATACACTGGACGTGAATTTGGGGTGCTCAAATATTCTGATAATTGGCTTACAAAAATTGTTCCAGCATCATATGAGGCACGCCGTCTGATTTTGTATCTGCGTAATTATATGAAATATGATTATAAAATTTACAATATTTTCTGTAAATGACATCAAACGTTGACACAAATTTCGGAGTACATGTACATGCGTAAATTCCACATGTACTCTGAAATTGTTGTCAACTTTTGAGTTTATGCAAAATTTTATAAATTTTGTAAACGTATTTCATGAAATTACGCAGATGCCCGAAGGTACAAACTCACATGGCATGCCTCATTTATACAGCTGTGTGGATTTCAAAAAGTGTTCCAGTTTTTGGGCCACCCTGTAGTGTTAAAGGGGTGCGTGTAACTAATGTCGGTGTGTATTTCCAGAGAACCGCGGTGACCGTGACAACCAGGGAGGCTACCAGGGCGGTTACAGTAAGTGTTTTTGCACAATGACGTAATTCCGTCCAGTAGATGCATGCGCAATTCTACATTCTGCTATAACTTCTTTACTTTCTGACTGATTGGCTTGAAACTTCATGCGCATGATTACTATCATCCATATTTGCATTCCCCACCCATGTTCTCCCCATGCCCAAGGTCAAGGTCAAATAACTTTGAAATTTTCGTCCAGTAGAGGTGTGCGCGTTTCTCCATTCTCCTCTTTACTGTACGAGTGATTGGATTGAAACTTTATGTACATGTTTCTCATCTTGCATTAATTATGTGGAGAAATTTCACAGCTTCAAAATGTTTATCTGAAATTTTACTACATAATGCTCAGACTCATTACAGAAGTACTACTGCTAAAGTTCATATTGTCGAATTGTAGTGTTACTGGCTGGAACATGGTCATCATTAAAAGGCTGGTTACGGGCCTGATATAGACATCTAATGTTGGTGTATATTTCCAGAGAACCGCGGTGACCGTGACAACCAAGGAGGCTACCATGGCGGTTACAGTAAGTGTTGTTTTACCCATAACCCGTCCAACCCTAAATAACTGGAATGGACTGTGAAATGTTAATTTTTTGGCACCAATCCAATCATCATAAAATTATTTTTAGACTAGTCCATTTATAAAAAGGGTGTGGTTTTCTTTCCTAAAAAATATGAAAATTAATTGCAAAATGTGCAGATCCTGATGAGACGGCTCGTTACGAGCCGGCTCATCTGGATCTACACTGTTTGCAACCGCTATAGAGGGATGCAGTTTTGAAATGATGGTTAATGGTAGGAAAACTTACGTTCTTGTCGTCTGCTGTTGTGTCTTTATTTTATGCTCATGGTCTCCGTAAAGCCGGGAGGCATATATCGCTTGGACTGTATCCTTCCTTCTGTGGATCTGGTTAAGAGTTTCGTCAATCTGCCACCGGGGGCATTTGTGTGCCGACAGGCCACATTTTCTTGTTTTTCTTATTTCATGACAAAAAGCATATCTTGGCAGCACATGAGAATCGTCTCTAGAGACGATTAGAAAATAACGAGAATAAAAAAATAACAGCAAATGACAATATTTAATTCAGTATTATTGAGCTACATCAGAATCCTTTTTCTGAATGCAAACTCACCTTAGATGTCAAATGGGCATGAAATTTAGATTCCTACCTATGGAACTCTTTCTGATATTAAATTTGTTCTAGTGTGACCTATTTCTGAATTAAAATTTGTTCTAGTGTGACCTATTTCTGATATTAAATTTGTTTTAGTGTCTGATATTAAATTTGTTCTAGTGTGACCTATTTCCAATATTAAATTTGTTCTAGTGTGAACTATTTCTGATATTAAATTTGTTCTAGTGTGAACTATTTCTGATATTAAACCTGTTCATGTGTGGGGGTATTATGATCACTGCTGTCATATAGCTCTAGTTTAACCTGTTGCTGAGATATTAAATTCCTTTCACTTGCAGAAAAATACGGTGACCGTGACAACCAGCAGGGAGGTTACCAGGGCGGTGGAGGTTACCAGGGCGGCGGAGGTTACCAGGGCGGTGGAGGTTACCAGGGCGGAGGTTATAGAGGTATCACTCATTATTATATGTATAGTTATTCCCCCTGTCACGAGATCATGTGGTGTGTGACGTGACCATCTGTCTGACTTTCATAGCCCACCCATGCAGCCTGTGTGAAAACTTGTCAAGCCATCATTTCTAGGTCAAGGCCAAATCAGTTGGAAATTTGTGTTGACGTTTGTTGGCAAACATTTACGGGTTCCTATTATATCCAAATCCCCATATCATTGTTTATCACGATCCATTTTTACGCACCACCACAACAATTAATGTAGAAATTTGAGATAAAATTTTACCAAAATTTGGGTTAATGTTTTAGAATGTTATTATCCCCTTGTCTCCATCAAATATCAGGAGCTATACTGACCACAAATGTCATTAGTCCCCTATTCTCTAATCAAATATCAGGAGCTATACTGACCACAAATGTCATTAGTCCCCTGTTCTCTAATCAAATATCAGGAGCTATACTGACCACAAATGTCATTAGTCCCCTGTTCTCTAATCAAATATCAGGAGCTATACTGACCACAAATGTCAGTCCCCTGTTCTCTTAAATACGGAGCTATACGACACAAATGTCATTAGTCCCCTGTTCTCTATAAATATACTGACATACTGACCACAAATGTCATTAGTCCCCTGTTCTCTAGTCAAATATCAGGAGCTATACTGACCACAAATGTCATTAGCCCCCTAGGGGCCGTTTCACTAAACTTCGTAAGACTAAAATGTTTGTAAGTGCAAAATTATGATAGTCTGTAAATATCACATTAACACTCTTTTCTTGTAAACAATTATTGGATTTACATTTATTGAGCATAGGCTGCATATGCAGCCTATGCTCAATAAATGTAAATCCATCAATTGCAATTTCCAGACGATCCTAAATTTGTGCTTACGAACATTTTAATGAAACGGGCCCCAGTTCTCTAGTCAAATATCAGGAGCTATACTGCAAATTGAAAAGTATATTTATCCAGCAAAGTATACTTTAAGGGAGTAATCATTTATTTTCCCCAAAATGTATTATTTCATATAGAACTAACGACGAATATTTGATGATTAAAAGTATGCAGAATTATTATACTGAATTTATTACATTATCACAGCCAAAATGGCTGTGATAATTTAATAAATTCAGTATAATAAAAAGTAATAAATTTATCGTAAAATATGCTACGCGGGAGCTACCTGTATTCTGGTGACGAATACTATAAGAAACATTTCTCGTGTGAGCGGGTTCTCCGTTAATGATCTGGCAAACAGTGCGGATCTATATTATCCAGCAACACAGGCTTGTCAGAATCTGCACTGACTGACTACATGTGAAACAAATCTCTGAGAGATCACGATATATATTGCCCGCTGTGTGAGGAAAGTTACCTTTAATAGACATTTGTAACAATTGGCAGGGATGGGCCGTGGCATAGGGAATATGGCATTGACTTCAATACGGTTATGAGTTCAATCCTCACCCTAGGTGTGAAAAATACTAACATAGTATTTCCATCCCACTGGTCTGTCGGATGAGACTTTAAACTGTGATCCCGTCTCTATATGACCTTAGCTGTTGGTGGGACGTTAAACCTAATCACTTTCACTTTTTGTAACAATTGGAGATATTTGTCCGTGTACAATCACACTTAGTACGAGGAAGACCATTTTGCTGCTCCCAGTTAGCCTTCTTCGTTGTCTGAATGGCAAACAGCGTAGGCCCTGATCAGACTGCGCAGATGCACAAGCTGATCAGGGACTACGCTGTTTGCCTAGCTCCTGATCAGAATGTGCGAATGCGCAGGCTGATCAGGGGCTAGGCTGGTCTCAATTGTAAGGTCCCTTTTCTCCGTTGACAACCTTTAAATCTTCCTTAACACTTACAATGCTGAATTAAATTTTGTCGTCTGCTGTTTTTTTGTAATTTCCATTTTCTCAACAAATACGTGGTCTGGCAGAATGATTCTAAAGTGCTGCCAAATCATGCTTTTATTGAGAAAAAGATAATATAATAATCAATAGTAGACAAAAAAAATTATTTCCCACATTCTAAGGGTTAAATTTGCTGCCTTTTTTCCAGATCGCAGACAGCAGAATCGCAATCAGAGGGCATTCTAGTTGCCATCGACAACCACGATTCTCGCACTGTTGCCCCGCAACTGTTTTGGGTCAACTGGTGCTTTCTGGAGGAGTGTATACGGGACTATCTGTTAAAGTGTTTGAAACCTCTACATAAGCTGTTAAATTGATATTCATACACGGCTACATTGCATTTATTAACCACATCAGTTCAGATATCAGATTTTACTCTCTTCGTAATTCTTGACATTTCTTTGTGATCTTTAATAGCACTAGTTCTTGTAACTGATTAACATCTCAAAAACTTATTTATTTATTGGTATTGTGGATAAGATATTGAAACACAAGTAAGCTCTAGTTGTAGATGCCGCCTGTATTTTGTGTGTGTGAGGGTTTGTGTAATGGTGAGGGTTATTTGTGGCATCTATATCATAGAGAGTGGACTGTGACATTAATAGTGTCGGATATTCGCCTACATTTACTTTGTCATCGTATATCAGTGATTTTCACGCATGTACAAATGTATAATTCTGTCGGACATCAAAAATTGTATGTGAAATGGTACAATCCAATATTAACAATGATTTTAAATGTCTATCGAGGTCACATGTACAGTCTGATTAATGTGTACTCTGTTTACCCTTTGATAAACATACATCTGAATGGATATCTTACAATCAGTGTAGTCGCATATCAGACTGCACGATTGTGCAGGCTGATATGTGTCTACACTAATTGTAAACACCAAGATGAATCAACTGTTGATAGGCATACATGTTATAATCGTTATAAAAATCAATTAGCTGGACCAATTAAGTATTGCCAACATCCAATTAGCTTGTGTATTCCATGTACATGTGTTTGTAGATCTGTATGGCATGTATTCATGTTTGAGACTGTCACACACCCGTGCAAACAAACATCGTGACAAAGGGGGCAGATTGTTTGACATGTCATTTCTGATACGATTTAAGGAGATGTGGTTAGGAGTTCTATGGTACTAGATTTTGCTGTTTAAGACCCTAAAAATGTGTCAAATGATCCTACCATGCGATCATAACGAGTGTTTTCACATAGGCAATTTTGAGCAAAAACGTTTTTGAATTGCATACATCTGCGCTCGATAAAACGTGTAAAAATGAACAGCCGGTAACAGCCGGTCATAGTGTATATTTTTAGTGTACTACCATCTCTGGAACTAGCCACCCCAGTAAAATCCCAGGGTGTCCAGGTAATAGAGCTTCCACTGCAATTCGGGCATATTAATGTTTTGCATGAACAGATGTAATCATTGTTGATAAATAAAAGAAACCCATCAATATTAAAAACTGAAGTTTGCTGGGTGTCGTGTTTGGAGATTATATTGCTGTTCATCGTCGTGTTGTTTGAGAACCGAAAGCCGAAAACAAAATAAACTGATATCTCCCTATTGGAAGATATTTTCAAGTCGAACAATCTGCCCTGTCCTGCTGCCATTCCGCGATATCCATCCAGGACCAACTTAATGTGTTACACACTGTCACAGTGATCTCCAGTATATTAACCCTTACACTGCTGAATTAAATTGTGTCGTCTGCTGTTTATTTTATTTTTTTCTTATAAAAAAAACATGTTTTGACAGCAATTTAGAATCATTTCTAATGGAAATGATTCTGAAGTGCTGTCAAACCATGTTTTTATTGAGAGAAAAAAAATCAAAATATTAAGCAACAGCAGACGACACTTCGTTTCCAGCATTCTTAGGGTTAACCCAGCTTTGGAATTACCCCCCTTATTGCATTGCTGTTTTTCACCGATATTGCTTTTGAGAAAATACAATGTTTTCTGTAAATAACATCGTAAGTTGACACAAAATTAAGAGCTCAGGCGGAATTCCTTTATAAAATAAATCTTTTGATGTAATTTACAGAAAATGTAACTGATTTTCTCAAATCAAAATTGGTGAAAAATGCTGATGCAAAAATGGTTATAATATCATAGCCTGGCTCATTTCGTGTTAAATGAAAATGCACGTGTCGAGGTCGGTGCAAAGTCCATACACCTGCAGGTCCGTAGCGGTGTGTAAAATAATGCCACGACAGCCTTTTTAGCGGGGGAAAAATTCCACTTAGATCCTCAAAATCGCATTTCCTACATTCTAAAGTCTCCATCGGTGCAACTACTTTTGCGATAGGCCTACGTGCAAAATACAATGCGATACATGAAAACCAGAATACCATTTTGGCCACCATGTCGTAACATGCTTATTGCGTTGTTATTGGATGTTCAACGCATGAAGCTGACAAAAAAAACAACACACAAAAACAGGCCAAAATAATGCCACGGCGCTGCCTGATGGCCGCTACGGCCCTGCACCTGCATGCAGCTGATTCACATGGAAAGTCGGCACTCCAGTAAAAAATGTACATCATTATGTTCAGTGGCTAAAAGTGCTTCAATCGTTTCTTGATATAATGAATTTGTTGTGGTGATGTTTATGTTTAGGACTTTATCATGAATGATTCAAATAAATAAGTTATACAAGTACTAATGCATTTGTTTATTTTCTGTGTATATTTCCCATGTTACTGTTGCTGAAAGTTCAGGCCATCGTTGACTTACTGGCTGCACATCAGGTGGGAGAGGATTTATTTATTACACTCTTGGTTTTGTTTGCACGGGTTTCGCTGTGAGAGAAAACCAGTAATCAATTCCTTACACATAATACACGTGAAGAGAACATTCGTAATTGCGCGCCTGTTTTCTTGCAAACCACGAGCTACCATGCAAAATGTTTAATTTTGATTGTCTCGCAGGGCGAGACGGGTTTTGCTTCTCCTGAGTCGGCGGCGGCGGCGTCATCATTCAATATTAAGTTTTCGTGTTACGGCCATTACTTCGACACCTTATAAGCTAGTCATCAAACTTTATACATACCTTTACTATGATATGAGCCGCGTCGCGAGAAAACCTGCCTTCGGGAATCTGACGACATTCACAAGATAGGACGTCGTGAACTTAGCTGACCTAATTTCAGCCGAGATTTCCAATTATCATTTCCAATTATCGACGTTTGTCAGACCGCCATGTTATTAGGTTTGTTCCATGGTGTTAAAAGTTATCTAACGAACAGAACAACAACGTACCTCAATTTTTATTCGAAACGGGCATATCTTATATATGTTTTTATTAACAATAATGGCGTAAGGATAATTTTCTTTTATTATTTTGCTATTGGTATCATATAAAAATGTTTGTTGAAGTGTTTTTTATGTTCTTTTATTTTCACATAATATTTTCTTTGACACAGTTTACAGATAACTGTCCACGTTAACTGTTATCGACCACCATTTACAGGTGAAAACTGTGTAAGCTACATTTTTTATTTACATGTACATACAAATAATCGGCATCATATTTGTAGACCTATGTAGCCTGGGCCCGGTTTACCGCACAACTATATGTTTCAGATCTGGTTAAATCGTAGCGAATTTTCAGTCTATTGCTCAATTCTTTCTTTCTAATACAATGTTTAAAATTAAAAATTAGCGCAACCTTTACCGATTTTAAGAAAAAATATCTCGTGCAAAAAAAACAACAAAGCCATGTATGTTACGACTAGTATAGCCACATATCAGTCTCGTATGTGCATATGCGCCGTCTGATCAGAACATACGATGTTCGCCATTCAGTCACTGGGGGATCCTTTCTCGATCACCGACAGGATATGGGTCGCCGATCGTACATTTATTGCAGATATTGTAAGGTCCGGGTTTTTTTTTCAGAATGTGGTCAAAGTACAGCTGTAAGCGGGACGATGTCGCGAACGATGGACGTTTCTGTTGTCTGAATATGAAAAGCTTCAATCTGAATGCACGCTAACATGTGTGTCATGTTAATATAAGAAATACGGTGGGATGATATTTCAAGGCAACATGTTTGGGACATGTGACACGTCCAACTACAATAATATCACATATCTCTCTTGAAATAAATACTGTTTAAACCAACTACAATAATACAAAAAGTCTAGAACTAGATACAGTAACTGTGTGATGATATTTTAAGGATTGTCAAGTCGTGACACAAATACAATAAGACTGCGCGCTAGCAATTGATATGGTTCTAGTACTGTTCGACGATTAGCAAGGATCTCTTTACTTGGGGTATTGTTATTATGTTATCTCTCCTCCCCCCCCCCCCCCCCACCCCCCCCCCCCACCCCCCATCACCTCTCATTTCTTGTACTTTGGGACCCTCGTATTTTGAGTTGAGTCTTCAAAAGACAAACTGCTACCGTAACACTCCCAAAACAAACACAAGTGGGTGGTAGGACAAGCTGGTCACAAGCTGAGGTAACAACTGTCTCAAATATGTTACCATAGCCAGTTTGGCCATGTGGCAGATTTCCACGCGCTACACTTGAAGGTGGTCTCCTATTAGGCGAGTGAGAGACTGCGATGCAGTAGAAATAACACGTAAGCGATGCAGGCTTTTGCTCTCACACTATTCCAGTGATTGTGTACATAGTGAGTAACACATGACAGTAAGGGTGCCTGTCATCAGACATGAACACTGCCTTTCAGAGCAAACAGTTTTTTTATACCCACTTTTAAAAAACAAACTAAATGGGTATATTGTTTTCGTCACGGGTGCCCGTCCGTCTGTCCGTCCGTCACGTTTCGTGTAAGAAGTAAAACTGTTTAACCGTAATAGGTAGGGTCTTGAAACTTGGTGTGTGCCTTCCTTATGGTGTGTAGATGCACAGTAAATTTTTATTTTTGATTCGACCCCCGGTCATGAATTATCTCCCCCTTTTCAACTTCGCATTTGGGAAACGTGGGTATATTGCGATGGCGCGCCATCGACAGTGTTCTAGTTGTAATGTAATTTAATGTTGAACGTATTGTTCTCCCCGTATGCGTGTGTATTTCCATTTGTATATGTTGAACTAAACGGTCTTATAGACCTAATCAAACAATTAGTTAATCAATATACTTCCGTGGTTTTCTACAATTATAAATTGTTAAAACGCTCAATAAACACGACGTCAAAAAGAAGAAATCAGCACACCGAATCAGCGTACCCGCGCACGTTCATACTTGCTGGTACATGAACTTACCGGTTTGACTTTGTCGCTTTGCACATTCATGTGTTACCAAAAGACTGAAGCTCATCCGTCTTTACATGCATTATTCAATGCCAAACATGCTTCTAGTTCGATTATGTCAACTTGCAAACTGTTGTAAATGTTGGCGTATACTCTATCTGTAACGGTATGTACTGTAACGTCATTTACGTAGCGTGACATCGCTTTTACGTGACGTCTCTTTTGCTCAAACGACCTGCATAGTTGTGTTTTATAAACTATAATATCTTAATGAATATTGCAGATATCATGATCAACTAAAAAGCGTTAAATTCATCATACAAATACCATTGTCATAGTAACAAAATGTCATATTGACCAACAATTACCTGAAGACAGGTTTTCTCGCGACGCGGCTCATATGTAGATGAATATAGGACTATTCTCGGGGCCCCAGGGTCAAGGTCAAGGCCCCAGGGTCGAGGTCAAGGCGGAACAAGGCGAGGCATTTGATTCCGCGGAATTCTTGTTACAGTCAAAATAGTAATTTGAAAACTTGGAAAGGGTCTCGTCTATGATTCTACACATTCCAAACATGCACTCAAATATATCTGGTTCATAGACACGGCTGCGTAATTTGGATTTCAAAAAGTTTGCTTCTTGCTTCAGCCTTAAGGCCATATAAACTCACACATATGTCTTCTTAGTATTACTTCTTTAGATATGCTCACGGTATTTTTACTGAATATAGGTGTGCACGCTACTACGGGTTATTTAATTAACAATATTAGGCTTGAACCTTCCGGTCTCCAGAATGAACATTTCTAGTTCTGTTAATATTTTGTCTCTTGTGTATTCACAGATGTCTTCTTCACGAGCTGCCAATAGCAGATCTTCATCCAGATGGCGTATACTTGTGTTGAAAAATATGTTTTTCCTCAACTTTTCAAGTTTACATGACGTCACATTTGACGACACACAACGTAACGTTAAAACGCGGGAAAACACGGCATTCTGCAACTATTCATGCACATATCACAATTCATTGATTATAATCTCCAAAATAGACTAAATATGCATATATATCCGCTGTGGAAGTGTAATAAATAGAATATTCCATCGTACATGTTTGAATAGCGGAAATAATACACTCGTATCCGTCGGCGTCCGTGCAAGCAACTAACGCGGAAGACGACGCACACTCGTGTATTATTTCCTGTTATTCAAAATGTACGATGGAATATCCTCTATATAAGCTTGCTTTCCATCCAATCCCATTTGTATAATTATGTATATACTATACTATTGATGCCGTACTTGTAAATTATATACAAACTAGAAATGTGGCCTGTCGGCACACGAATGCCCCCGCTGGCAGCCAAAGAAAACGAGGCATATTTGAGTATAAGCCATTTACCCGAGCGTTAAGGTTTCGAACGCACCAAGTATGTGACCTTGACTCTGGACTTAGCGGGGGTGGGACGAATGTGGATTTGTCACATGGTGGCAGAGGACCATTGGAGCAATGCGTGTGTGAAATGTGAAGCAGATCCGAGCATGGAAACAGAACTTATAAGCCATTTACACGAGCGTTAAGGTTTCGGGACGGACGGATGCCGGTAACACTATATGACCCCCCCCCCCCCCCCCCCCCCCCCGCCCCTCACCATTCGGTGGCGGAGGCATAATAAAATATGTTTAAACCAGGTGCCCGTTTCACTGAATATTTAAAGTGAAAAATTACGATTTACAATAACATTGGATAACATTGGAACATTAACAATCACATTGGAACATTTACTGCATTTGTTCAAACTTAATGAGTGATACTTGTGAGTGATAAATTGTAGCGTAGCATTAATATTTGTTTATCATACAAAGCTTTATTAGTGAAACGGGCCCATATGGCCTGTTCAACTAAACTTGGTACGATAAAAATATTCGTACTACGATTTGTGGGTGGTTGATGGGAGAATGCGATGGATAATTTAACGATCGGAATTCATCCTTACCGGAATTCCGACCGGAAACCTGGATTGGCCCTCGAGTTTCGCTTTATTGTATTTGAGAGTTGAATCTGGTTATACCCCTTATAAGAGTAATCCTACCGGTATTACTTTTAGGGGAAGAGGCCAAGTGACTTTGGTGCGGTATGGACCTGGCACCAGGTCAGGTTATTCTAATTTCAGGGCTGAGTATATATTTATGTCGATGTAATATTCCGTTCTGATTTTGGGGTCCCCCCCCCCCCCACCCCAATACAGCAGGTTAAATGTGGGATCGAACCCATTGGCCTTAGCTGTTGATACGGAAGGCCGTACAACACCAATAAACAAACGACGATTTCTGTAAATTTAGTTCACACATTACTGTGATTCATTAATGCTTCCATTTCCCACCCACATGTGGAGGTGGTACAGTCTGAACAAAGCTGTTGATAGGCCGTTAAACACCATTAAACAAACAAACTGAACAAAGCTACGAATGATTACCCACATCAACTACTAATGCCACCTTTGCTACAAATATTAGTTTTGCACTTACGAACTTGTTTACACTGAAAGTGCCCTTTGTATAAAAAAAAGTCCGCAGACGATAACGTGCTACGTGTTTACAAACAAACCGGTCATAAACAAGACACAGAATAGGTAAATACCCGTGCCTGTATTCATTTCCAATGATTGATTTTGAGATTTGTCATCAAGTCTTATGTATCACAACTGATCTGGATGTACAATGACCACACATGGCATGGGCGGATGCAGGGGGCGGGGGCGGACCCAGCGCGCGCGCCCCCACCCCTCCTAAAATTCGCCGAGTAAAGATTTTTTACAAGTTACAAGGTCACGTTTCATGCCAAGTGCCATGTATTCCATGCATTTTTCGGTCGTTCTCTTATTGTTTCAAAACGTAAACGTTTTCAATCAAAAATCATGTCTAAACATACTGTGACAGTGCCAATAGTTTTGCTCCAAAATGCGCCAGAACACAGGAAATGCGATGTAGATTTCAAACAAAATATTTCCGGGGGGGGGGGGGAATCCCGGACCCCCCTAGCACTAACACGAGTTCCACTCGGTCGACTATTTTGTAATACTTGACTGATAATATAGTCAAGTATTGAAAAATAGTTACGCCCCCCCCCCCCCCCCCACCCCCTAACCCGAAATCCTGGATCCGCGCCTGCATGGACCTTTAACAATATCAGACTGCAGGCATCACAACTGATCAGGATGTACAATAACCACAAATGGATATTAACAACCTCAGACTGCAGTCGTCACAACAATATATGCTATCTTAGAGATGGGTGGAAGGTGTAAAAGAAAGCTGCTAACAAATATGCCATATAAACACAGGTTTAAACACTAAATCAATAATAGTACAGTAAAGAAATATGCCATATATATACTCTGGTTCCAGAAACCCGTGTACTTATATCTACTTCACAGGCATGTTAATGTATTTACATCATTTTCAAACATACGTTTTGGGATTATTTTGTCAGTCGGAACATGCTTGTCATGTGAGGTGGATTCAGTTCCAGCCGATGATATTAGCTCCCACATCATCCATACGAAAAATGAAAGTAGCACAGAATAGCAAAATGTGTGGTCCACCTACAGCTTGTCGATTGTATATACTTTTAGTTTAGGAAATACAAATATTCAATGCAAGAATAATAATAATAATAAATGGTAATTGCTTTTAATGTAATCATGTTATATGCTACCAGAAATTATCCAACACGTATTTTCCTATACCGGAACCGGAACTCACTTAAAATTGAAGACGGAGGGAAAACATAAAAATAAAATTATTTTAATCAGACAAATCCGTGTCAATCCAACAAAACATGTCCACATCAAACAATGCTACAGTAAGGACGTTGTCACAGAATATTTGTTTGTGCCGCATGGTTAACAGCACACATATACTTAACTAGTTTATGGAATATTTATTAATTCCCAGTAATTTACGTAAATTATTTGATTTTCAAGTTCTAAATTCATGCTAATTTGATCCTTTTTAAATCTAGACCACTGCCGGCACTGGCTGTTTGAACCTCTGCTGGTGTTATTTGATGGACCCCAGAACAAGTTTACGTCATTATGTTTGGGAACTATCGTTAGAACTTTTGAAGAGATTTTCGCTAATGAAATTTTTTTTTTTGTGAACCTATGACAATGTTGCGCTAGGAATGACCGCCTGGGGCTAGTTAATCTGGGTACATAACTAATTACATTTCATTACATTGCATAAGAGTTGTGACGGAGTAGTCTTTCTAAATATGCGTTCTTTGTTTACTTTCTACTTAAAGGTACATGCCCATGCAGTAGGAACACAATGTTCTTTATAGGAATTAAATAAGTGTATAATTATGTCACAGGGGTTGAAATTTCACTCGCCCAGCTCGCCATGGCGAGTGCTTTTTGTGGCGGTCGAGTACTTTCTACAGGCACTCGCCCAGTTTGGCGAGTGAAAGATTTGGTCAGGATTTTTTTTTGGGACGAAATTGCCAATTAATTCCATCGATAACGGCCAACAAATGGTATTAATTCAGCGACCATTTGTTGTTTACAGTTTACGTCAATTTGCGGGAAATAACATTCAAGCAGTGTCTATGTACACGGTTAGGGTAGAATCGCTAGCGATTTTGAACACGGTCCATATCGGGCAAGTTTAATTCACGGATTATTTGTCGGCTGTACGCGGCTGGGCTAACAAATAATATGACTGCGAGTATAGACTAGTGTATACGCGGCCACATATATCGTCTCGTATACAGTTGGGTTAACGCGCATTTCAGACGTCGAACATAACGGCTTGGGACGAAACGGTCGGCGCCGGGTCCGAAACCATTGAATTTAGTAACTAAGGCAGCACGCAGCGCATGCAAACATAGCCACTATAAATTAAACAAAATCTATGTCACTCAACGCTTATAGAAAATAAGAAGTGTGCAAGCCTCTGAGCAAATTCGCTGCTATTTGTTTGTTTATGTTCATTTAATACTTAAAATAGAAATAACAATAATAGTGAATATGTCTCATACGTTTTGGTAATGATCATATGTAAAAGCTTCTTTTTTTTTAAATAAGATGCAACATTACAAATACTGGAAATAGCAATTTCTTTTTAAAAAAAAATGGGCAAGTAACTTTTTGACCTGGGCAAGTACTTTTTTTTTGTACTCACCCAGCTGGGCGAGTGGAAAAGAAGGATTTTTTCAACCCCTGTGTCACTATTCCACCAGTTCTAAAAATTACCAGTGCCCGCTATACAAATTTAATAATTTATTAATTATCAATTTACTGTTAGCGACGCGCGGCGGTACCAGTCTTATTTTGATAATGTGCGAGGACGACGACTTTCGCATCATAGCTTGCGGTGCACATGCGCAGTATAATACGCGCGCCAGTAGGCTTCCCAATATGTAAACAAGAATATCAACATGTCGAAACGTCCAGGACGGAAATTGTATGAAACGGCGTCGGCCAAAAAAAAGGCGAAATGTCTGAGGGACAGGCACATGCAGAGAGAGAGAGTGGTTAATATTGGCGACCAGATCACCATATGGAAAGAGTTACGTGGAGATTTAGATTTGGACTCGAACAGAGATTTTCTTCTCAACTTCCAATACTTCACTGTGCATGTCAAAAGATGTGATATGATTGGCCGTGTCACGTGACGCGTGTTGGTAAAAATAGCACGAGGTCGGAATATACCCTTTCTGGTCGCGGCATATAAAATGTGATTTAACACCAATTATCACGCGCCGTAATTAAAAATAACTCGTTAGTGGGTAGACAAATGGCTCATATAAGGCATGACAGAAAATTAAAAGTAGTAGTACAGTGTAACCTGCTGCGTGGGCATGTACCTTTAATGGAGAGGGACCTAAGACTTTTTCTAATACACACTTCAGGGCTGTACAAATTGGCACGCCCGACGCCCGGGACTAGTCGGTTTTAATCTCGGGCAAGTGCCTCTATGCTGGAATTTAGTCCCGGGCAAGTCACTATTTTCTGTTAGAACGTCCCGACACAAGCCCGTTTTTTGGAACCGGACTGTCATAAACTTAATCCCAAAACTGACCACTTTATCGATCGATAACGCTGCAGGCGTCCTGGCGATTCGCAGCTACTGTGTTACACAGTACCTGTGTATCGCAATAAAGTGATATAGCAATCTACAGCGACCCTGATTATATTAATTTAATCGAATTTGAAAGTAATAGCACTCATCTGCACATACGTCACCAATTTGTGTGTTTCCAATAGTAGGACAAATACATGCATCAGTAAACTTTCATAATGGTCAGTGTAAGTCCAGAACAATGCTAACTGAATTTAATGCAGGCTAAAGTGTGTAAGCCTGAATGTTTGTCCTACTCTGTCAGATTTAGGCATTCTATTTATAGCATATTCCATGCTAGGCAGATGAGCCCTATTAGCGAATTACCGAAAATATTCTGCGGCGATCGATGGTTATTGATTTATTTTATGTATGTTAACGTTTTCGTCTCACTGCGTCGACAGGCCAAGAGACCTAACTTTAGAGAAATAAATGTATGTTCCTTCACGGGGTGGAAATGGAATTTAAGGTTCTTAATTTAAATTATCGTTTCTACGCGGCATATAAACGAAAAAAAGTGAAATTTAATGGGATGGACATACTATGAAGGTATGTTTGATTTCCAAGGCGATGTTTGAACCCACAACCTCCAGATTGGAAGTCGGTGTTCTAATCCCCGGTCACAACCCATACCTTATAAACGAAGGAAAGAAATGCTCCTAACGAGCGACCATACGTACTTAGAATAATAGCTGACGTAACGCGCGGTAAACTGAAATGGCCTACGTGACAATTGACATTTTACGTTCCAACAAGATGTTCACGGTGCGTAATCGATCGTATTTCCTCGCCATCATATGAAACCCCGACTCGAGAAACACAAATTAAGTTGTGGATTTCTGAATTTGTCAATTGTTTGTACGGTCTAAGAAATCAAACAAATGTGACAATTCTTTTTACAAAATATTAGAATCGTCTAAGGAGACAATTCTCATGTGTTGCCAAAACATGTTTCATTAAGACATCGGACAAATGTGAAAAGAAAACCCGAATACATTGATATTTCTTTACAAAAACATATTTTGACAACATTTGAGAATCGTCTTAGGAAACGATTCTCATGTGCTGCCAAATCTTGGTTTGATAAAAAAATCAAACATGTGAAATTCCACAAGCTAATGCGTAATTATCAATTCATCGGCTATGCGATGACGTGAGCGACTACATAGTGGTTTTGGTATGTTTGTTTCCACAGAATTCTAAAGGTCAGTCACACTTTGCACGTGAAACTGGATTAGCGACTGATGATTGTAAACACCATCAGGTGTGCATGCAGCTAGACCGAAAATGATATGTCGCAAATGTGCTAATTGGGGATGGGTGGGTACGGCCATATTTATTTTTTGTTACAATCTCGCGTTTTTGCGATCTCGCCTTCCGCTTTTGGAAATACGATTTGCCCATGCATGTGTAGACAACATGCGTGTTGGATTTGCGTTCTACGTACGTACATGCATATAAAGCATGCTAGTTCGAATTGCATTCTACGTACGTACGTACATGTAATGCAAAACTCAATTTCAACACACACATATTACAGGCCCGTAGCCAGACCTGTTTGAAGGGGGGGGGGGGTGGGGGGGGGGGGTCGTTTCGAAGGCCCAAGGGGCCTGAGGTATCTAGGGGGTCCGGCGGCAGAAAATTTGAAATATAGGTGGGTGGTCTGAAATGCAATTTCCTGCATTCTCCGCAACAGCCGAGCTTCTAACTGTGACCTTCCATACCCGATTTTTTTTTCTCTGAAAAATTGGACCTCGAGGCTGGGCGGAGGGGGGGGGGGCGTCCGTCCGGCCACTCTGACCCCCCCCCCCCCCCCCCCCCCCCCCCCCAGGCTACGGGCCTGCATAATGACTTGAACAAACGTATTTCCAAAAGCGGAAGGCGACATTGTGAAAAGGCCGAGGCGAAAACGCGACATCGCGGTCTCGAAAACGAACGCGAGATAGCCAGGCGAAAATGCGAGAATGAATACAATAGAATCTCACGTTTTCGCCTCGCGATTTGGTCTCGCGTTTTCACGATCTTGTGTATAGGTCGACGATGCGATGCAGTAGCCTAACCAATAACACGTATCGAAATATGTTTTTTTTTGCTCAATAAACGTGTATTGGCAGCACATTAGAATCGTCTCCTAAGACGAGTATCATTTTTTGTCAAATTATGATTTTGTTGTCAAGAAATATAGATGTTTGTCCACATGTGTTCTATTTCTTAATAAAAACGTAAAAATGTTTTTGCAGCACATGAGAATCGTCTCCTAAGACAATGTTTACGTGTCCTATTAGGGACATGTGGCAACCTCGCGTTTTTGAGCTTTGGAGATGAAAACGCGAAATTCTATAATATTCAATCTCGCGTTTTGCAAACACGCCGCACATGCACATGATGCATGAGCAAAACTAATCCAAATTTTTCAAAGGCGAGATCGCGAAAACGCGAAACGATTCTCATTATTTTAGGAAACGATTTTTATGTTTTATTATTGTCGATAAATGTGTTTTGAGTATGCACTTGTCGCAACGTTATGTCCGCGGTGGCACAGTGACAAAAGAGCACAAGAATAAATATGTACTATACAATGTTTATTATTATAGATATTTAATATAATATGTATATTTGCAGTGCTCAATTGTATTATATTTAACAACTATGATAATAGTTTTTGTTTTGGGACAGTTTCGTTTAAGAAATATTACGAGGACAAGTCACTTTTTCAAAATTACTTGCTCTGAAAATTATATTTTCCGGGACAAGTCCGGGCAAGTCACTTTTGTCAAGTCACTTGTCCGGGACAAGTGGCTAACAAATCAATTTGTACAGCCCTGAATACACTTTATTACTAAAACCCTAATTTCGAGCACGAGAACCGAAATCCGCATGCCATTTTGATCATCTGGTTTACAGGATGAGGTGGACTCGCCGGACATCCACTTTGAGCCAATTATCCAGCTCGCCCCGGTCGAGGTGGTCACTATGGAGGAGGACGAAGAGGAACTGCTCCAGCTGTGAGTTGTCTCCCCTGCCCCAGGATTATGACTGAGGCAAGCCATTCTGGAAGTCGGCTTGACATGTCACCACTAGTCACGTGACCCGATATATTTGGGGGTCACTCAATACATTTTGCTTTAAAATACATAATTTGTATGCCAGAATATTTATAACTACGAAAATACTAAATTGTGATAAGAATATTTTTTAATGAACATTTAACATTATAAATCTGCATTTAAATTTGATTTAGCGATAGTAATTTAGTCAGATTTCCCCCAGCTCTCATCGACAGGGGAGATAATTTTAACCTACAGGTTCATGAAATGGACGAAGTCCGACTTCCAGAATGTGATATTGTACCTAACAGGGATCAGTTTACAGGGCGAAATTCTCTCCGTAAATTACTTCTCCCTATTTTGAGTTGAGGGAGAAGTTTTTCACTATATGAAACAGAAATTTTGTAAAATAAAATGTCTTATTTTCTCAATTTTTTAGTGAAAATTTCTCGCTGTTTTCTCTAGCTTGAACCCTGAGCATGTGCTGTATCTCGTGGAAAATATTTACGATATTTTCTATAAATGACATCGACAGTTGATGAAATGTTCCAGAGCAAATGCCGCATTTGCTCTGAAAATTTTGTCCACTTTCGACATCATTCACAGAAAAGATCACAGTTTCTGTCAATATTTTTCATGGAAAATCGACTTAAATCGTACATATTATGAGGTATAAAATCGCATGGCATGACTCCACTGTTCTCCTCTCATGCAGGGATAACATGGATAGTTTGGTGGGCAGAGCATTGGACTCGTGAATAGGTTGCTCTAGTTCTGCCCTGGACCCGTAATTGATACTACCATCAAGCAGCTTGATTGGCCGAGACAACATAGCTTGAGCAGTAAAAGGAACTATTTTTATGCCCCTGTTGGTAGAGCTGGGAGGCACATAGTGTTTGAACTGTGTGTCCGTCCATGTGTACGGTTAAGAAGTTTACCAGAGTTTCTTCAATCTGACATCGGGGGCATTGGTGTTCCTACAAGTCTTTTCTTGTTTGGTTATTCAGTGAGGTCTATAAAATGGAACTTTCACTGTTGTGTTTTCATATAATTATGACCTCGCTGAGACTTACCCCATTGTTTCATACACACAAACAGTCGAGCAAAGTTGTTCCGGTTTGACAACGAGATGGAGCCTCCGGAGTGGAAGGAGCGAGGGACGGGATATGTGAAGATCCTGAAACACAAGAAATCGCAGCTCTGTCGAATACTCATGCGACGAGACAAGACCCTTAAGATTTGTGCCAACCACTACGGTATACATCCTAGTTGATAACTGATCGATTTTAGACAAAACAATTTGATTTTAGACAAAACAATTACGCGATTTATTATTTTTCTCATGTATGAACCCTTGTGTACCTTCAGTAGAAAATTGTCACATTTCGCCACTTTCATAAACAAAATTACAACTGAAAAATTTTAGTGGGTGTTGGTCCGGCGAACGCGACGGCGTAAAATAACGGTAGGGGTTCCTCCTTATAGGAATCGCGATTTGCCTGGTTTGGCCCTCAGGTACGTTTTTATTTTTGGCTTTTTTGTTACCTGGGAGTTGAATTGGGTTATTGCCCATTATAAAAGTAGTAAGATTATTACTGATCCTACTGCTTTTGGGAGGGGGCCAAGTGATTCTGGTGTGGCGAGGACCTGGCATCAGATCCCCCCCCTTTGTACATGATGTACTTGAACATGTGTGTATATGTACTTGTACAGGTAATATATGGGATTTAGTACTAAACCCATTGACCCGGCCTTATATAACCTTAGCTGTTGAGTGTTGATAGGCCGTTAAACCCCAACAAACAAACAACCGAAAGATAGGCACAGGAAGCCTTGGACTGGGTTAGCAGTTATATACTATTATTCAAATTACATGTGTAATGCTTTGCTTGACGAAAAGTACACAAACCAGTCCAGTGGTCTGGAATCATTTTCCGGTTTGGTTTAATGCATTAAATCGAATATATGGACCATTGTGAATGAGGGACTAGTATCACGAGATGTATATATTTATAGCGTAATTTGCGATTACAAAGCATTGAATTGTGAAAACCATATTCAAAATATCACTGTCGTTAATCAAATCGTCAGCCCTACCACATTTTCTGTAAATAACATGAAAATTGCACATCTTCTGCGGTTCACATGGCTTGTCTCTCGTATTACAGTGCAGCCCCAGATGGAATTGAAGCCGAACTGCGGCAGTGACCGCGCCTGGGTCTGGACCACAATCTCCGACTTCTCGGATGATGAACCGAAACCTGAACTACTCGCGATCCGCTTCGCCAACGCTGAAAGTAAGTCTACCTGTATGGTGCAGCATTAAATGACCTTAGCTGTTGATAGGTCGTTAAACACCAATAAATAAAATCTATGGTGCAACGACTATCCTGGACACTTTGGAGGTCCCCATGGTGTTTGGTATAGAGGAACCAAAGGGCAAACCAAAACCTGAACTCCCCGCGATCCGCTTCGCTAACACAGAAAGTAAGTGTCTTTGGTGGTACCCCTATACTGTACACTGTAGGAGATCCCAGTTCAGCCTCTATACTGTACACCCTGGGAGGTCCGCTATAGAGGAATCACTGTGACGACGAACCCAAACCTGAACTTCTTGCAGAGCTCCAGTTAAGGTGCATTATTTGACCAAATATTCAAGGTATTTTTCTTAGTTCTTCACCAAAAATGGCAAGTTGGGAGTTCTTCAGAATCGTCTTTATGAGACAATTCTAAAGCACTCCCAACTTGCCAATTTTTATGCCACCGGGTTTCGAAGAAACGGGTGGCATATAGTGTTTGGACCGTCCGTCCGTCACACTTTTCGGTTCACCAATTTGCCACAGTTTCTCAAATATGCTGCAGGTGGCATCCGCGTTCGACAGACGCATTTCTTGTTTGTGAAGAAATAACAAAATTCCCCCCAAAGTTGATCAAATTTACGCACCTTAACTGGAACTCTGTTCTTGCGATCCAGCCCCGTGCAGGCACCTGGGCGGGATCAACTGATCCTGAGAATAGTGCTGAAGTAGCCATTGCTTGTCGTAAAAGGCGACTAAACTGGCTTAACGATTGGGTTCATACTTTCTGGAACCCACTATACCGGATTTGGCCCTCATGTACATTTTTGGCTTTCTTGTATGTGAGAGTTGAGTCGGGCTATGCCCCATATATAAAAGTAAGATTAGCGCTAATCCTATTACTTTTAGGGGATGGGATAAATGATGCTGGTGTGGCGAGGGCCTGGCACCAGATCAGGTTGTTCTAATTTCAGGACTGAATATATATTTTGATTGTAAATATTGAGTTCTGAAGTTGGGATTTACCCCCCTCGGACAGGTGGATACGGGACACGACCCCGTTGACCCGTCTGCGTGTAGACTCCCTGAGGCTTGTACCTCTATGTCAGAAAAGCGGACGTTAAACCCTATTCACTCGCTCACTCACTCTTGCGATCCACTTCGCCAATGCAGAAAGTAAGTCCCTACAGTGGAACCTTGGTTACAAATTGTCCGATATAGAGATGTTCCATTTTAACTGACCTATCCTTGCGATCCACTTTGTCAACGCAGAAACTGCAGTGGAACCTTTATACTGGACACACTGTGCAGGAGTTGAGCAGCTCAGTAGCCTATTTCACCAACATTGCAAAGTATACTTTCCTAGCAAAGTATACTTTGAGGGAGAAATTTTCAATTTTAGGATAAATTTATTAATTTTTATTATACTGAATTTATTACATTATCACAGCCATTTTGGCTGTGATAATGTAATAAATTCAGTATAATAATTCTGTATACTTGTAATCATCAAATATATGCAGTCGTTAGTTCTATATGAAAAAATGTATTTCAGGAAAAATAAATGATTGCTCCCTTGCAATGTTGGTGAAATAGGCTACAGAGCTCCAGATAAGGTGCGTATTTTACGCACTTATTTTAGCAGAATATGCGTTGATTAGCGTGGGAATCCAAACACTCGAAGCAATGTGAAAAAAAGCATTGATTTTCAAATTGTATTAAAGTTGAAAATTTACTTAGTTAAGCTGCAAAAAGCAAACAATGTTTGCTTTTTGCAGCTCAAATAAGTGAATTTTTAAAATTGTTTTATTTTTTATCATTTATTCCCTATTTAATAAGGAAGAAAATCAATCCTGCATTTGTAAAAGTCAAATACGCGTTAAATTTGGAATATGTGGGTATAATACCCTTTAGATACAAAACTCAGGGGTTGAAAAAATCTTTTTTTTCCACTCGCCCAGCTGGGCAAGTACAAAAAAAAAGTACTTGCCCAGGTCAAAAAGTTACTCGCCCAGTTTTTAAAAAAAATAAAATGCTATTTGCAGTATTTGTAATGTTGCATCTTATTTTAAAAGAAAAGAAGCTTTTACATATATTTGATCATTACCAAAACGTATGAGACATATTCACTATTATTGTTATTTATATTTTAAGTATTAAATGAACATAAACAAACAAATATTATTTATCGTGAGATAAACTTCGTCAAGTTTTTTCTTCAACAACGTTTTTTAGCAGCGAATTTGCTCAGAGGCTTGCATGCTTCTTATTTTCTATAAGCGTTGAGTGACATAGATTTTGTTTAATTTATAGTGGCTATGTTTGCATGGGCTGCGCGCTGCCTTAATTACTAAATTCAATGGTTTCGGACCCGCTGCCGACCGTATACAAGACGATATATGTGGCCGCGTATACACTAGTCTATACTCGCAGTCATATTATTTGTTAGCACGGCCGCGTACAGCCGACAAATAATCCGTGAATTAAACTTGCCCGATATGGACCGTGTTCAAAATCGCTAGCGATTCTACCCGTAACCGTGTACATAGACACTGCTTGAATCTTACTTCCCGCAAATTGACGTAAACTGTAAACAACAAATGGTCGCTGATTTAATACCATTTGTTGGTCGTTATCGATGGAATTAATTGGCAGTTTCTTCAGAAAAAAAAATCCTGACCAAATCTTTCACTCGCCAAGCTGGGCGAGTGCCTGTAGAAAGTACTCGACCGCCACAAAAAGCACTCGCCATGGCAAGCTGGGCGAGTGAAATTTCAACCCCTGAAACTTATCTGGAGCTCTGGCAGCTGCTCATGGTCTACACTGGTTAGAACTGGAATAAAACCTTGTGGCCTAAGTTGTCGATTCCCAGGAGCGGTGTTGCATGTTTTCATCATTGGCAACCAATGTAGACACAGATCAGCCTGCGCAGTCTTCACTGTTCATCATACAGTTCACTAACTTTTTTTGAACACTGAATTATTATGATCCCAGCAGCTATTAATGGTTTAAGGCCAATTTAGAGTTTTGTCCCAAATTAATTCCGAGTGGCTGGGCTGCAAAGATTTCAAACTCTGAAATATGGTGTCAGACCACAACAGCTGGTGAATAAGACCAATTTAGCGTGTTTTATCCCGAGTGGCTGCTTGTTGTAGATGCCCAGAAGTTCAAGGCCACGTTTGACAAGGCCAAGGATGTCATGAAGGAGGCCGTGCCTAAACACAATACAGCCCTGCAGACAAGTGAGTTTGTAGCTCCTGTGGTGACATAATATACCAATCATATTACAGAGCTTGGAAACTCACTTCTCTTAGAACTATTACCGGGGCATTACATTTGGCAGTTTGTCGTTTTACGTTACATTAATTACTTTCACCCTTAAGTAACTGGAATAGATTTGGATATGTTAATTTTGCAACCAATCCAATCGTCACAAAATGATTTTCCGACTAGTCCATTTATGAAAAGGGGGAGTTTTTGTTTTTAAAATATGAAAATTACTTGCAAAAAGTGCAGATCCTGATGAGACGGCTCGTCACGAGCCGGCTCATCTGGATCTACATGTTTTGCCAATACCACTATGCAGGCCTGTGGTGTTGAAAGTGTTTATGACATTAATGTAAGCAACATCACGACAAACTTAACACATTCTACCAATTATAATGCTGATGACACTAGTTCTTTCTTTCTTGTGATTTTCCAAGAGTTGTAACCTATTTATTAGCACTGATCAATATTGGTTAACAATACGTTTTGTATGCATCTGTTTAAAAGACGGGGCATATGTATTGCTCTTTCTTTTGGATGAGATTTAAAACAGAGGCTCCGTCTCTATATAGCTGTTGCTCGGATTGTAAACCTTTTCCCATTTCATTTTCAATTATAACGCAATAATATTTGTTGTTTCTATTTCTAGATACACATGTTAAACCCTTCTATCTTTTCAACTATTCTCCTGTCCATATACACAGATGGAGAAGTTGAATCTCTAGACAAATCTGTGTCGGAAGAAACTGAAGACGAAACCAAAGACAAAGTCTCAGAGAAGGCGGCGGGTGGTGATAGTATAGAAGACAAAACCACCTCGCAGACCTCCACCGAGTCAAATACCTCTAATACAGATACAGACACAGTTGCAGCTAAATTAGAAAATTTAACTGTGAAAGAACAAACAGATTCACAGGACAGTACTGGTGCGAACCAAACTGACGATAACAAAATTGAGAACAAGGAAGAGACGGTCACAGAAAAGACTGATTAACGTTAACTTGTGTATTAGGTTGTTGTAATGTTCACATAATTTTGTCCCAGTTTTGAAATCTGGCTTAAATTGTGGCAGCATATTTAGGTCGCCAGCTCACAAAAGGGACCTTCAATACTCTGTGTATAACGAGCTAGTCCCAGATCAGCTGCCATGTCCATTCATTCGGCAAAAGGACCTACACTGTTTGCCAGTGGGTCAAGGAAGTAGCCATACTGTCGTATATTTTCCTGATAAGACAAAATCCTGGTGTGTAGAGGACCATTGACCAGACCGCTCCAGATAAGGTGCGTATTGGCATATTTTACGCACTTATTTTAGAATATGCTTCGATTATCAAAAGTGAGAGTACAAATACTCGCAGCAATGTGAAAATATGTACTGATTTTCAAATCGAGTAATGAAAATTGTTTCGATGGGGACGATGTAGAACGACTAAAAACGATGTGATCTTCATAAAACTGCTACACGCTTTATTACAAATGGAGAAGTGCCCACTCAGGGGCGATAACTGCGATTTTCTAAAACCAGGCTTCGCTAACAAGAAAAAATCGGCAAAGCTGCCTTGTATTTGGGCACATCTATATTGTTAGTAGAATATCCTTCAGAACATTCTCCCCCTTCTTGATACGTAGTATCAATACCTTGATACAGAGTATCAAAAAACAATAGAAAATGACTATTTGCGCGATAACTTGATTTCGAAAATATATAACTTCCTTATTGGAAGCAGCCAACGATATTTACATGCCCATATTTGAAGACACTTTGCAACACTGGTTTATATAATAACGGATGGTCCATATTTCTCGACAGAACCAGTGCCTATTCTACAGACAAATGTTTAACATTGTAGGCTATTGAACATGGTAAATATATGTATGTATATCGAAAAACACATACTTAACTTGGAAATTTTGATGGATATTAATTATCGTTCCAAACATGTGAACATAATATGACATGTATCTGCTATTACTTTGACCAAGACACGTCTATATTATTAAATGACGAATAACGATGAGGACAAATAACGATGAGAACGAATAGTGTGGCTACATTTATACTTCAGTAATGTATCTTGGTCAACGCAGTATCAGAAGACGGTCATAGAGCTTAATTCTCATCTGCATGTGATATGCAACAATCATCTGCTAGTTTTCGAATAACACAAATTATGAAAAGAATGTTAAATGTTTAGTAATAAACATGATTATAGTGTCAGATCAACATGATCAGAAAAATGTAAATGTATAATAGTGGTAAACATGGTGAGCTTGTCTTTTCGAGACTTCGAGTCTGTACTTCAGTTTTCGATTTCTTCGTCTTTATGGCGACACACGAAACTATTATTATCAGTAACTTGCCATTTGGTTACAAGGGGGTTATTATGCCCCTGAGAACACAATAACCAAATGTTTACGCGCATTTCGAATTTAACCGACAGATATACATTATATGCGTATACAATACGCTACATGTATATCTCATTTACACGTTGGTATCAGGAATATGATTGACATATTTAGACTTATAATGAACAATTATTGATAACATGGGCATTATTATGGCCCAAAAACACTCGCGAAATGCACTAATAAGTATCTAGCTCGAGCGGACACAATCGCGTGATCGGACGGACGACATCACTCTTCCCAACGCGTAGTTTGACCGCTCGCACGTGGCCGTCCGGACTGCGATGAACCTCAATGACACGACCGAGAGGCCATTGACCACGTGGTGTATCTGGAGAGACAACGAGAACGATATCATCTGGTGCGATGTCCTTCTTTTCACGAACCAACTTTGATCTCGCAGTCAGCCCGGGGAGCCATTCACGCAACCAGCGCTGCCAGAAGTGTCTCATCAACTCTTGCACACGACGCCATCGCCGGACAGGGTTATATGGGGTAGTGTCCACAGTTTCTGGTGCAAAGTGTCCACCAATTTGGCCGTGGAGAAAATGGTTGGGTGTTAGTGGGACACAGTCTGCAGCGTTCGGGGTTTGGTATGTAAGTGGACGGGAATTAATGAGTCCTTCTGCACCTGTGAATGCAGTCATCAGTTCTTCATCAGTCACGTCGGCATTGCCGATGATGGCATATATTGCCCGTTTCGCGGCCTTTATCATGATTTCATGAACTCCGCCAAAGTGAGGAGCTAATGGGAGGTTAAAGTGCCACTGGACACCCTTATTAGCTGTTGATTGGACGATATTGTCTTTGTCTAACAATGACACTAGCTCCTTTAGTTCCCGGTTAGCTCCAACGAAATTTGTACCATTGTCACTACTCATCTTCACAGGGAGTCCTTTCGATAGAAAGCGTTTAGGAACGAACTAGTGTCTAACCCGAATGCGACTTCGAGGTGTACAGCTCTGGAGGCCAAGCAGGTAAAAAGGCACAAATACCGCTTTTGACGACGTTTACCTCTTCCTTGTATTGTTGTAAATGGACCAGCAAAATCGACTGCTGTATGTGCAAATGCGCGTAAAGGCATATTAACACGAATGTCTGGAAGTGGTGCCATAATTTGAGTAGCCGTTTTAGCTTTTCGTCGTCTGCATTCCATGCACTTGCCCTCCCAGTCTCGAATTTCTTCACGTGCACTAATTATCCAGTATCGTGATGACAGTTGTGTCAATGTCTGATTTGTCCCATTATTGTGATGTCCAATTTCATGATAATGTTTGACGATTAATTGGGTCATCCAATTCTTTCGCGGAAGAATAATGGGAAAACGCACATCCACTGGCAAAAATTCAGCATATTTCAGTCTCCCATCTGAGCGAATTATTCCATCTTCGTCTAGTTTTGGTTTTAACGCAAATAACTTGCTGTCATTCGGTAATGTTTTCTGATTTTTCAAAGCTTTGTATTCTTTGGGAAATGCGTCTTTCTGTGCGTTCTTTATTATTTCATTTTCCACATCTCTAATTTCCTCTGGGGATAATTCTCCTGATGTTCTTTCCGGTTTCTTGACCCGGCAATTGTTTACAAAGCGATTCACCCACGCGCTAACTCTTGTCAAATTAACCCAACTGGAGAATCTTGTAGTATCAAGGCGCCATATGTTGTTTGTATTGTTTATTTCACGATTTTCAGACGATTCAACCCCACGTTCCTCAACTGTCATGGCTGTCATTTCAATGTTTGATTGTGCTGACTCGCTGTCAACAGATATCTTCTTCAATTCAGTCTGAGATTCCGCTGATTTGTCAAATTTATTCACTGGCCAGTCGGTTTCAGTGTTTTGTAAGTACAGTGGTCCATTCCACCAGTTATTACTTTGTAATTTGTCCAAGGTAACCCCTCTACTAATCATGTCTGCTGGATTTTTGTCTGTTGGAACATGACGCCACTGCCGTGGTTCAGTTTTTGTTTGAATTTCTCCGATTCTATTGGCAACAAATGGCTTAAACGTTCGCGATTGACCCCGTATCCACCAAAGCACATTCATGCTGTCTGACCCGAATACCGTTTGTTGTAGTTCAAGTTCAAGTGACTTTGCCACTGTTTCAGACAAATGAAGGCCCAAGATGGCCGCCATTAGTTCCAATCTTGGAATACTTGTCGCTGTAAGGGGCGCAACTTTGCTTTTTGAAGATATCATGCGGACTGACACAGCACCACTTTGGTATGTACTGCGTAGATACACCACAGCTCCATACGCTTTCATGGATGCATCGACGAATGTGTGGAGTTCTGCCTTAACAACGATTTCTTCTGGCCCGTATCGCAGACATCTGTCGGTGAACACCTTATTTATGTCATTTAGTTCATCAAACCAATTGAAGGCGACTTTCGACAACTCTTCATCTAGTTCCTGATCCCAGCCTATGCCCGTCCTCCAAATTTCTTGGAGTAAGATTTTAGCGCGAACTGTATAGGGCGCGAGTAGTCGTAGTGGGTCAAACAATGCGGCAATCTTGCTGAGAAAACTGCGTTTAGTCAATCTCATTTCACTGGGTGGTGGGTTGGACGTAAATGTGAACACATCATTTTCAGCATTCCACAGTACACCTAGTGTCTTAATCGATGGCAATTCACTGCTGTCCAGATCTACTTCTTGTGCTCGATCGTTGTTTGGAATTTGTTCCATCACTGTTTTAGAGTTTGAGAGCCACTTTCGAGCATGCATGCCGGCGCTTTCAAACAGCTGGGACAACTGGTTATAAAGTTCTACACCGTTCTCATCAGTGCTCAGAGTCCATACTGTCGTCCATATAGGTTGATTTCAACACCGTTTCGGCTGCCATGGGGTACTGTTCAATGTTTCGCTTGGCATGTGTCTGTGCAACCAATTGAGCGAGAAATGGGGAGCAATTTACTCCAAATACTAGCCTATTAAATTCAAATTCGTCTGGTGGTTCATCTTGTAGCGATCGCCACAAGAAACGGTGAAAACATCTGTCTCGTTCAGGAATGGTAATTTGTAAATACATTTGAGCTATATCGCAAACTATCGCGACAGGATTCTTGCGCATGCGTAGTAGGACGTCGAAAAGCTCGTTTTGCAATTTAGGCCCCTGGCTAATTGTGTCATTCATTGAAATTTCATTATATTTGGCAGATGCATCGAAAACTATTCTGACTTTGGTTGTTGTTTTTTACGGGTGTACAACAGGAAAATGGGGAAGGTACCATTTATGTTGCGGTTGTTTTTCTGTTTCCGGTATTTGCGGATGTAACACATTTCCACATACTGATCGAGTGTGGACTGGTACTGCTTTGCTATGTCGGAACGCTTCAACAGTCGTTGTTCTGTGTTCTTCAACCACTGTAGAGCCATATCATAATTATTTTCTAATTTTGGCGCGTCTGGTTTCCATGGGATCGACACTTCATAGTGACCATTTTCAAATTTTAACGACTTTTCTGCTCGATCGAACACAAGTTTGTCCTCTTTCGCTAGACTGACTGGACTATCTGCTGTTCCACAATTTTCGACTGTCCAAAACTTTTTTAGTGTAGTGTTAATTTCCTCAAATGATTTTTGATCTTCAATAAAGTACGTTGCAATGAAGTGTGTTTCCTCCGTAGAGTTGTCTACCTTATTTGGATCACCAATACACGTCCAGCCTAACGGCGTGAGTCTGGCTACTGGTTCCCCCGTTTTGCCCCTAATATCTGTGTATGAAAAGTGCAAATCTGCATAGTCCAGTCCTATTAGAATGTCTACAGTAGGCTTCTGGCCCATCATCGGAAATTGAATTCCCTTTAAATGGTCATATTGATCAGAATGTTTATTCCAGTCAATGGCTTTCAGATTACCCGTAACACGTTTTGTAGTGAATGCTTTTATATTTATGTTCACTTGCTTATTCAAACTTTCAAGTCCAAATTCAACAGGCGTTGTTTCGAATGTTTCTTTCTGCCCATTCAGAACATTAACGGTAACCTTTTGTGTTTGTCCCTGTAGCCCGAGTTGTGCAGCTACATCCTCATTTAAATATGTTTTTGTAGAACCGTCATCGAGCAGGGCATTAACTTGAATTCGACGATTTCCAGATTTTAGAGTCACTGGTACAGTGCGTAATGTGGTGAAGTTTCCATGGTTACGTGTAACTGATGTTTCACCATGAGTTGTGTGAGATGTAATCTGTACAACCGGCTCCACATCTTTGTTGATTCATTTGGCTGATGTGGCCCATGGCCTATACTTGGTTCATTGAATGTTATTGGATGATTGTTGTGTAACAGCCGATTATGTGTCTTATTACACCCGTTTAGTCCACATTGTCGACTTCGCCTGCAGTTACCTCCCCTGTGGCCATCTCCCAAACAGCGGAAGCACAACTTTAGTGTTTTGGCTTTGTCCCACCGACTCGCTATAGGCAATGACTTTGTTCACATTGCCATACACCATGTGACCCATTGCAGACTTTACATGTGAATGTGTTAGTGAAGTTAGTACGGTGTTCACGATTATTATGTCGATATTTCTGTTCTTCGAAGTGGCGCGAATCGCGTTCAGTTTTGAATCGCGAGCTATTTGCGGTCACCCCATACACAGTCTCAGATGCCGCGACACAGAATTCGGCTTCTTGGTTCACAAACTGGAGTAAGGTCAATACCGATTCCGTCTTGCTATTTTCGAACACCCATCGATTATATTGTGAAAGAATACTCGCTGGAAGTTTGCTTTGCACCTTCATATAGAACGAACCATTCTTTAATTCATCATTCATATCAGCATCCTGTATGTTCACGACACAAACAGTTAATACATCTGCAAATTTCTGAATGTCTTGGGCAACATGATTGTGACGAACTGGGCGAAAGTTTTCAATTTCCTCCATGAATATAGCGATTTGCCTACGTGAGCCACCATATTTACGTTCCAACGTGGCCATTGCAGCGTCATAACGCGTGTGCACTATGGCCGAGATTCTCAATTGCGCCAGGGCCTCACCTGCCAGATATTGACGGAGTTGCAACAGTTTGTATTCAGGGGTTGCCGGTGCATTATGTATGCATGCAATATACGCTGCTTTCCACGACATGTACTGTCGTTTGTCACCAGTGAAAGTTGGAATTGTAACTCGCTTTAAGGTCTTCCACATGTCATGACCTAGATTTGGAGGATTATGTGAATGGGCCGATGGGTTATGTAAATGGGCCGATGGGACGGGTTCTGGACTGCTTGTTCTATTTGCGGTAGGGTCTCGATTCATCATGTTCATGGTTGTACGAGTAGGGTTACGTGTAGACTGTGAACTAGATTCACTCGACAGTTCATTTTGTTCATCTAAATATGACGTCATCATTTCTGAGGTCTTTTCATAAGTTTTTTCAATTACTTCAATTTCAGACACAATTTTTTGACAGTTCTCAATATCATGCAAAGTTTCATATTTAGCCAACAAATCAGTGAGAACTGTTATTACATCATCTTGTTTTTCGTCGAATTGTGTGGAAGCTGCGATTATTGCCTGTTTGTCGGTGCCCTTATTAATTAGAATTGTGTGGAAGCTGTGATTATTGCCTGTTTGTCGGTGCCCTCATTAATTAGAATTGTGTGGAAGCTGTGATTATTGCCTGTTTGTCGGTGCCCTCATTAATTAGAATTGTGTGGAAGCTGCGATTATTGCCTGTTTGTCGGTGCCCTCATTAATTAGAATTGTGTGGAAGCTGCGATTATTGCCTGTTTGTCGGTGCCCTCATTAATTAGAATTGTGTGGAAGCTGCGATTATTGCCTGTTTGTCGGTGCCCTCATTAATTAGAATTGTGTGGAAGCTGTGATTATTGCCTGTTTGTCGGTGCCTCATTAATTAGAATTGATATCTGTTTTTTTGCTCTGGTGAGGGCCGTTTTTGTTTTCGCTTTGTGCCTTCTCAATTGCATTAGCTCGATGTCTGGGCCTTCCTCGTCGTTATTCATTGTAGAATTTACGTTATAACCTCGCTCTGCTACCAAATGTTTCGATGGGGACGATGTAGAATGACTAAAAACGATGTGATCTTCATAAAACTGCTACACGCTTTATTACAAATGGAGAAGTGCCCACTCAGGGGCGATAACTGCGATTTTCTAAAACCAGGCTTCGCTAACAAGAAAAAATCGGCAAAGCTGCCTTGTATTTGGGCACATCTATATTGTTAGTAGAATATCCTTCAGAACAAAAATACTGTAATAAAATTAAAAATTTACTTAGTTGTCCTTCAAAAAGCAAACAGTGTTTGCCTTTTGCAGCTCAAATAAATGAATTTTTAAATTTGTTTTATTTTTAAACATTTGTTCCCTATTTAATAAGGAAGAAAATCAATAATACATTTGTAAAATACGCGTTGAATTTGAAATATGGAGGTATACTACTCTTTTAGATACAGTACTTATCTGGAGCACTGCATGAAACCCATTTAGTCTGTCAGCATTTCTGTACTAGAACGATGCATGGCTGCAAGGCTAGTTAGTCTGTTGTTGTGGCCAGTATACCACATCCTGCCTCAATATTCAATACAGTCAATCTTGATATAGATACGAGTGAAACTAAATATTATAGGTAATATGTCACAAATTTCAAGCTAACGTTTAAACTAAATGTATAAGAAGCACACAGGTTTTCAATAGTTTCCTTTTTGACTTTAGCTACTTGCAGTACAAGGGTTACTTTTGTTAAGTTCCCAGTTTGAACGTTCTAAAGCAGGGCTCCAGATAAGGAATTAGTATTAAATTGAGTATTGTCACTACATCATTTCGGAAGCAATTGGGTATTTCAAAATGTTAATTGTGTAAAATAGAATCACTCTACTGTTTACACATCAGCCGACCGCACTTATTGTTTGCTTCTAAATCAAAACACATCTTGGTATTTCATTAGAATTGTCTCCTTGGAGACTATTCTAATGAAATACCAAGATGTGTTTTCTTGGAAAAATAAGAAATTATGCTATATTTGTGATCTGTTTATTGCTTTCTGTAGCATGATAAAGATGCCACAAATTTTTCATTGCTTTTTGATACTCACTACTTCTGATTTCAATTGGCAATTTTAATTCGGTATTTACGCAAATATGCACCTTATCTGGAGCTCTGCTAAAGTGTCCCCCTATTTAGGGTTAGTTTGGTTGTACTGTTTTATCACAACACCATTAGTGGGTGGTGGTCGGGTGAACGAGACGGCGTAAAATAACGGTATGGGTTCCTCATTTTTTGGCTTTCTTGTATGTGAGAGTTGAGTCAGGCTATGCCCCATATATAAAAGTAAGATTAGCGCTAATCCTATTACTTTTAGGGGATGGGATAAATGATGCTGGTGTGGCGAGGGCCTGGCACCAGATCAGGTTGTTCTAATTTCAGGTCTGAATATATATTTTGATTGTAAATATTGAGTTCTGAAGTTGGGATTTACCCCCCTCGGACAGGTGGATACGGGACACGACCCCGTTGACCCGTCTGCGTGTAGACTCCCTGAGGCTTGTACCTCTATGTCAGAAAAGCGGACGTTAAACCCTATTCACTCACTCACTCACACTCCTCATAGGAATCACGATTTGCCTGGTTTGGCCCTCGGGTACGTTTTTATCTTTGGCTCTTTTGTTACCTGGGAGTTGAATTGGGTTATTGCCCATTATAAAAGTAGTAAGAGCTTTTGGGAGGGGCTAAGTGATTCTGGTGTGGCGAGGACCTGGCATCAGATCAGGATTATTCTGATTTCCGGGCTGCATATATAGTTTTGTTTTTGTAAATATTCAGTTCTGATTTTAGGATTTTCCCCCCATTTGTACATGTACTTGAACATGTAATTGTACTTGTACAGGTAAGATATGGGATTTAGTACTAAACCCATTGACCCGGCTGTTGATAGGCCGTTAAACCCCAACAAACAAACAAAAACAAAACACAACACCATTTGTTTTGGAAACAAATTGTATTCAACAGGGTTTGTACGGGTCATAAAAATCATAAAAAAGTGCTCTAATATGAGATTCAGATTATATGGCCATAAAACGCCATAAACATGTGGTGTTTTTGTGAAAAAGTAATAAAATGGGGATAAAAAATACGATACGGACGGTTTAAGAGGAGTTGTGTACACTAACACTGTACCCTATATAGAATTGAATACAAAAATGTAGAAAAAAATTGCTATTTAAAGTTAAAAAGGTGATATTTTTTTGTTAAACAAATATTTTTTGGGCATAAAAACACCAAGGTGCACATCGTCAATATGTGCAGAAGATGTGTGTACAGTTTCAGATCGATTGACTGAATAGTTTCGGTTGAGTTGTGTACACATACTATGCAGTTTTAGTCGAGCCTGCTTGCGGAAAGCAAGACATAGTGATCACAATGACGTGTGTCCGTCCGTCCGAAATCTGTGTTAAAGTTTTTAAATACCTTATATCTCTACAGTCCTAAGTCACATTGACTTGAAACTTCATATGCTTATTGGTCATGATCCATATATTCATGCTGTATTCCACTCCTGCGGCACTGTGCCCAAGGTCAAGGTGAAATGACTTACAAGTTTGCGTTCTGAAATCTGCGTTAAAAGTTTTTAAATACCTTATATCTCTGCAGTCCTAAGTCACATTGACTTGCAACTTATATGCTTATTAGACATCATCCATATATTCATTCTGTGTCCCACTCGTGCAGCCCTGTGCGCCCTATGTCGAGGTCAAATGTTTGCGTTAAAGTTTCTGTCAAAATTTGCGTTAAAGTTTTCACATACCCACCATCTCTGTAACCGTAAGTCAGATTTGCTTGAAACTTTGTATGCCTATTGGGCATCAAACTTCAAATAAATACACTCCGAGACCATCAATGCCTCGGCTGGCTCGACATGCGGGCCGCGGCCATCCTCGTTCTATCCACCACCCGTCCCGCGGTAAAACATAATATGTACCATATTTTTAAAACGGGTCGTATAATAAATCAAGTCTCGGTAGTGAATCCATACTTTCCGAGATTCACACCAGGTCAGGTGATCTTCTCATATTTATTTAGGGTGAAAGGATTAATGCCTATGTTAACCCTTTCACCCCTAAATAAATAACATGGTCCTGTTAATTTTTGGCCCGCATGTCGCACCCGCCGAGGCTTTGATAGTATATCGAAAAACTTCAGCCAAAATCTTTGACACGGAAGCATGTACGTACGGACGCCAATATATCTCGCTGGCCACAAAAGGGCCTGACAAAAAGGGGCTTTTTTTTCTTCAAAATATTCAAAATATTTTATTTTTTAAATATTCAAAATAATGATTTGTGGTGGTTGGTTGGAGCATGCGATGGGTAATTTAACGATTTGGATTCATCCTTACCGGGGTCGAACCTGTTGTCCTGGCTTTAAGCGATTTAAATAATGATTACCATTGCAGATCCTGATGAGACGGCTCGTCTGTATCTACAGTTTTGCAAATACTGGCCTATGGTTGGTATGTAGAGTTGAAAGGGGTTATGGAAACTTGGCACCAGATTAGGATAAGTTTCCTTTTAGTGCTTAAATAATATTGTAAGAATACTCAGTGCTGAATGCCACACCCCCTGCATTTCACAACCCCCACCCCCAATGCAAGTGTGTTACCGCCAGTATACTGTATATTGCTATTTGATGTTGTGGAAGTACATGTCAATTGGTTAAATCACAAAGGTGACAGAGTTAATTATCACTAGTCTTTTATATGACCAGTATTATAAATGTTGCCGGACATGGACAATCATGTGTACGTTCCCTGAGAACAACTTCCGGGGCATCATCGGCGTTGGAATTGGCTAAGTTTGTCGTTAAACCGACATATTCGCCCAATTCTTTGCTGTGGTTGGTTGAGAGCATGCAATGGGTAATTTTAACAATCAGGATTCATCCTTACCGGAGTTGGGTTAGGTTAGGTCAGGTTATTCTATTTTCAGGACTGAATACATTATTTTTATGTAAATATGCTGTCCCTAATGCAGCCTGTACTTGTACATGTACTTGTACAGGTAATATATGGGATTTAGTACTAAACCCATTGGCCCAGCCTTAAATGACCTTAGCTGTTGATAGGCCGTTGTACCCCAACAAACAAACAAATAAAACCCCCAATGCAGCCGGTTACGTAAATATTCTGTTCCAATGCAACATGTTGCATGCGGAATCGAACCCGTTGACCCGGCCTTTAAATCACCTTAGCTGTTGATAGGCCGTTAAACACCAATAAATCAATCTCCCAATTCAAATGTGAAGGATGCTCCATAAGTAGTTCTAAGGGAGGTAACTTGACTTTTTCTGGCCTAAAATGACGGGCTATTTAACATGTAAAACAACATTAACCCTTGGACCGCTATCTTATTTTTTTTGACGTAAGCTGTTTATTTTCCATTTTTATCATCAAAATCATGCTGTGACAGAACTTTAGAATAATTTACAACATGCTTTGACAGCACTTCAGAATCATTTCCATTGGAAATGATTCTGAAGTGCTGTCAAAACATGTTTTTTATTGAGAAATAAGGCAAGATATAAAAGCAACAGCAGACGACAATTGTTGTGAGTCTAAGGGTTAAATAAATAAGACTTGTGACTTCCAATTTCTGTAAGGTTTATAAAACTGGTGTATATCACAAACGTTCATGTGTAAATCTATTCACCGACTCCATAGCAATGGCGGCCATCACGGAATTCTTTATATTAAATTGATTACCCCTTTTGTGCACTTAGTTGGTGTAATGGTGCTATTGGTTTGCTCTTGAACTTGTCCATCTGGCTATCCATGGCGATTTTTGTCTCTAGTGCTAGTGAGGGTGATGTATACATCTCTCTTTTTCCATTGTGGGTGGTTGGTTGGGCGAACGTGGCGACGTAAGTTAATGGTAGGGGTTCCTCCTTATAGGAATCACGATTTGCCTGGTTTGGCCCTCGGGTACGTTTTTATCTTTGGCTCTTTTGTTACCTGGGAGTTGAATTGGGTTGTTGTCCATTATAAAAGTAGTAAGATTAGTAAGATTATTACTGATTCTACTGCTTTTAGGAGGGGTCCAAGTGACTCTGGTGTGGCGAGGACCTGGCATCAGATCAGGATTATTCTGATTTCAGGGCTGAATAAAAAAAAAAATTGTTGTAAATATTCAGTTATAATTTTTGCTCCATTTGTACTAAACCTATTGACCCGGCCTTAAATGACCTTAGCTGTTGATAGGCCGTTAAACCCCATCAAACAAATATACAAACTCTTTTTCCGTTGACAGCTGCATTTCGATGTATCCCGAAAATAAGTCGCCAACCTGTCTGTCGTAGATTTGTGTTAATGTTTTCGGCCACCTACTACATTTGTATCTGTGTGTTTTCTGCCACCTACTACATTTGTATCTGTGTTTTCGGCCACCTACTACTACATTTGTATCTGTGTTGCCGTAAGACGAATTGACTTGAAACTTCATATACTCATTTGTCATCCATATTTTCATCCTATTGCCCACCCATGTGGCCCCTGTGTACAAGGTCAAGGTCAAATGGCTTAGAAATTTGCATAAACGTTTTTGAGGGGTACATTATTCATCAGTGTTACTGATTTGTGACTGGAGAAATGGGGCTTATGGGTTTTGTGACCAGTGTAGATCCAGATCAGCATGTGCATCCGCAGTCTGATCAGGACCTGCACTGTTCTATATTTCATCAATGAAACACCTGTCATGTTTCTAGCAAGCAATAGCTCATTATCAAGCTACACTAATGTGCTAATCAATCCAGTGGGTGGCAGGTGGGAGCATGCATGGGTAATTTAACGATCGGGGTTCATTCTTACCGGAATCCCAACTGGAGACCTGGTTTGGCCCTCACATACGTCTTTGGCAATTTTGTATGTGACAGTTGAATCTGGTTATACCCCTTATAAGAGTAATCCTACCGGTATTACTTTTAAATAGGGGAAGGGGCCAAGTGACTTTGGTGCGGTATGGACCTGGCACCAGGTCAGGTTATTCTAATTTCAGTGCTGAATATGTTGTATCTCGATGTAAATATTCCGTTCTGATTTTGGGATTTTCCCCCCAATGCAGCAGGTTAAAACGGGATCGAACCTGTTTGCCCGGCCTTACATGACCTTAGCTGTTGATAGGCCGTTAAACACCAATAAACAAAACAAACAAACGATCTGGATCTACACTGGTCACAAATCCCATAGCCTCATTTCTCCAGTCACAGCCACATTTATTGTTATGTATCATCTCATTTCTCTGCTTGTGTGGGGCCCAGGTCCACCAAACATTATCAATGCATTGATGGTCCACGACATTAGTTTGTTTACCATTACCAAAGGTCAAATTAATTTAAATGCTTTGTTTTTCACCTTGCATGTCGGGACCGGCTATTTAAGTCCCCCATCCGATAGGCTAGCAGGAAGTTGTCTTGCCCAAGGACACACCAAATCGGCCATTCGCATTTGGTCGAGGTGCGAATGACAATCCGCAGTCCGACGCTCTACCTACCGAGTTAATCCGGCCACCTCAGTTGCCCAAGGTCACCGAGGACTTGTATTTAAGTTGCCCAAGATCAAGGTCAAACTTCTATAAATAGATGCACCCTCTGTGCCTAGTTTAGTGTCCACCATGAATCAGTGGATTGTTCCTTGTGGCCCTATTTGAATATCCGGACCCATCCTCGCTGTCTACATACATGTAAATAGTAAAGTGTCCACACTTTCATCCCTAAATATACAACATGGTTCGTTCTCATTGAATTTTGGACTTTTCCATTAATCAGGGACAAAATCTTAATAGTGACAAACACTGCAGATCCTAATGAGACGGCTCGTTACGAGCCGGCTCATCAGGATCTACAGTGTTTGCCAGTATTAGCTTTTTGGTCTGTGGGATTAAAAGTGTTAGGCAACTGATGTTTTACATGACGTGTAGCAGCAAATTTCAATACTACACATACATGTATGATACATGATGTATAGACCAGGTACAATATTCACCATAATCTTGTATAACCGAGCATCATGGTATGACAAGACTATGTTTTATTAAATTATAAAGTGTAACTGTTGTGTTGTCTTTAATTATTCATGTCCGATGTTTGCTTCCCCAAATCTTATAATAACAAGGCCACTAAGAAACGCATCCATCTACAAGAATGGCGGGTACATTTTTATCTTTGGCTCTTTACCTGGGAGTTGAATTTGGTTATTGCCCATTATAAAAGTAGTAACGTTATTACTGATCCTACTGAACATGTCCTTGTACAGGTAATATATGTGATTTAATACTGAACCCATTGACCCGGCCTTAAATGACCGTAGCTGTTGATAGGCTGTTAAACCCCAAAAAACAAACAAACAAACAAGAATGGCGTGGTTGGAGGCCAATATTAAAATGATTGTATGTGAGGGTTTACTAGTGAGATGGTTATACCTCTTGTATGAGAAATACGATTATTCTTAATGCTATTCCTTTTAGGGGAATGAGCCAAGTGACTGGTGTGGTATGGACCTGGCACTAGGTCAGGTTATTCTAATTCAGGGCTGACATTGCAAAGTATACTTTTCTAGCAAAGTATACTTTGAGGGAGAAATTATCAATTTAAGGATAAATTTATTAATTTTTATTATACTGAATTTATTATAATAATTCTGTATTCTTTTAATCATCAAATATATGCAGTCATTACTACATTAGTTCTATATTAAATAATGAATTTCTGGAAAAATAAATGATTACTCCCTCAAAGTATGCTTTGCAATGTTGGTGAAATCGACTACAGGTTTGGCGCTCAGGTACGTCTTTGGCACTTTTGTATAGGAGAGGTGAATCTGGTTTATCTCTTATACAATGTATGCGTAATACGATTATTATCGTGGGTGGTGGTCGGACGAATGAGACTGCTAAATTAATGTATGTGTTCCTCCTTATAAGAGAATCACGATTTGCCTCGTTTGGCAGTGATTCTGGTGTGGCGAGGACCTGGCATCAGATCAGGATTATTTTGATTTCAGGGCTGAATATATAGTTTTGTTATTGTAAATATTCAGTTATGATTTTGGGACCCCCCCCCCCCACATTTGTATATGTACTTGAACATGTACTTGTACAGGTAATATATATGGGATTTAGTACTAAACCCGGCCTTAAATGACCTTAGCTGTTGTTAGGCCGTTAAACCCCAACAAACAAACAAACGATTATTATCCCTCACCGACAGGCAAACGGGGATATAGCGTTAGTCTATGTATTTACGTGCGTACCTTAGTAACATATTTCATGTTTCAATATCTTCTGAACCCCTTTACCAATTTTGATAATATTTGGCCAAAATGTGTGTAGGGTGGTGCTTTGTTTTGCATACGACCCACCCACGTCCGATAGCCCAAGGTCACTGAGGACTTACGTTCACCTTGTTTGTGTGGTGGCAGCATGAGATGGATATGGACTACGTTTACGTGTAGGTATTAGGGATATGTTTGTGGACATATGGGTAACTAACTTCTCTATAGTTTCTTGTGTCAGCCCATATGTGTGGCTGTGACTGGAGAAATGCGGCTTATGAAATTTGAGACCCGTGTAGCTCCTGATAACTGCACACTCGTGTATCCTTGTGACGATATATGCTGCTTGTTGGTAGCACGTCGGGTGTTTCATTGATGGAATAGCGAACAGTGCAGATCCTGATCAGACTGTGCGGATGCACATGCTGATCTGGATATACACTGGCCGCAAAACCCATAAGCCCCATTTCTCCAGTCACAGCCGGATATGGTGAGAACACTCCGTGATTTCGGCTGGCTGTGACAATGTCAGTTGGACTATCGCCGATAGTTGGCTCCCGTCAATAGATGACCAGATTAGCCGGCTGCCACATAAAGGACGAATCGAAGACCGACAATTACAGAGACAATATAGAGCCGTATCTCGGCATCTCCCTATCAAGCACTGTTAGCACAACATATTTGAGACGAGCCTTGTGATTGTTGTACCCAAGACGAAGAAGTGCGACACCTCATGAAAAATGTTTTTACATGTTACAATTATTTTGTTAAAGATGTCGAAAGTTGACGAAATGTTCGGAGCAAGTTTTGTCAAATTGCACATATTCACATGGCTTGTCTCATTAATGAGACACGCCGTGTGATTTTGTACCTTCGGACATCTGTGAAATTTCATGAAATACGTTTACAAAATTCACAATATTTTCCGTAAATGGCATCAAAAGTTGACAACATTTTCAAAGTGTACTCTGAAACTTTTTGTAAACTTTAGACTTTATTAAAAATATGGTAAATTTTGTAAACGTATTTAATTAAATTACGCAGATGTCCGAACGTACAAAATCACACGGCGTGTCTCAATTTTGGCTGTTGGTGTAATCGTGAGGCGCTGAATGAAAAAAAGGGACGTTGCGACATTTCTGCTCGGAGATCGTATAACCTGATCAACACCTTTATACCTATAAATACCTCTATAAATAGCGATCATAAATCATTATTCAAGTATTAGATGTAATATTCGATTACAAGATTGGCATGCGGACTGGTCTGGGGCAACGCGTGCATGCGATTATGTTCAAGGTGGCTGATCACGTGGTTATAACAACAACAACGTCGCCCACTCCAAAGTAAGTATTATTTGATATTTTCCTTAATATGCAACGGATTTTGATGAAATATGGCGCTTCATGAGCTGCATTTGGTGGTCTAGGGAGTTTGTCACAGACTTATGTCGTTCTTGCGAAGAATCGATTTCCGTGTCGAGGAGACACGGAAATCGATTCTTCGCAAAAACGACAGAAGTTTGGGTGAAACTAAAGAGACCACCAAATGCAGCTTAACAAGACGCGTTTGATGCGCCATATTACATCAAAATCCGTTACGTAATAAGGATACAATAAAAGAATACTTACTTTGAATCGGTACTTGTTGTTGTTGTTAGTAACACGTGATCATACACCTGGATGTTGTAAGGTCGTCTTTTTTCAGCCGCGAGTTGGTCTACTATTGTCGCTGAGACTAGTGATTACCGTATTAACCCTAACTATTTGTACACAATTTGCTTTTGGGAATTCTTCACAACAGTTGAAAATTTAATTATAGAAAATAATAATGAAACTGTAATCATTGGAGGAGATTTCAATAATGTTATTGATTTTAATATGGATAAATTAAATGGCAGAATAGATACGAATAAAAAATGCTCGATAACAATTAATGATATTATAAATGAAAACGAACTTCACGACATATACAGGCTCAGACATCCAACTACGAAACGGTTTACTTGGCATTCAAATCATAGACCACCTATTTTTTGCAGGTTAGATTATTTTCTATTAACAGCGAATATATTAAATGCTGTAACACTGCGATATAATCCCTGGATTTATGTCTGATCATTCCGCTATCACTTTAAATCTAAGCTTACCTAATACTAATAGAGGGCCGGGATACTTTAAACTAAATAATAGTATACTATAACAAGCAGAATGTAAAGAAAAAATAAAAGAATCGATTCAGGAAACAGTAAATAACAATATAGATTGTAATCCCAATACGATGTGGGAACTAATAAAGGGATCTATAAGAAATGAACCAATAAAGTACTCAAGTAAACAAAAGAAATGTGAAAGGGAAAAAGAAAAGGAAATAGAGCTAGAAATTAAATGGTTAGAAAACGATTTACAGGACCACCCAACCATCAATACACAGTAGACAGACTCAATATTGAAAACAATAAGTTTAACGAAATAATTGAAGAAAAAACAAAAGGAACCCTCTTAATAACAAAAGCTGAATGGGTAGAAGGCTGTGAAAAAAAACACAAAGTATTTTTCAAACTTAGAAAAAAAGAGATCTGAAGAAAAAACTATAAAGCAATTAACAATAAATGGTACATTACAAAATGATTAAACTATAATACTTGATCATGTAAAACAATACTATATGCATATATATAGCGAAAATAAAAATATAGAACATAGTAATAGCAGTTTCTTTAATCACGTCATGTGTGAAGGTCTCATAAATACATTTGAATGCGAAGCAGCAATAAAAGAAATGAAAAATATGAAAAGCCCTGGGTCAGATGGTCTAACAGCTGAATTTTACAAACTATATTGGAATGACGTAAAAGAACACTACATAAATTCAATTAACTATTCGTATGCAAATGGATCTTTAACTGAATTGCAAAAACAAGGAATAATTACTTTATTGAAAAGCACACTTTCAATAGACAATTGGAGACCAATATCACTCCTAAATGTTGATTACAAAATTGCAACCATTATAAGTAATAAGTATAAGTTATAAGTATAAGTTATAAGTAATATAATTAAGAAGATTCTAAACTTAGTAATTAACATAACGTGCGTACATTGATGGAAATAATAAATGAAACAAATGAAACAGACACACCTGGACTAATATTTTTTGCTGATTTTCAAAAGGCATTTGATAGTCTAGACCATAAATTTATAATTAAAAGTATGCACAATCTAAATGTTGGTGAATCACTAATACAATGGATATCACTGTTATATAAGGATGCAAAAAGTTGCACTTCAAATAACGGTAATTTATCAGATTTTTTAAAGTGGAAAAAGGTGTAAGACAAGGTTGTCCCTTATCTGCATACATATTTATTTTATGCATTGAATATTATCGAGAGAAATCAAACATAATGAAAATATTACCGGTCTATTCTTAGGTGGTACGGAAATAAAACAAACACTATTTGCCGACGATGCCAGTTTTACACTTGACGGGTCACAAAGATCATTTCAAGAGCTTGTAAAAACGGCAGATAAATTTGCCCTTATATCTGGACTAAAACTAAATAAATCAAAATGTACAATTTTAAAGATAGGCAGATTAAAGCATGACCCAAGCCAATGGTGCAATAACAATATGTATACGTGGTCAAGCGACCATGCATCAACACTAGGAATAATATTTACAAACAATAGAGCAAACCTACATGAACTGAATACACTTCCCAAGATAAAGTCATTCCAGCATTGCCTAAATAACTGGAGAAAATGGAACCTATCATTAATTGGCAAAATTACTGTACTAAAGACTTTCGCGCTACCAAAACTAATATATCCACTAACTGTGCTTGAACACACAGTAGCTGAAACAATACAACGGATAAATGATATAATGTATGATTTTCTTTGGGACAGTAAACCAGATAAAATATCTCGTAAAACCATAATTCAAAACTATGAACACTGTGGACTGAAAATTATAAATATTCATGCGTTCATCAACTCACTGAAATGTTCATGGATAAAACGTTTAAAAGGTATACAAAATCAGTGTATGGCGGTGATATTATATTTAAAAGTAATCTTAATGAGAATGACTCAAAGCAATTAGCAAACAGGTATACCTTTTTAAATGAAGTCTTGATCTCGTGGTGCAAAATTAACTTCCAATATTCAAGTACCAACGTAGCACATGAGATTTTATGGCACAACTCTAACGTAAAACTTGAAAGAACCAGTCAAATATGTTATAAAGAGTGGTATAACAAAGGTATTATGTACATGAAGCATATATATGATGTTAGAGTAAACGATTTCTACAGTTTCAGTGATTTTAGGGATACATATGAAATAAATGCTGGCGACTTCTTAAAATATTACGCATTGATAGGCAATATTAAAACTGAATGGAAAGTAAAGATGAGAACAGAATCATTCAACAACGAGGTGCCGACATACTTAATAAATAAAACATTATCGTCTAAAAGTATAAATAAAATGTTATACAACAAACAAGTTGAATCAATGAGACTACCACAACTAAAACATGTACGAAAATGGGAGATCGAATTAGACAATCAAGAAATTGAATGGAAATATATATTTTCAATAACGTACACTCAGTAAGAGTACAATCAGTACAAAACTTAGAGCATTTCAATATAAATATCTGATGAGAATAATACCAAACAATTCGTTTGTGTTTAAATGCAAACTAAAACCATCAAACCTGTGTGAATTTTGCCACATGACTATAGACTCTAACAAGCACATGTTTTGGGAATGCACCGTCATACAACAAGTTTGGACTGACGTAAATCAGTTATTACTGTAACGGAAATGGTACCATGTGTAATCATGAGTTGAATGTGGATATGAATATACCGATCGAGAGCATCGTGCTCCGGGAGCGCAGTTGGTTAGCGCGTCCCGCTGGTATTGGGAAGGTCCCGGGTTCGATCCCCGGTCGGTGCACATTTTTTTCGTTGCATTTCCCCTATCCGGTTACATTTGGGGGCTCGTCCAACCCTCATGAGTGTCGGTGTGCTCTCTAGAGGGGTGAACTTGGGGTGAGTTTGACGAAACTCAAAGATAACGGGGGGGGGGAGGAGTGTAACGGAAGTGGTACCATGTGTAATCATGAGTTGAATGTGGATATAAATATACCGATCGAGAGCATCGTGCTCCGGGAGCGCAGTTGGTTAGCGCGTCCCGCTGGTATTGGAAAGGTCCCGGGTTCGATCCCCGGTCGGTGCACATTTTTTTCGTTGCATTTCCCCTATCCGGTTACATTTGGGGGCTCGTCCAACCCTCATGAGTGTCGGTGTGCTCTCTAGAGGGGTGAACTTGGGGTGAGTTTGACGAAACTCAAAGATAACGGGGGGAGGAGTGTAACGGAAGTGGTACCATGTGTAATCATGAGTTGAATGTGAATATAAATATACCGATCGAGAGCATCGTGCTCCGGTAGCGCAGTTGGTTAGCGCTTCCCGCTGGTATTGTGAAGGTCCCGGGTTCGATCCCCGGTCGGTGAACATTTTTTTCCGTTGCATTTCCCCTATCCGGTTACATTACAAACGAGTAGGCTAGATTATAATCTCAATTTAACATATGAATATATATCATTTTGTAACGCGAAAGTTGCTTGTAAAAAGAAAACAATACTTATTAGTTTTATTATCCTTTTAGCAAAATATTTTATTTTCAGATGCAAATATAGTGAATCACAACCAACATTGGAACACTTTAACGCATATCTTAAACAATCAATAAACATTTAAGAAACTATTGCCACTATGAGAGATAAACTCAACAAATTTCATTTAAAATGGAATGACTTTATTCAGTAAGCAAACACCTTTTAACAACACAGCCTTTATCTTACCACATCAATATTCCCAAACCACTATACGTTACCATATAAGAGAGTTTTTACCCTTCTCACCTTCCGATATAAATAAACCTCCTACCCCAATTCAATAATCCAATAGCCTATATAGACCCTTTAACTAATTTAACCCTTAAATTAAAACTCATTGTTACATGCATATCTGCACAATTAAGGAATGTGACCATGCTCTGACAAATACGTATTTGTTTTTCTGTTTGTCAGATCACGGTCTGTTTTATTCTTTACGCATACATGTGTACACTATATTATTTTGACCATGTTAATTATGTGTATGATTGTATGTTATGTATTATATATACATGTAACACAGAGCATTAAAGGTACATGCCCACTCAGTAGGCACAACATGTTCTTTATATCAGAGACATCAGCCGAGACATTTTCTTGCACAATAAACATGTATTCACCATTTCCCCACGCATTGAGTGGCAGTATTACACATTTTATATCGGAAGTAAGTTTCCACACTGATATCAGGGGCGATAACCGTGTTTCCTTAAAATGTTAACGGACATTACTATTTATTCTCTGTATTTATTTTTCGATGTGCAATGATCATACTTTATAATCTGCCGAAAATATTATTTTTTCAGGTGACCCATTTAATTAGTATAAATAATTAAAAAATATCATGCCTCATTTGCATATGAAAATAGCCTGATACCATCATTAAAATAAATATTACTAAATTATTATATATGTATAGCGGGCACTTGTAATTTTTTGAACTGGTGGAATAGTAGCACAATTATACACTTATTTAATTCATATAAATAACATTATGTGCCTACTGAGTGGGTATGTAACTTTAAAGATTAATAAAAAAATGTATCCAAATACATTGTTATTGTGATTAGACCACTACTGCCATACTAACCCTAACTATTGGCACGCTCGTTGTTGTGGGAAAACCACATATGTGTATGCGTTTCCCCAAATAAATGGCATCCGAATAGTTATGGTTATTACGGTAATGCATACAGTTGGGACCGGAATGTGGTTATGACTGGTTACACCAGCTGGTATTTTGTTGTGTGCTTTAATACTTTAAAGTCAGTACGTATTCGGCCAATACAACGCCATAGGTTGAAGTGACGGACCATGGTCTATAAATACATTAAATATAGAAAAACGCATTAATATTAAGTGAACAAATAAATAAGGTAAAAACATTTCTTTACTCCTCCAATACACATTAATTAATGTGTTATATGATGGAGTAAAAAAATGTTACTTATTTATTTTCTCATTTATTGATGCTTTTAGGTGTAGGCATTGGTTCGTTACTTCAAACTGTGTACAGCGCTTGTTTGTTACCAGGGAACCGTTTCACTAAACTTCATACGACTAAAATGTTCTTAAGTGCAACATTATGATAGTCTGTAAATTGCACATCAACACTGTTTTCTTGTAAACAATTATTGGATTTACATTTATTGAGCATATGCTGCACATGCAGCATATGTTCAATAAATGTAAACCCATCAATTGAAATTTCCAGACAATCCTAAATTTGTACTTACGAACATTTTAGTCGTACGAAGTTTAGTGAAACGGGCCCCTGATGAATATTATGGTGGTATTACACTGAAGAACAAACACCAACATCTTATGCAATAAAATATGCAATACAATATATGGTAGCCTCGATACAAAAACATGTAATAGCTAGAGCACGGTTTGTCCGTCTGTGCGAGGAGATAATCTGTGAGTTTTAGCGAATGGGTTGCATAGCTCCAGATAAGTTGTGTGTCTAAAGAGTATTATACGCCCCGATTTGAAATTAAATGCGTATTTTACAAATTAATTATTGATTTTCTTCCTTATTAAATAGGGAACACATGATAACAAATATAACAAATTTAACAATTGAAAAATCAATGCATATTTTCACATTGCTGTGAATATTTTGTACTCCCACTTTTGATAATCAATGCGTATTCGGCTAAAACAAGTGCGTACAATACGCCAATACGCACCTTATCTAGAGCTCTGGCCGGTTATCAACCGTACAGACGGACAACCAATGTGATTTATCTCAGCTCCATACCCGTACATTGTCCGGTTTTCCTGGGGACAACTATACTATATATAGATCAGGCACGGATCCAGGATTTCGGGTTAGGGGGAGTAACTATTTTGCAATACTTTACTATATTATTCGTAGACCGAGCGGAGCTCGGAATAGCGCTAGGGGGGTCCGGGGGTATTACCGAAAAAAAATTGAAATCTACATCGCATTTTCTGCGTTCTGGCGCATTTTGGAACAAAAATATTGACACTGTCACTGTTACTCGGCGAATTTTAATGGGGGGGGGGGGGGGGCTGTCGCCGGGTCGGGTCAGCGAATCCAAGCCCATGTAGATAAATTGGGACATGGTCCGAAAACATTCTAATACGTTTGCATACTATGGACAATGCCAATATTATTTATAGGAGAAATACATGTACGTGTACGACAAAACTGGCCACGATCTGGAAACTAGGCATGTGATAGACCTAAATACAGTGAAACCTCTCTAAACCGGACACCCAGTAAATGCTTTATCTGTTTCTTTGCGGGTTTCTTTGCCACGTATCTCCGATGATAATGTCTGTTCGTGATCGCAAAGCATGCCATCATGTCTTGAAGTGGTCATATGCTTGGTTTACTGTGGAACCTCTGTAAACCGGACAACCTGGGGACATCACAGGGTGTCCGGTTTAGAAAGGTTCCACTGTAGTTCATGGACATGTTTTATGTTATTCGTATGATTTTCCTCCCTGAGTATTTCTCCTCCCCTGTATATTCCTGCTAACTTTCGGTGGCGTCCCGCCATGCTTTCGTATTGGCGTTCCGTCCTTAGAAAACACTGGGTAATATTTTGCGTTAGAATGGGTTGACTTCGTGATGGGATATTCGCCGGAAACTCGCGGCGTGTACATTTTCTTGGCATTGGTTCTGCTGACGTCACCACCAGGTCCCGGCTCATTATTGGAATCCGAATGACTGTCAGCAGACGGACGCATTCTGGAAAAATTATCATAACTTTTCAAATCGATCACGTCGCGGTCACCGACGATCTTCTCGAACCAGATTCGGTCGGCTTCCGTGTCCGAAATGTTTCTCTCTTTCAATTTCTTCTCACGAAATACGTTCTGCGAGCGTCGTTGTCCTCTGTGGTCCAAACTCAGCGTCCTGTTGTCGCCCACGCGTCCGCTGAGGAAGTCGATGATGGACAGCGGGTCCATGGACCGTTGACTGGTGTGTCCAACGTCCGCCACCTCCATGGAGATACTAGAAGCAGACGACACCGAGTTGGGCGTCGGTAAGCGTTCAAACGGCGGCACTGTTCTAACCACTTTATCAACGATGTCTACCTTTTCAATAACAACCGCGTCGTCTAGGTCCATACTCACAGGCGCTGGGTTTGGAGCTTTTTTCTTAGCGGGAATTTCGTCGTCTGCGAACGTCACAATTTTACGAACGGTTTCCATTTTAACGTCTGGCGTCAGCGTCCTTTCTCTTGGCTTTAGTATTTTCTTTCTCGCCTCTTTCCTTTCAGATTTATATTTCCGCGTTGGCACTTTCTTCGGCTGTTTGTCCGTCATGGTGCTGATGTCGATGCGCGTCACACAGTAATCGAACTCGTATCCTGGGTCATCCACGCTCTCGTCGTCTGCGTCTCCCTCAAAGTCGTCCTTGTACTCGTCGTCCGAGTGCATCGGCGACGTCGCCTGGTCACGTGTCTTCACTTCCACGTCATCGCGCGTGGCGTCATCCAGCGGCTTCTCTGAAACACGAACATGGCCATTATAACCGTCTGTTGCTTGATGATAGAAACACGAATATTCAGCTTATGTACCCTGATACTAGAAACGCAAATAATAACGAGATGCCAACATAAGCATAACGCAGAACTTATTGAAAATAGCAAACTTATACGACACTGTATCGTTATCCAAGGGAAAGTGTGTTGTGCTTTGTTGTAGAGTTATCTTAGGTTGACGAAATGGTTTACATGTAGCGGGGCAGGACAAATGGAGTACAACGGCGACCATTTAATTGCTAGGAGACGAGTACATGTTCGTGCACGAGCGTATTCATCTTTCTTATCACGGTTCTCCAACGCCTCCAAATCTTTTCAGGAAATCAAACAGTGACTGACCTCGACACTCAAGGATCGTAGCTAGTCATGTCCCTTTCCAAAACTATTTATAGAGATCCGGTCCTATGCTGTATGTCAGCGTTCATTTCTTACTGAATTGCACACATGGAGTTTTGCGAACAGAGTAGACCCAGATCAGACTGCACATCTGTACAGTCTGATCTGAGTCTACACTGATGGCAATAGCATTGACAAATAATGTAGTCCCATATCAGATTGCGTTGATATATAGGATGATCTGTATCAACACTAGTCGAAATCACTATTATGCTACTTTTCACAACACATGCTATATTCGCCCTTTTTACAAGCAATAAGGCCCTAAACTACACCGTGACAATTTGGACTGGATTTCTATAAATAAATTCAACAGGAAATAACTAGCTACGATCCCTCATTAAACATCCCGGTTTCACGCATGATAGCGGATTATGAATTCCGAATGTTTTATAAAAACAGGCACTGATAAATGTGATAAGACTTTGTTCTCCGATTCCTGCTTCAGCTTATAGAATCAATGTGCACTGACTTACCTCTCTCTATGGTGGGAAGTATAATTTTGATTCCCTGTCCACTGTCATCTGCGGACTGCGCATACGTGCCGACGGTCACGTGCTCTAGACCGTTGTTCACTCGGTACGGGATTTCCGGAAGCGATCGGATCTGCGATCGGAAGGCGCCGCGATTGAGTTTCTGAAAATTCCACAACTTCTGCCGTTTCAGTAAGTTATTATCCTTGGGCGTGTCTATCAACAGCTTCTTAAACCTGGCCCAACTCCGCCTCGGTTGCTCCCGCGACTGGATCGTGCTCACGTGAAAGCCCGTAGTTATAGGCGGGAGGCGGCTCGGTGTAATCCCCTGCATTGTGGTCTGCTGTTACAGCGCGGCAGACGTGATCCGATAATCCCGGTAATCCAGTGTTTGACGACCACAGTTTTCTGTCTCTATTCCTGTCATTATCAGTATTGTCACACACTGTCGTCTGGCAGCGACTGGATAACCGACGCAGCGTTTGCGTTCTACTTTGTACTCACGTTCTAGTGTTCTTACATGTATAAGAGTAACGTTTGTGTCTGTAACCCATCGTTCAAAAACTATTATCTTGAAACACTTATAAATCGTATCAAAGGGAGCATAAAAAAGTCTGCCGAATCATATCCGTTAACAGGATTATTCTAAATCTAGTACATCTACTTATTAAGCTCATTAAGCGGGTCTTGATCTTTAGACTTGGGCATATGTTGTCTTATGGACATCTGAAAAGAAACATATTCGTAGTGTAAGATACAGTGGGGTCAGCGTGTAAGTGCACACACGAACGAACACGACAGGTTGGAACCAACCTGTCGTATTCGTTCGTGTGTGCGCTTACACGCTGACCCCACTGTAATGCACTTGGGGCAAGGATTTGACATTCTCAAGGGATATGATTTTATATTTATTTAATTAATTAATTGATTGAGTCTTGCTTGCTTGTTTACCATGTAGATATATTCCCGTCAGGATATTACCAGTAGCTGAACGGTTGTAGCAGCAAACGGCAGTACAGGAAATCAATCAATCAATCAATCAATCAATCAATCAATCAATCAATCAATCAATCAATCAATCGATCGATCAATCAATCAATCAATCAATCAATCAATCAATCAATCAATCAATCAATCAATCAATCAATAATTCATTCAATAATTCATTCAATAATTCATTCAATAATTCATCCAATCAATCAATCAACCAACTTGCTTGCTTGCTTGGTGGGTGGGTTGGTTAGTTGGTGGGCATTTGGTTGATTGATTGATTGGATGAATTATTGAATGAATTATTGAATTAATTATTGAATGAATTATTGATTGATTGATTGATTGATTGATTGATTGATTGATTGATTGATTGATTGATTGATTGATTGATTGATTGATTGATTGATTGATTGATTGATTGATTGATTGATTGATTGATTGATTGATTGATTGATTTCCTGTACTGCCGTTTGCTGCTACAACCGTTCAGCTACTGGTAATATCCTGACGGGAATATATCTACATGGTAAATACAACCAAACTCGGCACTGCATTTTCTAGCGCGAAGCAGAATGTAACTTTCGTACGAATTATTTATTCAATACAAACTCACTTGATCGTTACGTTGTAACGTTTGAAAATAAATATGGGAGACATTGTGTCAAAACAAAAATGGCCGTCAAACACAAACGACGGACAAAACTGAAACTGAAAACACCAATATGAATGAATAAATTCTGCTGTGTAACATATTTATCGTGGCCATCTAACATTAAAATAAAAAATAAACAGCAGGCGACAGCATTTTAATAATTCAGCAGCTTAAGGGTTAATTGTCAATAACGGGAGTTTTAGTCGAACACGTTGAGTATCCTCCAAATGTAAAGTTGTTTCTCTTTAAAGGTGCATGCCCACTCAGTAGGCACAAACTGTTCTTCATATCAGAGACATCATATGAGACATTTTCTTGCAACATAACATTCATTCACCATTACCCCACGTATTGATTGGCAGTATTATACATTTTATATCAGACGTCAATTCAGACTGATATCAGGGGCGATAACCGTGTTTCATTAAAATGTTAACATACATTACTATTTATTCGCTGTATTTAATGGTTGATGTGCAATGATCATACTTTATAATCTGTCGAAAATATTATTTAGGTGACGCATTTAATTAGTATAAATAATTGAAAAATATCATGCCTCATTTGCATATGAAAATAGCCTGATACCACCGCGTGTCACTATCAGTAAAATAAATATTACGTAATGGTTACTGTGTCGGACTACTGATCCTAGGGTCGTGGGTTCGAGCCCGACTAGCGGCGTGCGTTGTGTCCTTGAGCAAGACACTTTATCCACACTGCTCCAGTTCACCCAGCTGTAAATGGGTACCGATAATTCGTAGTTGCTCTAAAATCTCTACCTCCGTTCTTTCTCCCATTCTTGGGAGACGGCATGCAAGGTCCTAGAGCCAGTGCCGCCGTTAAATATAAGCTAAAGAAAAGTATTGTTTAGAACTGGTGGAATAGTGACACAATTATACACTTATTTAATTCCTATAAAGAACATGTTGTGCCTACTGAGTGGGCATGTACCTTTAAAACCTGGTCTCAACTTGTAAACATGTATAACCATGTTCATGACGTCACGTGCATGAACGTCAAGTAGATTTTGTACTTTTGGAGATACCTCCACTTTTTGTAAATTAAATTCATTATTTCCACATTTTACAAATTTTAAAAGTTTACGTAAACTAATTAAAATTATGTTGCGATACTAGCAGGCCCGTACGCAGAGGGGGTGCGACGGGTGCGTACGCACCCCCCTTAACCTTTTCACTCTTAACCCACAGGCATGTATAGTGTGGTATTGGCAAACAGTGTAGATCCAGATGAGCCGGCTCGTAACGAGCCGTCTCATCAGGATCTGCACTTTTTGCAATTAATTTTTATAATTTTGAGAACAAAAGCACCCCATGTTCATAAATGGACTGGTCCGAAAATCATTTTGTGGTGATTTAGATTGGTTGCAAAATTAACAAATCAAAATCCATTCCAGTTATGAGACACGCCATGCGAGGAAAATATCGTAAATTTTGCAAATATTTTTCATGAGATATCGCACATGTTCTTAGATACAAAATCACATGGCGTGTCTCATATGTCATTGTAACTGGAGAAATAGGACGACATTAGCGACCAATGTAGACCCAGATCACCATTTAAGTCTGATCACTGTCTGATCAATGTCTGAACTGTTCGCCATTGATTCAATGAAACACATTCATTGTGTCTAACAAACTGTGCTGACACATATCCGACTACAGGAGTGCCTTAACAGATCAATAGCTAGAACGGCCACAAATGCTATACGCCAAATTTCACACGTCACCATCAAATATGTCAGGGGGTAAAGTCACATATTTAGATAATTCTATATCAATATTTGTCAGAACATCAATAAACCGTTAACATTTCCTAATGGAAACTTTTTATGTAAACTATTGAAACGTTAATACCACAAAGGCTTGTTAGCATTAATGTAACTCGTTTAGCTTCAACATGCGACGGTTTGTTTTATTTATACAAGTATTATCCTTTCATAGGTCCTTCAGAAAATAATCCTTCAGTATAATCACATATGGAGAGCCGGGTATTTAGAAAATATACACAGTGCTACACGAGATTACTGTTTGAAAATTCGATAATCTTCATTCGCGATGCAACCTATTTCAGATTTGCCATACACCACTGTCAGAATTCCAATCAGCCGCACGTGTATTACACTCGGACACCCGTTGTTGCATCGGGAACCTGCTGATCCAATTACACGTGATCCAATTACACGTGATCAATTGCATTGACCGAATACACGTTCACTGATAACAAATTGTCATATCCCGCATTGAATATATACAGTATTCGGGTTACAACGAATACAATACTGACGTTTCATTTGGTCGAACGACGTCACATGACGTTACCGAATGATGTCTGTGTAATGACGCCACGTAAGCCCAGTCACGTTCATTCATTTCAATGAAAAAACACATATAATTACATTTGACCATCGGCTAACATAAAACGGTACCTGATGAATAGAATAAGAAATAGAGAATAGTAGGTTAGTGCCGTGAATGGGAAAACATATCTGGCAAGGCTTAGGAAACGGGATGGGCGAGGCTCTGCCGATTTTCCCATTCACGACACTAACCTACTATTCTATTTATCCCGTCAACACCTACAAATGGATTTAAAGTGCAAAAACAATAACCCCAATCACCGCACATATTCATACGCAGTGATTAGGACGTATTGACAGGATATCAAAAATGTTTCACGGCACCGTGTTTCACGGCACATACGCACTGTGTTGACGGGATAAAATAGAATAAGCTACATGTAGTTTATTTTTATATCAATTCTTACACGTTTCATATGTACATTGTCTGATAAACATAGCTCTGGTATTCTTTATTCATTATACTTGGCTCGGAAACGGTAGGAATTCCTCGGTAAACCTCTGACAGCAGGTTGCAGTGTGTGATGTGATACACATATATATTAAGATGATTAATGATTAACGATTCAATATCTATTAAATATAGATTTACTTGGAGACCGTCCGCCGCTGGGGACAATCCATGGTGTATTCGTGCAGTGTTTGCATCGATTATAGAAAGTTAAAGGTACATGCCCACGCAGTAGGCACAAACTGTTCTTTATAGGAATTAAATAAGTGTATAATTATGTCACTATTCCACCAGTTCTAAAAATTACGAGTGCCCGCTATACAAATATAATCATTTATTAATTATCAATTTACTGTTAGCGACGCGCGGCGGTAACAGTCTATTTTGATAATGTGCGGGAACGACGACTTTCACATCACGGCTTGCGGTGCGCATGCGCAGTATACTACGCGCGCCAGTAGGCTTCCCAATATGTAAACAAGAATATCAACATGTCGAAACGTCCAGGACGGAAATTGTATGAAAAGGCGTCGGCCAAAAAAAAGGCGAAATGTCTAAGTGACAGGCAGTACAGAGAGAGAGAGAGTGGTTAATATTGGCGACCAGATCACCAAATGGAAAGAGTTACGTGGAGATTTAGATTTGGACTCGAACAGAGATTTTTCTTCTCAACTTCCGATACTTCACTGCTCATGTCAAAGATGTGATATGATTGACCGTGTCACGTGACGCGTGTTGGTAAAAATAGCACGAGGTCGGAAAATACCCTTTCTGTTCGCGGCATATAAAATGCGATTTAACACCAATTAACACGCGCCGTAATTAAAAATAACTTGTTAGTGGGTAGACAAATGGCTCATATAAGGCATGACAGAAAATGAAAAGTAGTAGTACAGAGTAACCTGCTGCATATGTGCATGTACCTTTAAACTTCCACACGAACCACAGCGCATACGCCATACCAAGAACGTGATTCACTGCACTGCAATTCTTTGCAGCTGTTTATCATGAATGGTATTATTTTTTTTTCAGGCAAAATCTAAAAACAAAATTAACTATCCTGATAACACGTGACGACTTGTTACCTCATTTGGAATTACAGTGTCTGCATATGTCGACTTTACAGCCTGTATGGTTGATAAAGGATTCAGCTAAATGAAAGGATAACATGAATTTATACACAACAGCCGTCACTTCTCCACTCAACGTGACAGCCACCATCTCTGGTTAGACACTCAGAAAGGTTTTATGCTGAGTCAGCATAAAACCTTTCTGGGTGTCTACCCAGAGATTGTGACTAGAGAAAATGGGTTTGTGGCTTTTATGGCCAGTCTACCTCCTGATCCTCTAGCCCAGTCGGACACCGGGATAATCTATAATTTGTTGGTGGAAGCATGGCATTTGTTCGCCTGATTGAATGGCGAACAGCGTGGACCCTGAACAAACTGCGGATTGGTCGGGGTATATACTGGTCGCCATTGTCATGTAGCCCAATTTCTCCAGTCACAGCCACATTTGAGCTCGAATCTCAATTTTAAGCATAGGACTTGAGTACATGTTCAGAAAGCTGTATAGCCAATGGCGGATTCAGGGGGAAGTCTGGGGAGGCCCCACCAACTATTTCTTTACAGAACCAAACAGCTTCTCAATTGCAATTGAGAAGCTGTTTGGTTCTGTAAAGAAATAGCAAGCACTTTCAAATAAGGTTGATTTTATCAGTCAATGTCCAGATATTACAATATTACAAAATCTTGCATCCGCCACTGATACGCACTCACTGGAAATGTTTTCGCCACTTGTTAACGAAAGTACCCACATGAATGAATGACGCTGCACCCAGTAATCACATATAAATGCAAGATTGTATACCTTACACACTATTAAGTACTGAAGATAACATATACTTCCGCACATATAGATATATAACTTTAGTGAATTCCAGTTTTTGTTCGGCGAATTTCCTGACTTGTCACATTGTCACAACACTTTATATTACTAGTTAACTGTATATCCATTTTATGTACGCGAGTATATCGTAACATGATCATTTTCAATATTAATCGTCAAACGGTTTGTGCCTATTCACACAGTATCTCCGACAATCGCCAGGAATACAATTGAAACAGTATATCAATTCATAACGAAGACAAGCTTCACACAAAAAAGACACAGTTATATAAACCCACTTCTGATATTCATCTTGACTCGCAAATTAGTGAGCACCTGTGATAAACAAAGTACATGGACGCATGGACAGTGTAACCAGGAGCAGTGATCTATAGAACACGGGATCTTCGAATCTACGTTTGGCACATTTGAGCGGGAAGGGAAGACCACGATGGGCACCTGACGATTAATTTACTTTACACACACGCATTGATCTACGCTGGTCTCTCACTCGCACACTGGACTGAGGATATAGGCGCATTCTTGGCGATATATTACTTATCTCAAACTTTAAAGGTTTAATTCTGTTGAGCCAATTCCTCAAGTCACCTGCCAGCCTATCACCGTCAGTATGTGACGTTATTGTAATATTCTTTGTAATGGGTTGCAATGTCATGTTTACCAGCTTAGGCCCATATAACCAACATATGGGTGTGTTTGCGCGTGCGTGCGTGTGAGTGTCTAAATGATTGCGCTAGTAAATCAGTAGCATATTTGATCAAAATTGCAAAGTATACTTAACTAGCAAAGTATACTTTGAGGGAGTAATAATTTATTTTTTCCGGAAATGCATTATTTCATACAGAACTAACGACTGCATATATTTGATGATTAAAAGTATGCAGAATTATTATACTGAATTTATTACATTATCACAGCCAAAATGGATGTGATAATTTAATAAATTCAATATAATACAAATTTATAAATTTATCCTTATATTGAAAATTTCTCCCTCAAAGTATACTTTTCTAGATAAGTATACTTTGCAATTTTGGTGAAGTAGGCTACTGGAGAAACATTGGTCAAACATTCAGTACAAGGCATTCGCTGAGAAGTGACTTACGCTCCACATTAATGCAGGTCAGGGTAACCCGAATAAATCAGAGTGACCATGGATAGCCAGCCATCAATGTGTGAAAACTACTGACGAAGATTGGTAAATATCAGACCACCACCTGATTGTTTTAATTCACATGAGCCGATGACATAAGTCACCTATTGTTACCGCTTTTCGTTCGTCCACGTTTACAAACGTCCACGGGGTCGATGTTAGTCATCTTTACAGATATGGTGTGTGCGTGAAGCCTTTCAGATTTGTTAAAATGGAGGTCGTCGCATAATTCAATATGGTAGCCGTAGACAGTATGCCTGACCGGTTTCGACGAAACTTGGTAGAAATGTTCGATATACAAAGCTTTTTCTAACTGTTTTAAAATGGTGATCCCAGAGTCAAATATTGACGTGGCCCGTGGCGGTCAAATATATGGTTTGACCGAATAAGGTTATGCCATATATATGTATATTTAATGTTATGTCGAATTCGGATGATTACATCATCCAGTATGGCCGCCGAAAGGTCTAAAGGTCATACTTTTATTAGAAAGTTCAAACCGATGTTCGCCGAATTTATAGTTATGATCCTTGGGAGAAGCATTTTCATCGCGTAGTCGAAGATCGCCGCCGTCTAAAATAGCAAAACTTCTTAAATTCTTATAAAATATTTTCATAAACCGATTTTGACAAACCTTCATAGTTATGATCAAACACTGATACAATCGAACCTCTCTAAACCGGACACCAAGAAAACAGATGTAATCTTATTTTTGATGAGTTTCTTGGTCATTTATCTCAGGTGATAATGTCTGTTCGTGATCGCATAGCACACAACAATGGCTCAGAATGATCAAATTCGGGTGTCGAGAGGTGTCACTGTACTCTTTCAGAATTGAATTATTAAATTGGTGAATCCTGTGTCATAAAGGGCGTGGCGCGGGGAGTCAAATAGGGGTCAAATGTCATTTCCAATATGGTCATGCCATATATCGCTCTGTAGCCGATTTCATCAAAATTGCAAAGTATACTTATCTAGCAAAGTATACTTTGAGGGAGTAATCATTTATTTTCCCCGAAATGCATTATATCGTATATAAGTAATGACTGCATATATTTGATGATCAAAAGTATGCAAAATTAGTAGATCTATACTGAATTTATTACATTATCACAGCCAATATGTCTGTGATAATGTAATACATTCAGTATAATACAAATTAATAAATTTATCCTTAAATTGAAAATTTCTCCCTCAAAGTATACATTGCTAGATAAGTATACTTTGCAATGTTGGTGAAATAGGCTACAGGTACTTTTGTTATCGAAATCGGATGATTACGTCACCCATAATGGCCGCCGAAAAGTCAAAAGATATTTCAAACGTCATCGTCTCACGAACCGCTTGACCGATGATGACCAAACTTCAATGTTATGCTCATCGTGTGAAGAATTTTCAGATTTGATATAAAACTGAGTCGTCGTGTAAACCAAGATGGCATTGCCGCCGTCTAAACATGGCACAAATTCTTAAAAATAATTCTCGCGAGCCGATAAATCGTTTTGACGAAACATTGTAGATCAAGCACTAATGCTTTTTCAGATTTGTTGGTGACCCCGGAGACAAAAATGGGCGTGGTCCAAGGTTTCAAACATATGTCAACATTCATTTTTCGCCGAATGTGGTTATGTTGTATCGCTCTGGCACAATGTCTGTTTCACCCACGTTAGTGGAAAGTGGGGCACACTGGTCACAGGTCCGGCGTCGTAGGCGTCAGTAATGTTGGACGAATGTCCAAATGTTGCATATCTTCTGATACGTTAGTCCGACCATTAAGTCCACCAATTGCTTCCTCACATTGATACCCAGTATCATTCATGTGACATGGATCGTGGTGACACGGACCTGTGGGTGAGACACTCGTCGACGATAGCCTTGTTTAAAAGAAATAGTCATTAGGTCATTCAAGATGGCCGTCGACAGGTCTAAATGCCATTATTTCAATAGCAACATTGACTCTTGTCTATTCATGAACCACTGGGCCTACTGTCATGAAACTTTACAAACATAGTCATCAAGGTGCATGATCACGTGGTTACAACAACAACAACGTCGCCCGCTCCAAAGTAAGTATTATTTGATAGTTTCCTTAATATGCAACGGATTTTGATGAAATATGTGGCGCAGCAAATTGTCTTCATGAACTGCATTTGGTGGTCTATGGAGTTTGGCACAGACTTATGTCGTTTTTGCGAAGAATCGCAAAAACGACAGAAGTATGGGCGAAAATACAGAGACCACCAAATGCAGCTTAACAAGACGCGTTTGATGCGCCATATTTCATCAAAATCCGTTACGTAATAAGGACACTATAAAAGAATACGTACTTCGGCACGTGTTGTTGTTGTTAGTACCATGTGATCATACACCGTGGTCCTTATTTACAACCATTCCATTTCTCATTCACCAATTGGTGGAGTTAGAAGAAACTCGGCACACATGATTAGGGCATGATGGCTTTTCAATATTGTCAAAACCGTGACCCCTGAATCAAAATGGGCCTGGCCCGGGGCGGGGGTCAGCTGTAGTACGAATTTAATTTTTGCTGAATGTGGTGATGTTGTCTATACAATCTAATATAATGCATTGAGGAGCCAATGATTATGTCGCCATTTTTATTTCCTAATTGAGTTATTATGTCATTCAAGATGACCGCCGAAAGGACACTTGTACGTCATTATTTTATTAGCCCATGCATAGCCTCTCGAGGTGAGCGATTCATGCCCATTGTTGGTCTCTATTTTTTTAACTCGCGAGAGTGTAAATCATTGTATAAATTAGTTAAAACCTACTCGTTCCATAACTTTACCTACAGACATTTGTATATGTATTACTACACAGCTTGTTAATTATATAATGAGATAGATCTATAAATTGATGGTAATGACAATTTACATTTCTCCCATTGTGAGGCGAACTAACTCCTTGAATTTGTGTTTGAGATCAATAGGGTTCGTCTTACAATGATTATCATCTGTACCCAATTTGGTTAAGCTCCAATAAGCTATCGCAAGGACACGGATACAGAACGCAAACAAATAATAACTAGAAAATGTGTTCATAGAGCACGGATGATCCACTCACTGCTTTGACAGTATCAAACGGCCTTTGTTAGAAAAGTATATTTGTAAATGGAGATCATTTAAACTGTGTTGTGGAAGTGTCACATGGAGGTAGAGGACCATTAGAGAAACGTGTACATGTGTGAAGCAGATTCGTACAAGGAAACAGAAATTATAGGACATTTACCAGAGCGTTAAAGTTGTTGACGCACCAAGAATATGACATTAACCCTGCTCTTAGCGGTGGCGTGATGAACGTGGATTTGTCACAGGGCGGTAGAGGACCATTAGAGCACTGCGTGTATGCACTATGAAGCATATCTGTGCAAGGAAACAGATAAGATATTTACCAGTGCGTTTTGACGGACAAGGGTAACACTAAATGCCCCCTCCGCTATCATGTGGGGCATAACAAAATGATGCCGAGGGGAGATAACTTGGATACTGGCGCATAGTCCTTTACTTTCGGAATACGCGTTTAGGTGTACGATACTTTTTAAATATTTTCATTATTAGCGATCTATTTTTATAGATCGGCTATATATTGGTTATCCATTGGTTTGTGAAAAAGTTTGTAACCACCCTTTTCTCATATATTCGGTAATCTACAAACGCGAAATTTGTTGTATCACTTCCAAATTACATCAACCGGATAATTTTTCATTTTTGGCCATTATCTCCGTTGAAAACTTTAAATATAGCGAAATAACACAATTTGGCTATAAATAAACGTTTTCACTACAAGAGTTCGGTAAACTAAAGTTAGGCGGTTTGCAATTTTGCTATAAATAAACACTAAAGTTAGGCGGTTTGCCTTCTAGTCCAGGGGCAATTGTAGGTATATATATATATAAGATTCCGGCACCTCGTGTTAATTTATGACACCTGGTGTTTTTATAAACTTGAATGTATAAGGTTTCCAAAACATCCGGGTGCCATTTTTTAAACCAAGTTGAAAGTCATTTCAAGGTCATTGAATTTTATGCTTGACGGAAGTCGAAAATTGCCGATATATGAGCCAATAGGTCAAGGTCCTTAACTTGGAAATTGGTGTAAGTTGTTAAAAAACATTTCTGATGGATATATTAAAGAATTTACGTAAACTACACTAATATTCAGTATATAATTATCATATTTTCAAGATGGCCGCCAAAAATCGGGTATTTATGAGATTTCGGTTGACTTGCCACATATTTGTGTAATGCTAAGCGCTTTCACCTATATTCAAAGGTTAATTCTTTCAACTGGAATAATATTGATTACATTTGACTGCCATAAGTATTGCTATGATCAGATATTAATGATAGCTAAATATAACTGGGAGAATTTGGTTGGGGAAGAAATCAACACTTCTCTCATTTTTCCCTGAGATTCCGTAACTACTAAAATGTGGACATATATTGAACCCTGATTTGATCGGTTAATAACATCATGCTCTGCATGACTTTTCATTTATATTTTTCATATTTCTCAATATGTTGTGACCGCTCATTTGAACCGTCTGAGCACGATGGTTCAAATATATACTTCATATGAGAAACAAAGAAGTTATAGCGGAATCTCTCTCAACCAACACTATGAAAACATATATATTTGATGGGGTTTCTTGGTCATTTATCTCGTATTAATGTGAGTTCATGGTTGCAAATCACACCTAGGCCAGTTTTTTTTTATTAGTTGGTTTACCGCCGACCCGATTTTTTGACAATGTGGAAAAAAATAAAAAATAAAATTTAATTTCCGATTTTTTTTTAGATTTTTTTACCTCCGATCCAAAAAAAAAAAATATTTTTTTTTTTTTTTTTTTTTGCTGTGCCGAGAAAAGTAAGTGGCGGAAACCGGATCTTAGCAGCAGCGACAAGAACAACAACCTGCGAATGGACGATTGGATATGATTTGATATATCTCCAATATGATTTGATATATCTCCATTTCAGATTGAATGCAAAAATTCAAAACCTTAACGCTCGGGTAAATGGCCTATATTTTCTGTTTTCTTGCTCCGATGTGCTTCATATTTCATGTATGCGTTCTTCCTAGGGTCCTCTACCGCCCTGCCACAAATCCACACTCGTGCCACCCCCACTGATATTCGTTTCAACTATATCGCCGCTTCGTTGTCTTGTATTTAAAATTATACCAGATACGGTATTAATATGTACGCATTACGCAACCCATTCACAGTGATCAACATTCAACAGTATGTGAATATGAAACTGAGTTGCTATGTAGAATATAAAGAAACTTGCTGAACCGACTCCCTACGTTAACCGACAAACTCTTGGTCCGAGACGATGCCGGTTAACACAAGTTTCACTCTATCACAATCACTGGCCTTTTTGTTTTTTACCGACCACAAACCGACCCAACCATGAGCCTTAAAAAGGTGAACCGACCCAACCATGTGCCTTAAAAAGGTGATTTTTATGGTGTTCGGACCGTCCGTCTGTCCGTCACACGTTCGGTTAACCACTTTGTAACAGTTTCTCAAACCGGCCATATCTTCTACATAAGTTGCTCAAGTTCTTCAATATTTCAACACATCATTCATTGGTATGTGTGCTATACCTGCCTTGTCATACTTTATATTACCTTGACCTTTTGACCTTCACAGGGCTGCTGAAAGGACTTAGCAATTTCGGTTAACCAGTTTGTCACAGTTTCTCAAACTGGCCATAGCATCTACATAAGTTGCTTAACTGCTTCAATATTTCCATACTTCATTCATTTGCATGTATGCTACACCTGCCTTGCCATACTACATATGACCTTCACCCTTTGACTTAACACTTTTGGTTCACCCGTTTGTCAGTTTCTTCAATATGCCGCCGGTGGCATCCGCGTTTGACAGACTTTTATTTATTTTTATTTTTTTTATTTCCCCGACCGACCCAACCCTGTGCCAAAAAGAATAAAAAAATTGAAAAAACTTTTTTTTATTTTTATTTTTTTCCGACCGACCGACCCGATCTCGCGGAAAAAAAATCCGTAAACCAACAAATAAAAAAAAACTGGCCCTATATGTTTTAGAACGTTCATATGTCTGATTTAAAGTGAAACATCTCTAAACTGGACACCATGGGGACCCCAGGTTGTCCAGTTTAGAGAGGTTTCACTGTATTTGGCATTTTCATCAGTAAAACTGTGCATCAGAATATAATTACATATGTAATGACTCATGTCCCTTTTTAACCCATTACATATGTAATTATATTCTGATGCACAGTTTTACTGATGAAATTTAACTCCTGAAGTGACTTGAGCAATGAGGCTTACTACATCTGTGGTCAGTCTAGCACCTTAAAATTGCTCGACAGTTGCAGCAACACCAAACAACGCACGCAATATGTTTCATGTTTAGATCAGGTTCTAGGCTGACCACAGATGTAGTAAGCCTCATTGCTCAAGTCACTTCAGGAGTTAAATTGGCTACACCTGTCAAAAGCTCATTCTCTAGTCACAGAACAGGAGCTAGACTGGCCATAATTTGGCATAAATACCATAAGCTTCATCTCTCTAGTCATAAATAAGGGGCTAGACTGGTCATAAATACCATGAGATGCAATTCTCTAGTCACAGATCAGGGGTTAAACTGGCCACAACTATCAAAATCTCATTCTATAGTAACATATCAGGAGCTACATTTGCCACAACTGTCAAAAACTCATTCGCTAGTCACAGATCAGGAGCTAGACTAGCCATAAATACTATAAGCCTCATTTCTCTAGTCACAGATCAGGAGCTAGACTAGCCATAAATACTATAAGCCTCATTTCTCTAGTCACAGATCAGGGGCTAGACTGGCCACAACTGTCATATGTCTCATTTCTCCAGTCACATATCAGGCACTAAACTAGCCTCAGATGCATTAAGCCCTATTTCTACATGGATAGTCACAAATAAAATGCTGGTGACAGATGTCGTAGGCCCAAAATATTTACATAAACAAAATATATATTCAGCCCTGGAATTAGAATAACATGACCTGGTTCCAGGTTCATACCACGCCAAAGTCACTTGGCTCCTTCCCCTAACAGTCATAGGACTAGCAATAATTGTAATACTCACATTTAAAGGTATATAACCAGACTCGACTGTCACATATAAAACTTCCAAAGACATACGTGAGGGCCAAACCAGGTCTCCGGTCGGGATTCCGGTAAGGATAAACCAAGATCATTAAATTACCCATCACATGCTCCCACCTGCCACCCACTACCTCTGAGGAACTTAGAGACAAGCAAGATAAGAGATGCTGAGAAAACAATATTTAATTCGATCCCAAAATAATGTTAATTATTGCATGTCCCAACTGTAACTATATTTGTCAGGAAGCGAGGACTTGTGGAATACTACCCCACCCACACATACCTACAGTGGCCTCCAACTCTAAATTATGGGCAATTAACCGTAACCCTTTCAACACTACAGTCCTCTATAATGGTGTTTGCAAACAGTGTAGATCCAGATGAGCCGGCTCGTGACGAGCCGTCTCATCAGGATCTGCACTTTTGCAAGTAATTTCCATATTTTTTAGAACAAAAGCATTGCCTTTTCATAAATGGATTAGTGTGAAAATCATTTTGTGACGCTTGGATTGGTCTGAAAATGAATGTATCAACATCCATTCCAGTTATTTAGGGTTGAAAGGGTTGTTATTTGACATTAACCTTGAGATTGGAGGGCCATAGAAATGTCAAATCGTGATAAAGTTAAGAAAATCAGAGAAATGCATGAATGAAATACAACTGTAATCATAATTTCCTTTGAAGGAAATAGAAATAATACTTGAGCAGGGGCTCATGGATCGGAAAACAAAATGTTAAGTTAATGTTTTACGGAAGAACGGACGGTTGGAAAGGCGAAAACTACACACCACTCAGCATACTTCGTAACCAGAGGGGTATAATAAGAAATGTTTCACAAATGTAAAGTTTTGCTATGGATGGATGGACAAATTGAGAACCAGCCTCCATTTTATCCATAGTTGGAATGTAAATGCAGTACATGTACATAAAATATATATATATTACTGTGAACACGCATGTATGGGCCAGTGCATTAGCTTTCCTACATTACTGTAGCTCATGTTCGCTGATATAGATTTTTAAAATCGGCCATATTTTCCATAAATGATCTCAATTCTGCACATGCTCCGAAATCTTTTTCCATCTTGAGAATCATTTGGGTCACAATTATGAAAAGTTATGTTATGGATTGATTGATTGATTAATTGTGTTTATCGGCCTATCAGCAGCTAATATAGGAATGAATGGCCTTTTTGTGGAATTTATCGGGGTATAAACTTGGAAAAGTCGCGGGAATACTGGACGAATGCCGGAAGGCCTTGTCCAGTATACCCGCAAATTTTCCAAGTTTATATCCCCGATAAATTCCACAAAAAGGCCATTCATTCCTTATAATTCCAGCATTTGAAATAAATTCATCAAGAAAATGTGTTTATTTTCAGTTTTCTTAAGAATTATTTTAACTGTGCATCACGGTTACGGAAAGTAGTTCGGTATGGGAGTTTACTGGGATATAAATTTTGGACAGAGACTTGCTACGGACCAATCAAATGTTAGGGAATTGTGTAAATATTTTTGTGCTGGAATTATGGTCATTTAAGACCTGGCCAACGGGTTGGACTATTCCGTATTTAACCTGTCCATAATTCGCAAAATCAGAACTCAATATTTACAGAAAATATATATTCAGCACTGAAATTAGAATATCCTGACCTGGTGCCAGGTCCATTCCACACCAGAGTCACTTAGCTCCAACCCCAAAAGTAATATGATCAGCACTAGTGATCTTATGGAATGCATGACAAATGTGATTGTGAGAAATGGGGTTTGTGGCATTTGCGGCCAGTGTAGACCCAGATCAGACTGCACATCCGTGCAGTCTGATCTGGGTCTGCACTGTTCGCCATCAAGTCTGTGAACAATCTGTCCTGCTCCTGGTAAACAGTATAGATCCTTATCAGACTGCTTACTTGTCCCAAAATGCCATAAATTCAATTTCCGCAGTCACAGTCACAAACAACTAGAACATGTGGTCTGTCGACACACTTAGGGCCCCTATATGTGATTACAAAATAAACAGACAGACGGATGGACGTACGATCAGTAGCGCAGGTAATTGTATTAATGTGGAATGATGTATAGTTACTAAGTAATGCATGTGTGCAATACGAAGATATTAGCTGAAGGCACACAGAAATTATAGACAGACAGGGTGGAACCTATGGGGCACCGCCGATTCTCGACGGGGCCCTAATAATACATGTACATGGAATGTAGACTTGATAAATGGAATGTCACTATACAAGAGATAGGAGTGGAACCTTTGAGAAATCATCCGTGTAAATCATAGACTGTGACCAGCACAACCATAGTTTGTCAGACAGACACGAGCCAAGGTTTAAAGGTACTGTGTCTCAGATGATGGCTCAGATATCAATATGAGACGAGGCGTATTATCTTTTATCTAAGATTTTTCATGAAAACTATTACAGAAACTGTGGTATTTTTTTGTAAACACGTGTACGTCGAAAGCACAGAAGTATATGTGGGTCAAAAAATGCGATAGAAAGCTAAAAATAAATTATGTTTCACAAATCAGTTTCATCACTTTCATATTTGAGATCAGGCGCCTTTAAACACTCCATGGCCATGGTAGAGGTATCTGTGGCTGCATGAACACAGAGAATACCAGGCTACTGTCTTTGATATCAAGTTTATCAGGCAAGGCTAGGAAACGAGTAGGAATTCTGAGGCTTGCCGAGGAATTCCTACCATTTCCGAGCCGAGCCTGATACACTTTATATCAAAAGACAGTAGCCTGATGATATTCTATTTATCAGGTAACATTTTATGCTTAAAATTACCACAGATGACGTCGTTATCTATGGACAGAACGCGGACTGACGTCATTCGGTAACATCGCGGTTATGATCACTCCTAGTTCTGGTTTATTTTAGACCATCACCCAAACAGATACTCATGGAGCATGTTTTATGTATAGATCTATATTTACAAGCAAATTGTCTATACACACAACCAAAGCAGGTCTCAAATGATTTAATGTTCCTTTTGTAAGCTGGGGTCCCAAATAAAGGATAGAGTTCATCACACCATCATTATTCCTCCCCCCCCCTCCCAAGCTGTTTGTAAATCCGATAAAGAAACAGTATGTGCATGTGTGCTGTACGGACTTATGTGACACATATCTCCTGTTGACCGATTTGCCGAGTGTAGACTCACTGTAGTGACCGGGGTCAGATTGTATGTTGGCACCACGTTCACACAGTTACCAATAGTCCGGCTGAAATCAGAACAGGTACAAGTTAAACATCTCAAGGAATCATTCTAAAACAATAGTTTAAAATGTACACCATGTTTTCATGTAAATCCAAAACAAGGTACAGGATTATTAAGGGACTGAAACATACTGACAGTGCATATTTATTCCACCATTGTGGTTACTGAAAAACAACTACATGTATGAGTAAACAGTTATGTGTTATATAAATAAAATACAAGGGTGTAGTCAGGGGAGGTTCAATGGGATTTTGCTTAAAGAATTACGTCTGCGATAGCTATTTTCAGAGCATGAATGCGCAGATATTATATTATGCAAATGCCCTACTAACAAAATACAGACAAGCGGCGCCAAACATATTGCAATATGCTGATTTTCAGAAATACACTTCTTAATCAGACTCAAAACTCTTTTCCCAGGAGCTATTTGTTGTAAAAACATACCCGAATGCAGCATTGGGCTTCTAGAAATCAAAATCTCCCAGGGACTGTGAAGCAACCGAAATCTGTAAGGGGTCCAGGGGCAAGCGCTGGACCCCTTACATATTTTGGTTGCGTCACAGCTGAAAGTCGAACCCCCCTTTTCAAAAATGCTGGTGACGTTCATGAAATACAATTGATTGACTGACTGCTTCGTCAGCTTCATGCGTTGAACATCCAATAACAACGCAATAAGCATGAATTTTTCCCGCTAAAAAGGCTGCCGTGGCATTATTTTACACACCGCTACAGGCCTGTAGGGGTATTACAGCTAGGTAATATACAGACAATAATGCATGGGACGGGAGAGGGAGGTGGGAACACTACATAATTACTGGAATTACTATAAACACTTTCAGCAATGAGTGTCCGGCATCCTTCCTACGGTCCAGGAGAGAATATTCATAGCCAAGATACAAATCTTTAACCCTTCCTACGCTGTTGACGGAAATTGACGTCTGCTGTTTTTCATATTTGCTTTAATTCTTAACAAAAAACTGGTTTTGACAGCACATGAGAATCGTTTCCACTGGAGACGATTCTCATGTGCTGTCAAAACCAGGTTTTTGTCGAGAAATATTGAAAATGAAACATTTCCAGCAGACGATAAAATTTAATTCAGCGTAGTAAGGGTTAAGCATGCAATGATAGTTAAGACATGCAACCCTTTTATTTTCCATAAACTGCGGTGCAACATCTCATCTCTGAAATCTCTCTATGGGTGTCCGGTTTAACCCTTCCTACGCTGTTGACGAAAATTGACGTCGGCTGTTTTTTATTTTTACTTTAATTCTTAACAAAAAATAAAACATTTCCAGCAGACGACAACATTTAATTCAGCGTAGTAAGGGTTAAAGAGCTTCCATGGTAAATTGAAATATAAGCAATGAACTGTTGACCAAACAGGCTTCCGTACAATAGTTCTGTCCTTTATTGACTCGTAAACTGGTATTCTGCCAGGATATGGCTGCACAAAGAAAGTGCTTAAAAGTATGTAAATCCTATAGAGTTGGAATTATTAAATCATGATATCATGACAGTAAGTGATATGTAATTATTATTCATTTTTTTTAATTTTTAACAAAGTAATTGCAAACCAGTGCCAGTGAGCACAAAAATTTAAACAACAGTTTAAACAATTTCTATATTTGAACGAGAACTATTTTATTATTTGGCAATGTTTGATTGAATGTAGCCCCACCCCTAACTACATTTTATTCTATTATATGATAGGCTGTTTGACACCAAAGCATGAATGTACACGTGGAAACAAGGTGCACATCTCGATAATATCCAACGGTAAGGCGTTATCTCAAGTTCCAATTACGAGGGTGTACTTCTAAAAATTGTGACTACTAGAATTGATATTGGTGAAAGAGTCACAATATGTAATTTGGGAGAAAAGCTTCAAAATGTGGTGCTTTCATTGGTTATAAACTGGGGAGAACAATAAATGGGTAGAGATGTTCAACAGGTTGTACAAACATATCACTGACAACACTTACACAAGAGCCGGACAACAGCAAGACAATATGTATGTTAAACCTCTGGTATTAGTTCTGCGGACAGCGCATGCCACATCTCGTGTTTATGGTCGGGGGTCTTCATAGTATCGAACCAGTGCTTCAGTCGCTCACCCTTGGAGTTGATGCCCAGTTGTACACCACCTGAATCACGACATTGATCCACCGATCCACTGATTTGTGTATGTCGCTGTGACACGAGAAATGGGGCTTACGGTATGTGTGACCAGGGTAACTCCTGATCAAATAGTACACTCCTGTGGCCTGATAACGATATATATTGCTTGTCAGAAACATGATGGGTGTTTCATCGATGGTATGAAACACTACCGCTGCACAATGTAAATAATACCCTGTTATACTCCGAAGAGGTGTGCCATTTATGGCAGAAGATATACCACAACAACAACAACAATATGGTGAACAGTGCAGATCCTGTCAGACTGCACGGATGCGCAGGCTGATGTGCTGCTACACTGGTGACAAAACCTATACGCCCCATTTCTCCTGTCACACAAGTGGCTGTGACTGGAGATATGTTGCTTATGATATTTGTGACAAGTCGGACTCCTGTAGCTGATTTCATCAAAATTGCAAAGTATACTTATGTTGCAAAGTATACTTTGAGGGATTAATCTTTTTTTTTTTTTTTTTTTTCCGAAATGCATTATTTCATATAGAACTAACGACTGCATATATTTGATGATTAAAAGTATGCAGAATTATTATACTGAATTTATTAAATTATCACAGCCAAAATGGCTGTGATAATGTAATAAATTCAGTATAATAAAAATTAATAACTTTATCCTTACATTGAAAATTTCTCCCTCAAAGTATACTTTGCTAGATGAGAAAACTTTGCAATATTGGTGACATAGGCCCCAGATCTAGTAGCCTGACTAGGGTCTAGAGTCCATGTTAGTAGCAGGGCAGGTGTTTCACTGACTGCATTGCATGGCAAACAGCGCAGACCCTGAACAGACTGCGTGGAGGCACAGGCTGCTCTGGCTCTACACTGGTGGCAAATGGAATCAACTATCGTGAATGGAGATCAATTAGTGATACAAGTCAAAATTACACACACCAAGTGAGCAAGGTTTCTGGGTTTCCAGTTTAGAGGAGTTCTACAGCATCATTGGTCTGATTGGTTGATTGGAGTTTTACGTCCATTCAACAGCGAGGCCATATACAGACAGGATCACGAGTGCGAGTGTAGAATCGTGGCTTACCTATAAACTCATTCCTGCCGATGTCGCGATCCCACACGGTCACCTCCAAGGTCTTCTTGGCACACTCAGAGTGGCGGATCTGGTACATGAACTCCTACAATACACGATACCTAGCTCTCATATACGCCAGGGGGCCATTTCACTAAACTTCTTACGACTAAAATGTTCGTAAGTGTAAAATTATGATAGTCTGTAAATTTCACATTAACAACGTTTTCTTGTAAACAATTATTGTATTTACATTTATTGAGCATAGGCTGCATATAAATGTAAATCCATCAATCCATCAATTGAAATTTCCAGACGATCATAAATTTGCACTTACGAAAATTTTAGTCGTACGAAGTTTAGTGAAACGGGCCCCAGTTATATTTGGCTGTGACTGGAGAAATGGGGCAGATGTGATTGACCGCTTTTGCATGACGCAACTTCCGGTCGGTAAACGCCAGCCTAGCAACAGTCGGCCATGACAGTAGGTGACCACAAAAGCGTCGCCATATTAAAAAGTGTTATCAACAGTGATATTTGTCCAACATTTTCGAACATATAATAGTTAAATCAGTGTTGTGCACATAGACGTTATTGTCGTCCGTTGTATAAATGATTTACCAGTATATATATGGCCGTTCGGTATATAATAATAATGTAGTAACAAGGCGGATTAAGCGTCCCGTTTATATATTGTCAATGAGTGTATGTACTTACATGTAGCGTAATTTCTCATTTCAGATTCACACGATTCTTCAATCAAAGGATCTAGACAAAGTCCATGGAAGATTGGATGTTTACTATATTTACCTGTATTTATATTCAGATAATATCTCCATGATAAATAATGTACTGTATGATAATGTTTTAAATTACTATGATAAATAAAAGTGTGATCAAGTATTTATCCACGCACGTGAATTTAGTGGCAAGATGATAATTGTTGTACATAGGTCAACATTAATTACAACCGTAAATGAGTTGAAATTGTTGTACGAAGGTCAACATTAATTACAACCGTAAATGAGTTGAAATTGTTGTATGAAGGTCAACATTAATTACAACCGTAAATGAGTTGAAATTGTTGTACGAAGGTCAACATTAATTACAACCGTAAATGAGTTGAAATTGTTGTATGAAGGTCAACATTAATTACAACCGTAAATGAGTTGTATTTATTTTACCTTGCTTTCTTTATCAGACCTGTGCTTTTATTGAAATGCCCTCCCCCCCCCCCCCCCCCCCCACCCCCCCCCCTCCCCCCGCACACACCGACCCCCACATGTATGTATGGTCCAAGTGACCAAGCGGGTAACAGAGTAGACACTTATCATAGCTATTGATCAGGGGGGCCGTCTGGAAATATCAATTGATGGATTTACATTTATTGAGCATAGGCTGCAGCCTATGCTCAATAAATGTAAATCAAATAATTGTTTACAAGAAAACAGTGTTAGTGTGAAATTTACAGACTATGATAATCTTGCACTTAAGAACATTTTAGACTTACGAAGTTTAGTGAAACGGTCCCCAGATGCGCAGATAAATAGCTACGATAAGTGTCTACTCTGTTACCCGCTGGTGTATGGCACCAGGTGCTATACAGTAGCGGATCCAGGATTTCACCAAGGGGGGGGGGGGGGGGCATATGGAACTTGAACGAGGTATGCTCGTTCGTCGACTGAGCGGAGCGAGGTAGTTGGCTAGGGGGGTCCGGGGGCATACCCCCCCCCCACCCCCCCCCCCCCCTGAACATTTTTTAATTGAGGAAGCCATTTCCTGCATTCTACTGCATTTTTTTCATAGCACTTCCTCAATATTTCTTTAAAAAAAAAGGGATTTCCCCCTGAATCCGCCTCTGCTATATGCTGGTCAAAATACCGTAAGATAATTCTTTTGGGTCATTATGAGGGGCCAGCCACGGGGAAAGTAGTCGCTCTAATTACCACGGGGGTGGTGTGCACTGGAAGGCCAGTGACGGAACATCACCCCGGGCAATTGCTTTAAGCTGGTGGCAACATCCGCCGTACTTATCAGAGCGATTAATAGGCCCCGGGCACTGCGACTGAGAAGTCTGTTATACGCCAAACACAGCACGTGGCTTATAGGCCCCGGGCAATGCGACTGAGAAGGTCTGTTATACGCCAAACACAGCACGTGGCTTATAGGCCCCGGGCAATTGCTTTAAGCTGGTGGCAACATCCGCCGTACTTATCAGAGCGATTAATAGGCCCCGGGCACTGCGACTGAGAAGGTCTGTTATACGCCAAACACAGCACGTGGCTTATAGGCCCCGGGCAATGCGACTGAGAAGGTCTGTTATACGCCAAACACAGCACGTGGCTTATAGGGCTTTTGTGACCAGTGTAGATCCAGATCAGAACCAGTGTAGATCCAGATCAGACCGCACAGTCCGATCAGGATCTGCCATTCCATCACTGAAACACACTAACAAACAGTCTACCGTTTTCAGACTACACGAGTGTGCTATTTGATCAAAACCTACACTGGTCACAAATCACACAAGCCCCATATCTCCAGTCACAGCCACATATCGGACCAAGATATTTATTTTTGACATCATGTCCAATAATTTTCTGTTTATTTGAAACATTTTGAAATAATTATGGCGGGTCAAACAAATAATTCATCTCGAAATTGTCAACACGAGTATGCTTAACACATATTTGCAAAGCATTGCATAATCAATGTACGAAAAGTAAAAGATATTATGTCGGCATTTTGTAAAAAAAATACCAATTTAACACTTATAATTCCTCATTTTCATGATTCTGTCGAAGGTTTTCTTGATTGAGGCACAGGACAAAATGGGTCGTGTGTTTTTATCGACCGGCAATTATCTCACGCTTACGGCGGCGGCCATTATTACTATTGAAAATTAACTTGTATTTCTATTGTGTTCATTCTTAATCACTGGATTGTTACTTTTGGATTTGCTAACAGATAGGTCCGGGCTGGGATGGGCGTGTGCCGTTGTGGTGGGTGGATTTTTCGGCTGGAATTGAGTTAACATTAGACTATTCGCTAGGGTAACTGGACCTAACGGACCCTAGACATAACGGACCCGGACATAACGGACCCGATTTCGGACGAAACGGACCCGATTTCTGGACATAACGGACCCGATTCATGGACATAACGGACCCCGTGTGGACATAACGGACCCGTATAAAACCTATCAGAAATGCTATTTTTTTTACTTTTTTTGTAGTAAACTTTTAAGAAATTATTATTTTAATGTTATTTTATGTTTTAAACTCTCTAAATTTTACGGAAAAAAGTTGTTGTTGACAAAATTTCCGGGGGGCAATTGTGGAATTCGCACATCGCAATGGCTTCCGGGCTAATTAATCCCCTCCGGATATGGCCGGATATTGCCAGTGGACTAAACTGTGTTTGACACGTTCCGATCTGCAATATTCGGTTTAATCACGTTACTTATAGAAGACAATTTAACTTTCAAAAATGAATAACATTTTAGAAGTATTTTAATAAATTTACTTTACTTCAATTTGTATAGAAACAGTAATAAAATACTATTTAAAGTTTAGTAAGAAAAATGCACAAACGCATAAAATGAAAAGTTTGTAGTGCATTAGAATTTACTCACAAAAGCCTAAAACCATAAAATCGCTAGTTGGGAGTGCTTTAGAACTAAATAATTTCCTTGAATGACAAGTTGGGAGTTCTTATATTATTAAATTATATAAACATAATTTTTTCCCGATTTGTATTTTATTTCCCAATTAACATTCCCAACTTTCATTTTCCATTAGACCAATCAATCAATATATAACAAAAATATATTAAAATAGCATTTCTGATAGGTTTTATACGGGGTCCGTTATGTCCACACGGGGTCCGCTATGTCCAGGAATCGGGTCCGTTATGTCCAGAAATCGGGTCTGTTTCGTCCGAAATCGGGTCCGTTATGTCCGGGTCCGTTATGTCCAGGGTCCGTTATGTCCATAATTCGTTGCTAGGACATTTTTTTGTTATTATTGTTATTATTGTTCATATCTCTGAACTGTGAGAAGCAGAGGTCTCTTTCCTGCATGTTGTGGCTGTTGCAGCCTCAAACTACGCATGCTTTCGGCTTGATTTATGTGTTAATGTTGCACCTGTTGTATCATGTTTGTGTATAACACAGTCGATTTAGAACGAACGGAAATGAAAAAACTATCGGATAACTTTGGTTTCGATTAAAGAACCCGGATGATAAAGCGATGAATTGTAACTAGCATCAAATAGCCCGATCAAATAGCATACTGATACTAGCGATCTATATTGCTTGTTAGAAACGTGAAGGGTGTTCCATTGGTGGAAAGACGAACAGTGCAGATCAGAACTTGATCAGACAGTGTAGATGCACAGGCTGATCTTGATCTACACCGGTCACAAAACCCATAAGCACCATTTAACATGTGGCTGTGACTGGAGAAATAGGGCTTATTGGGATTTGTGACTAGGGTAACACCTGATCAAATAGCATACTCCTGTAGCATGATAGTGATCTATATTGCTTGTTAGAAGTATGACAGATATTTCATTGATGGAACAGTAAACACATGCAATGTTATGTACTATACCCACCATGTATGGAGCTACTCCAGTTTTATAATTGGAATAGTTTACAAGTGTGGTGACTGCAGTCATAACAGTATTGTCAGATACATGTTTGAACAAGGACTATAACCAAGGAAAATAACTACTGTCTGTTTCACGTTTTGCTGCCAACACACATTTTGCTAAATAGTTTACATGCGCTGAGACAGCAAGAACTGAGGATTGTCCCGTAGCTGCTATTTTAAGAAAAATATCGTAAAAACACTGCCATTTTTGTCAGATAATCTGGAGGATCCCTGTAGGAAAATCGTTTTTCGCAATAAAATCAATATTTGATGGAATTTTTATCAAATACATGTAATTTATTTTGGGGAGGGTGAATTTTTTGTTATTGATGAAAAAGTACTTACTTTTAAATATTTTTTAGATTTAATGTGTTTAATGGCCAAATGTTCGTCGACAGCAAAATGTGGAAGAGACAGTAGTAAAGGAAGAGTAATATAACCAGAGTGCTGACAGATGGACATATAGAGATGAACAAAGCCATGCCATGTGTACATGTATAGCAATCACTGGGCCAGTGTACCTCGTGGTATTCTGGGTTCAATGTGCGCTTCTTCACGGCAGTTTTGAATTTCGTTTTCTTCTGGCTATCTGGCTTCAGGTACCTACATGTAGGACATTCAAATAACTGCTAGATGAAACAAGCCGCTGCTAGATTAAACAAAATCCGAGCTTGATGCTGTAATAACACTAAATATTTTAACACTATTTATTCCGGGAAACACATATAAATATGGTTTCCCGCAACAACGAATGTCCCAATATTTAGGGTTACAGTAGTATGGTTGTAATGGCTTATCACAATAACAATGTATTTGGATACAATTTGTTTTGGGAAACCCCTATAAAATATGGGTTCGACATTGTTGTTTCATTTTTTTTTCATATTTACCTTTCATTCACTTATACTTTTGCTGTTTCGTATTGCTGTTTTACATGCCGTTAAATGTTTATGATATTTTGGTTTATCTGGGCATCGATCGGACTCGTTTTATAAACCATGTACAAAACAATTCACATGCGCCCAGGTGTATACATACTTATTCTAGAAACACACGGGCACATACGAGACACATACACCATGTGATTTTGTACTTAAGAACATGTGCAAAATTTACGATAGTTTCTGTAAATGATGTCGAAAGTTGACGAAATGTTCATATCAAATGCGGAATAGAATTCCGCATTTGATATGAAAATTGTGTCATCTTTCGACATCATTTACGGAAACTATCACAGTTTCTGTAAATATGTTTCATGAAAAATCGCACATGTTCTTAGGCATAAAATCACATGGCGTTTCTCATATGAATTATGTATATGTACACTGTTTAGAAAGATGTTTCACGCACATACACACAATAATTAACCATGCAAGACACGCTAAAATACCCATGTTTCGGACTGTTTTAAGTAACTTACAGTTTCACGTATGGGTCGGAATACCCATTGGAATCCATGCTGGCGAGTGCAGCACAGCGGATAATGCTGACAATCAGAGCCTGCTTTGAAGTGCTATAGCGGAGAGACAGGAGGATCTTGCCACGACCACTCGACATCAGGTCATCGTCCTTATCTGTCTACAAAGTAACACACACACGTAGATCTCATGACCAAACATTCAAACTGACACAGTGTCGTATATATAATTATACTAGATATTGTCATGGGATTTTTTTCTGTCACGTTTCTTTGACCACACATAGAAACCGACACATATTTAGAGGTTAGGTTAGTGTTATTTTATATAGAGCTTAACAGACAAGGCTAGGAAACGCGGAGGAATTTCTCAGCTCATTCCTATCATTTCTATTTATCAGATAATGTTTTATGATAGATGGTGGGACAAAATATCATGGTTTTTGTTGAAGAATGCAGACTTATTTATTATTATTAGTTCCTATTTCCTGCCTACAAGGTAACACATGTATATGCGGTGACCACATAATAGACACAGACACACGTACACGTACATGTTTACCTACTATGATAAAGTTTATCAGGCAAGGCTTGGAAACAAATAGGAATTATTTACTTCCCATTTCACTACAAGTCCATAAACTTGTACTAAACACTCATTTCTTTAATTTCAAATTTCCTAATACATTGGGATTATAAATACTGTATTCCTAAATTTACTTACTGGGTGCTGGCTCTCAAGCATGACATTAAAGGATCGGGTCTGGTTATGTTTCAGGCGTTTCAGTGGGACGCGCGACTCCCCAATGAAGTCGTAACCAAACGCGTCTTCATCCAGCACAGCCAACCTGGAAGACATAAAATACATAATATGACTGTGACTGGAGAAATGGGGCTTATGTGTTTTGCGACCAGTGTAGATCTAGATCAGCATGTGCATCCGAACAGTCTGATCAGGATCTGCACTGTTCGCCATTCCATCAATGACACACCTTTCATGCTTCTAACAAGCAAGATAGATTGTTATCGGGCTATACGAGTGTGCCATTTGATCAGGAGCTACACTGGTCATAAGCCGCATTTCTCCAGTCACAGCCACATATATATTATAGACTGTCGCTGGGGAAATGAAGTTTATTGTATGTGTCTTAACTCTCTGCATGCTGGGAAATTTGTGTGCATTAAATTGTTCAAAAATAGCAGATGACAATTCATTACATTTTCTTTTATTTCTCCTTATAAATGTCATGAATATGTCTTGGAATTTCATTAGAATAGAGGACACAATTCTAATGAAATTTCAAGACATATTTACAGAGAGAAATAAAACATATACCCTACGCATAATTCGTTTGGCAGATATTTTCGCCGCTAGCATGCAAAGAGTTAAGTTCCAAGTCTGTGATTGAAGAAATGAGGCTTATGGTATTGGACAAATACCATAAGCTCCATTTCTCCAATCACAGACCAGTAAATAGATCAGTCTCCAATAGCATTTGTGACTGTGGCTCGAGAAACAGGGCTTATAACTGGTCTGTGGCTGGAGAAGTGGGCTTATGGCATTTGTGACCAGTCTAGCTCCTGGCATGTGGTTGCAGAAATGGGGCTTATGGCATTTGTGACCAGTCTAGCTCCTGGCATGTGGTTGCAGAAATGGGGCTTATGGTATTTGTAACCTGGTATGTGGCTAGTCTAGCACAAAGCTAGTTGCATTTTTCTGATTTGTGCTTTGTTTATAACATAACAAGACAAAGTATACACATAACCATCACGTCTATGTGTTATTCACATGTGCCCAATAACAGTAACACTAACCCTCACTACGATGGAGACGGAAATTGTCGCCTGCTGTTTTTCATTTTTGCCTTAATTCTTAAAAAATAAATAAAATGGTTTTGACAGAACAAGAGAATCGTCTCTAGTGGAGAAGATTCTCATGTGCTGTCAAAACAGGTTTTTGTCGAGAAATATTGAAACAAAAACATTTTTGGCAGACAACAAAATTTAATTCAGCGTAATAAGAGATAACCTTTGAACCCTAAATACCATAAAGCCAACATTTGTAAACACTGTAGATCCAGACAAGATGGCTCGTTACTTAACAAGCCGTCTCATCTGGATCTAGTGTTTGTCATTATTATTAAGATGTTGAAACAATATTCCTGTTATTTATTAATGGAATAGTCCAAAATTAATATGGAACAGACCATGTTATATACTTGGGGGTGACAGGGTTACCTGAGAGTTTGCCTGAGCATGTCGGACTGGGTGACACCGTAGTATGTCAAGGTCTCGTTCCACTCCGGGTTCAGTGTCTTGTGGATCGTCTTTGTTCGCTTCTTTGTTGACTGTAAATCAGGCGCGGATCCAGGATTTCGGGTTAGGGGGGGTGTAACTATTTTGCAATACTTGACTATATTATCGAACGAGCATAGCTCGTTCGATAATATAGTCAAGTATTGCAAAATAGTTGAGATAGCACTAGGGGGGTCCGGCATTCACCCCCGGAAAATTTTGGAAATCTACATCGCATTTCCTGCGTTCTGGCGCATTTTGGAGCAACAATATTGACACTGTCACAGTATGTTTAGACATGATTTTTGATTGAAAACGTTTAAATTTTGAAACAATAAGAAAATGACCGAAAAATGCATGTAATACATGGCAGTTGGCATGAAACGTGCCTTGTAACTTGTAAAAAATCTTTACTAGGCAAATTTTAGGTGGGGAGCGTGCGCCGGGTCCGCCCCCGCCCCCCCCCCCCCCCCGCCCCCCCCCCCCTGAATCCGCCCATGTCAATGGTCATGAATAGAGGGACACATTAAATGGTCTAACAGAGACAAGTAATGAGTAGAGTAAATTGTACAATAATATTGTGTGAAAAGCACAAGTAATCACAAGATGTCTGCTCAGAGCATACACTATTCACCCTTCAGTGACTGACATAACCGCTGCGACTGTAAGATGTACAAATGTTACAAACATTGCAAGGTTTATTGTATCATAATTCAAGCACAAAAATATTTACACAATTCCCTAACATTTGATTGGTCCGTAGCAAGTCTCTGTCCAGAATTTATATCCCAGTAAACTCCATGCCAAACTACTTTCCGTAACCGTCAGGCGTAGTTAAAAGAATTCTTAAGAAAACGGAAAATAAACACATTTTCTTGATGAATTTATTTCAAATGCTGGAATTATAAGGAATGAATGGCCTTTTTGTGGAATTTATCGGGGATATAAACTTGGAAAAGTCGCGGGAATACTGGACGAGGCCTTCCGGCCTTCGTCCAGTATTCCCGCGACTTTTCCAAGTTTATACCCCAATAAATTCCACAAAAAGGCCATTCATTCCTATATTAACCAATAGGATAAAAAGAAACAATTGGCGATAAAAAATTACAATTTTCGAAAAAAAATAAAATATATATATTATTTTTTTTCGAAAATTGTTATTTTTTATCACCAATTGTTTATTTTTATCGCCAATTGCGAAAGTGGCTTTTCCAAGTTTATACCCCGATAAATTCCACAAAAAGGCCATTCATTCCTATACACCACCCCATGTACCTTGTTGGCGCCCGGCAACAGATGCAGCTTCACATACGGGTCTGAGAGGCCGTTCGAATCCATTGCTTTCAACCCCTGCAAATACAATATCATAATATAACTATGGTGATCCAGTAGTAATAACACAATCATGAAGGCACAGCTATATGAAGCATCACCTTCTCTAGCGTACACTTATGAAAAGTGAATGGGTTTAATGTCCCAGCAACAGCTAAGGTCATATAGAGACAGTTTAAAGCCTCTAAATGAATCTTTAAACAGTTAATGCTTACTTCAACCCAACCAAGTAACCTTGGTATTGAGGAACATCTGAGCATTGCACTTACATTATGCAATATGAAGAAGTTGAGTGAAGGAAAACAGAAGTTGACATTACCTCAATGTTTTGTTAGTTTAAGTTTGTGGATGTCAAACCTCGTACGACTGCCACATGCGACTGCTATCGAAGGGTTGCACTTGACATACCCTGGCACTTTAAAACTTTCAACACCACAGGCCATGTATAGTGGTATTTGGAAAACGTGTAGATCCAGGATCTGCACTTTTTGCAAGTAATTTTCATATTTTTGAGAACAAAAACACCCCCTTTTCATAAATGGACTATTCTGAAAATCATTTTATGACGATTGGATTGGTTGCAAATTGAACATAACAAAATCCATTCCAGTTACTTAGGGGTGAAAAGGTTAAAATACCTCCTACCGCAGCCAGTTTTGCCCCCATCCCCCGTATGTCAACAGTACGTACCCTGGCCCGAGCAATGGAGCAGTGTAGAGCCTGGCTGAGTGTGTCATACAACAGAGAGTACTCCAGACATCCCAGCGACGCTGTAAACACAGGACATATACTCTGTTTCACGAAAGCTGCCCAAATTTTGCGGCCATATAAACAATTCAAAAACATTTATTTTTTTGATAGTATTAAATTAAAGGAAAATTTAAGAATGAGCCTTCTTTTTAAATTAGTGAAATTTGGTCAAATATTGATTTTATTGCGTACAATTTCCCCATGTTAAATCCCCATAGACATCTTCACGGAGAGTGAAGATGTCTATGGGGATTTAACATGGGGAAATTTTTTTAATTTCAGAAATACTGGACCGATTTTCAAAATTTAACTTTTGTTTTCTTAGTTATATCATTTCCAAGCTATCTAGGTAGGTTTCGGAGTCAATTTCCAAAATATTTTGTTTTTTGACTCCTCCCACAAGTCCTCTACCTCTTTTTCCCCCATGTTAAATTCCCATAGAGAAATCAATTTTTTGTAATAAAACCAATATTTGACCAATTTTTTTTTATAGGTGTAGGTGGGGGTGGGGGACAGGGAGGGGGTGGGTAGGGTTGGATGATGGGTGGAGTGCCTACATTGGGAATGGGATTTCCAGAGTATGCTTTTGTCCAATCATCCACTACTTGCACACAAGAAATCAGTAACACTGATGGATGTACCCCTCAAAAACTTTAACGCAAATTTTTCTAAGTCATTTGACCTTGATAATAGGGGCAGCAAGGGTGAGCTACATGATGAAAATATGGATGATGACAAATAAGTCAAACCTGTGAATAAAGGCCAGCCATGAGAAGTTAAAACTCTGGCCTTTGTTCACAGGTGGTCTTTATTTGCAGGTCATTTATATAGTAATTATGCCATTTGACAACAATATTGTGGCCTTTACAGTCAGGTGATCGCTATTCGGAGGTGGATTGTAATGACAAGGTTTCAAGCTAATCCGACGATAACAGAGAAAGTAGGTGGCTGAAAATTTTAATCCACATCTCGGACAGAAAAATGAACAATTTTTTCTTGTAAACAATTATTGGATTTACATTTATTGAGCATGTAAATCCATCAATTGAAATTTCCAGACGATCCTAAATTTGCACTTATGGACATTTTAGTCGTACAAAGTTTAGCGAAATGGGCCCCAGATGAACAGATGGACAGGGTAATGGCAGTATGTACCTCGAAATTGTTTTCAGGGTACATAAAATTGTTGCTGTTCAGTTTCAGACATTTCCTTGCATCTTGTTTTTAAATTGTGTTAATTTGATATTTGGTGTGGAAACAGACACTGCACCCCCGCCCCACCCACCCCAAATAATTTAAACACTCCTATGTGTAAGAGAAATGTTGTGGCTGTGACAGGAGAAATTGGGCTTATGGCATTTGTGACCAGTCTAGCATGTGCTATTTTAGCACAATTATACAGCCTGTAAGTACATGTATCTCTATTCTGTTTGCTTGAAGAATGACAGGCTGACGGATGGCGAAGAGTGAACAGCATTCGCACAGGCTCGTTTGGGTCTACACTGGTCACACATGCCATAAGGCCATGCCAACATTTTTTCTCAGTTAAGCGTTCACCCAGATGTTCAAAACCTACTTACATATCCGGTAGAAACAAACAAGGCCTTGAAAAAATAATAAGAAAACGTACACTTTTATTAAACTTATTATTATTAATATTAAGTGTAAATTCATGAACAGATTTAAAACTTAGACAAGTCCTAAATCAATTTTCATATTAGTTCACCAGTAAATAGTGTAAAATAGCATACATAGTTTGTTTGTTTTTTCATAGAACCACTCTCAAATCCTACCTGCACGCGGACGCTTAACAGAGAAAGAACTTTGTATGGCCGAAGCCCAATGTCTCCAGATAAAACCACAAATGTACCCCTGCCACCAAAAAGAGGCTTACGACCTTTGCGATCAGAGTAGTGTCTGATCTAGTCATGAAAGGTAATGACTGGAGATATGGGTGTATTGTCTCATCGACCAGTGTAAGACCACAATCATGGGTGATGCCGGAAAAATGCACATCCGTATGAACATAGTGACCTCGACCTTGGGTGTTGGGATGTGGAAAGCAGGCGCAACTAAGCCGGGAAGCAAATCTTTAGCAAAATGGCTATTTTACTCGGATACATGTTGGTACTTGGCAATTTAGATTAGAACAGGAACATGCCAATATTCTAGTTGCAAGCACAGGTGGAACCGACGCAAAAAAAAAAGCCCATTACAAAAAATCCATTACCCCACCCACTTGGTCTCATACAGTACTATCTTCTATCTTACATTTTTTTGTGTCACAGGTCCGAGTCTTCCATCTGTGGTTGCAAGATGTATATACAGTTACCCATCACCAAAGCAATATATGTGTATAATCCTGTACATGAGGAGCAGCATAGCAACAGCGCACGTGCAATATACAGATACGATGGTACAAAGTACGCCAGTATTAATGTAAGCTGTTAAATTAAATGGTGGCTATATGATGCACCAAATTTGAAAGTGCCAGTCACTTTTGACTAGGAGACACCCAATTATTATCGCTTCTGCCAGGCACCAGGCAGTTGGTAGCATTAAATTTAACTAATGTAGCTGGTGGCTCACCGACAGGCCATATCTGTCTTAGCAGCTAGTGGCTAGAACCATCGAGATTCCAGTTGCGAAGCAGATGCCCTATCCATTTGGCCACAGCGACTTACACTCAGTAAAGTTTGTTTGGTTATTGGTGTTTAACGGCCTATCAACAGCTAAGGTCATGCAAGGCCGGGCAAATGGATTCTATCCAGTTTTAACCTGCTGCATTGGGGGGGAAATCCCAAAATCAGAACAGAATATTTACATCGAGAAAAATAAAAATTCAGCCCTGAAATTAGAATAACCCGACCTAGTGTCAGGTCCATACCACACCAAAGTCACTTGGCCCCTTTCAGGTCATCCACAACATAAGAATTGGCGGAGTGATGTTATGTTGTCGAGTTAAAACTATTAGCAACATGATGTCAAACCAATAAATTCCGCCTTTTACGTATGATTTTCCAAGTTTAGTATACTATTTATAAGACTGGGGGCCATTTCACCCAACTACATACACATGTACAACAAAATAATTTGTACAAGGATATTTATGTCAACACAGGCAACTGCACGGTACCTATATGCAGACGTTCAATGGATGTGAAGAAATCCACTAATTACATGTATTTCCAAATATTAGTTGTTGGAATGAAGTTTAGTGAAATCGGGCCTGTACAGAGAACATTTGATTATGCAACCTGCAGATCTATACCTTGGTACATGCATTAACCCTTACACCGCTATCTTAATGTTTTTTGTCGTACTAAGGGAATTTACATAGTTTCATAGTTTAATAAGCTATTTAGAAGACTCGTCTACATATAAGATGTATACATGTCTAACCTCCGTTCTCGCTATCAGGGGATGACGGTGGGCTGTCACCCGTGGATGAACTCGCGCTGTACTTCGTGAACGCCCGGTCAATATCCGCCTCCTCCGGTCGCTGACCGCTTGACCGCCCCAGTGGCTGGGTCTGGAACTCCCGCGAAGCTATGGAGCTATGTCGACTGAAGTCTGCGGAGTAGGTCACGAAATACAACCAGGCACCAGAGATACAGATATTTTATTTATTGGTGTTTACAGTAAAGGCCTATCAACAGCTAAGGTCATTTAAGGCCGGGCCAACAGGTTTGATCCCGTATATAACCTGCTGCATTGGGGGGAAAATCCCAAAATCATTACGGAATGTATTTACATAGAAAAAAAATAACCTGATCTGGTGCCAGGTCCAGAGATACAGAGAACATTTGATTATGCAACCTGCAGATCTATACCTTGGTACATGCATTAACCCTTACACCGCTATCTTAATGTTTTTTGTCGTCTGTTGTTTATATATATTCTATTTTCCATTTTTATCATCCAAAACATGCTTTGACAGCAGTTTAGAATAATTTACAACATGCTTTGACAGCACTTCAGAATCATTTCCATTGGAAATGATTCTGAAGTGCTGTCAAACCATGTGTTTTATTGAGAAATAAGGCAAGATATAAAAGCAATAGCAAACGACAAAGGTGTTACTAACGTACGCATACACGTACATACATGGACTGAATGCCAAACCAGGTCTCCGGTCGAGATTCGGACGAAAATTCCGATTGTTAAATTACCCATCGAATGTTCCCAGCCAACCACCACAAGACACCATTGAATAAACTGACCTGGTGCCACCCTTGGAAGTTAAAATCATTTTAATATTGGCCGCCAACGACACCAATCCTTTGTGACCATGACCTTGGGCAGTCGGACGTGGGTTGTATGCAAAACAAAGCACCATCCCATGACACACATTGTGGCCAAATATTATCAAAATCAGTAAAAGTTATTGAAAAATGAAAGGTGTATGCACGTACATATATGGACTAACGCTATTTATCCCGTCAACACAGTGCGTATGTGCCGTGAAACACGGTGCCGTGAAACATTTTTGATATCCTGTCAATACGACCTAAGCACCGCGTATGAATTTAGGCGGTGACTGGGGTTACTTTTTTGCATTTTAAAGCCATTTGTAGGTGTTGACGGGATAAATAGAATAGTAGGTTAGTGAGCCTTGCCAGATATTTCTCCCATTCACGGCACTAACCTACTATTCTCTATATCTCCTCTTGCCTATTGGTGAGGGGATAATCAAGATAATACATCCAATAAGAGCATGTATATTAATTGATAAATGTGTTATGGGTTATCAAATTAACACATAAATCCAGCATATATTGTTATAAATCTTCAAATTTTGATTTAACCCGTTTCATGTTGAATGTATGCATCTTTTCATTTCATTGAAATAAAACTTAATAGTTTTTGTATTTCTCACCAAAAATCTGTTTTTACCTCTCAGTTGAACGGTTTAACTGAGTGGTAACTACATTTATTTTTAGAAATAAAGAAAAACAAATTGTTAGTCAATTTTGATACAGATGAAACAAAACAGTATTCACCATCAAATGTGTTGAAGATTAGCACACGTTACTAAGAGGTATATCAATTAATTCACCACATGGGGGAAAAATAGGGAGCAGTATGAAAATATTATAGGAATGAATGGCCTTTTTGTGGAATTTACCAGGTATAAACTTGGAAAAGTCGCGGGAATACTGGACGAAGGCCAGAAGGCCTCGTCCAGTATTCCAGCGACTTTTCCAAGTTTATATCCCCGATAAATTCTACAAAAAGGCCATTCATTCCTTATAATTCCAGCATTTGAAATAAATTCATCAAGAAAATGTGTTTATTTTCCGTTTTCTTAAGAATTATTTTAACTGCGCCTCACGGTTACGGAAAGTTGTTTGGCGTGGGAGTTTACTGGGATATAAATTTTGGACAGAGACTTGCTACAGGCCAATCAAATGTTAGGGAATTGTGTAAATATTTTTGTGCTGGAATTATGAAGAAAAAAAACTATTTTCTTTGAATGTATATGATGTGACCACTTATTGAACTCGACAAGACAGTTCAAATGAATAACATCACACACTTTTATGGTGAAAAACAAAATAAGCATATGTTTTCCCTATGTGATGGGTTACAGGCATGTACGCAAGAATATATATAGGGGGGTGTGTTATCGATGGATAACGCAATTTCAATTCCATTCAATCCTTCATAAAGATTCAGAGACATAAGGCACACATATACATGCACCTGAAAACGTACGATTGTAACAGCTTTGACGAAAAATTAGAAATGTTGTGAGGGAAAAAAGGTTAGCTGCTGGTGTGTTATTTATACCATACAGCCATGTTAGTTGATGACGTTATCCGACTATACTTCTCAGGTCCTTTGATTATAAAACTTTTAACCCTTAGAAGGCGGGAACCGAAAATCGTCGTCTGCTGTTGTTTCTTATTTTGTATTTTCACTAAATAAAAACATGGTTTGGCAGCATTTTAGAATCATTTCCAATGGAAATGATTCTAAAATGCTGTCAAAGCATGTTTTTGATAAGAAAAATAGAAAATAAAACATAAACAACAGACGACAAATTTTAATTCAGCACTGTAAGGGTTAAGCAGTACTCATATTTGCAAACAGGAAACTTACTGACCAAGACTGAGTTGTGCTCTGTCTCGGTCAATCCAATCACAGGTGGAAGACTCGGACCTATGACACAAAAAAAAATGCCCAATAAAAAAATCTATTACCCCACCCACTTGGGTCTCATACAGTACTATCTTCTATTATAGAAGATAGTACTGTATGATACCAAGTGGGTGGGGTAATTGATTTTTTGTAATGGGCATTTTTTTGTGTCACAGGTCTGAGTCTACTACCTGTGAATCCAATTACCTCATTTCAAGGACAAACTTGGAGAATGCTCTAACAAGGTTTTATAATCACTGGCCCAGGGGGCCGTTTCACTGAACTTCTTACGACTAAAATGTTCGTAAGTGCAAATTTAGGATCGTCTGGAAATATCAATTGATGGATTTACATGTATTGAGCATAGGCTGCATATGCTCAATAAATGTAAATCCAATAATTGTTTACAAGAAAACATTGTTAATGTGAAATTTACAGACTATCATAATTTTGCACTTACGAACATTTTAGTCGTACAAAGTTTAGTGAAACGGCCCCCTGGTGTATGTAATACTTGTTATATGTGGCTGTGACTGGATAAATGGGGCTTATGGGATTTGTGACCATTGTAGCACCTGATCAAATAGCACACTCCTGTAGCTTGATAATGATCTATATTGCTTGTCAGAAGCACGACGGCTGTTTCATTGATGGAATCGCGAACTGTGTAGATCCTGATCAAATAGCACACTCATGTAGCTTGATAATGATCTATATTGCTTGTCAGAAGCACGACAGCTGTTTTATTGATGGAATGGCAAACTGTGTAGATCCTCATCAAATAGCACACTCCTGTAGCTTGATAATGATCTGCATTGCTTGTTACAAGCACGACGGCTGTTTCATTGATGGAATGGCAAACTGTGTAGATCCTGATCAGACTGTGCAAATCAACAGTCTGATCTAGATCTACACTGGTTGACAAACCCTATTTCTCCAGTCACAGCAAAGTATTAACATTTTTACGAGTTACATATTAAGTAGGTCACATTCACAAATATTATATAGGGTATATTTATTATACCATACATGTAAATCTCCGGAGTTTTCTGTGCCAGCTGGGTCTAGTTTTAACATGAACTGAAACAAGACAGAGGCAATACAAAAATACAAAACACATCAACTTACTACATAGAGAATACCAGGCTAGTGTCTTTTGATATCAAGTTTATCAGGCAAGGCTAGGAAACGCGTAGGAATTCCGAGGATTGCCGAGGAATTCCTACCGTTTCTGAGCCGAGCCTGATAAACTTGATATCAAAGACACTAGCCTGGTATTCTATTTATCAGGTAACGTTTTATGCTCGAAAATGACATTAGATGACGTCGTATTCTATGGACAGAACGCGGACTTGTTTACGTTGCGTCATTACACTGACGTCATTCGGTAACGTCATGTGACGTCATCCGACCAATGGAACGTCAGTTTCCACTTCGTTGTAACCCGGATGTTTGTATCAGGTCAATGCCTGATACAACACTATGTTATCAGTCAGTACGTATTCGGTCAATACAGGGCAGGTTACCTGATAAATGTACATGTATATGGTGGCAATAAAATGTGACAGAGGTATATCAATGTTCACAAATTGGTCACCAATAGAAAGTTAAAGTGAATGGGTTTAACGTCCCAGCAACAGCTAAGGTCATATAGAGACGGGGCCAAAGTCTCATCGGACAGACACTTGGGATGGAAATACTATGAAAATATTTTTAATGTCTAAGGCTACGGCGAGGTTTGAACCCACAACCTCTGGATTGGAAGTCAGGTGTTCTAACCTCTTGCCCATAACCCAACCCTGGTCACCAATAGAGCATCGGCCCTGCTTGAAGCCCATTGATCAGTTTGGCTCAAAATACGGATGGACAGATGGATGGAACTTCAAGAGCAGGCAACAACCCCATGCTATTGCATAGGGTGAATACAAATGTGAAATGCTTTATCTATATGTGATTTTGTACCTACGGACATCTGCGTAATTTCAGGAAATACGTTTACAAACTTTACAATATTTTACGTAAGTGGATTCAGAAGTTGACACAACTTTCAGATTATAATTCCGAATATACTCTGAAAACTTTGTCAACTTTTGACTTTATTTATAAAAAATATTGTAAATTTTGTAAACGTATTTAATGAAATTACGCAGATGTCTGAAGGTACAAAATCACATGGCGTGTCTCATATATCATCCCAGTGGTGTTTGACCAACATCGGCTCAGTAGTTTGGAATAATAAGATATTTGAAAATGCTAACGGATGACAGACATAAGTGCGACAAACAAAATTACTTAGGTGTGTATATTGGAGGCCCGCTTTTTTTAATTAATTCGTTCCCACGAATTTGTTCCCTCAATTTAACAATTTGTTCCCTCGAATTAACAATTCGTTCCCATGATATAATAATTTGTTCCCATGAATTAACAATTCGTTCCTGTGGGAACGAATTGTTATTTTGCGGGAACAATTGTTAAATTCAGGGAACAAATTGTTAATTTGTGGGAACAAATTGTTAATTTGTGGGAACAAATTGTTATTTTGTGGGAACAAAGAATTGTTACATCGTGGGAACGAATTGTTAATTCGTGGGAACGAATTAATAAAAAAACACATTTCCGCTGCGGGGCTCCGTATATTACAGATTGCTGGTCTTTATAGGCAAATGCTACTCCCATCCCCGGGAATTATAGACAGAAATTTAATTGCGACATGTGGGAATTTGTAATCTAATTAAATACTCGCAGTAAAGATCAAAGTTAAACCACAAGTGTGTATATTGTTGGCACGTTAACAAATGAGGCTGGTTGAATTTGCTAACACAAACAAATTATACACAGGAGTCAAATGTGTTGAAAGGCGAACGAACACACAACGATGTATTACCCAACGATATATTACCACGGATATGCCCCAGATATGCGTCATAAAATTGATATTACTTGGTGTCAAAATCGGTACATTTACACTGTTTATACCGGATTGGCATTATTTTCGGACCGAATTTTAAGGATAGTTTGCAAATCTCAATCGGTCTGAGATTTCAAAATTCGGTCCAGAACCGATAAACTGAAAACTTTAGAAGCCCTGCATGATGAGTGTTGGTCCGGTGGCCAGTGAAAGAAACACAACAGCGTCAATATTACTCGGTAAAAAACACTTTATTCGTGCACAATATGACTAGAAGTGACTAACAGTTACACAAGACACACATAACAGTTCTACACGTGAACCTTGTAGCTCAGGTACAGGCAAATTGATCGTCGGTTACCCAGTTAATACATACTAAAGATATTTATACAATTTTTTTCTGATGAAAAATATTTTTTCTTTATTTTACATCAGAAGTATATGTGGTGACCACCATTTGAATCGTCTCATTGAGACGGTTCAAATGAGTGGTCACAACATATATATTGTTTAATAAATAAAAAAAATTAATAGAAAATATTTCAAATATTTGTATACATATACGTGTATATATATTCCAAATGTAAAGCATTAACCATATCAATACAACGACCTCTATATCCTAATGTTTGTGTGGATAGATCTGTGAGCATCAGGGTCTGCACTGTTTGTGGATATTATCAGATAATGAAACCAATTGGCCGTTATGGAACGCCAAATCTACATAAACTCAAATATATATTGCTAGCAACAAATATTTGGAGCTAGCAATAAATATTTGGAGAGCTCTCGAAATCAATTAATGATATCTCGAAATCAATTAATGATATCTCGAAATCATTTGGAGAGCTCTCGAAATCATTTGGAGCGAGCAATATAACATTTGATTTGGAGAGCTCTCTAAATCATTTGGAGCTATCTCTAAATCATTTGGAGAGCTCTCGAAATCATTTGGAGAGCTCTCGAAATCAATTAATGATATCTCAAAATCATTTAGAGAGCTCTCGAAATCATTTGTAGCGAGCATTATATAACTTGATTTCGAGAGCTCTCCAAATCAAAGCTATATAATGCTCGCTACAAATGATTTCGAGAGCTCTCTAAATGATTTCGAGATATCATTATTTGATTTCGAGAGCTCTCCAAATCATTTCGAGAGCTCTCCAAATCATTTAGAGATAGCTCCAAATCATTTAGAGAGCTCTCCAAATCAAGTTATATAATGCTCGCTGCAAATGATTTCGAGAGCTCTCTAAATGATTTCGTGATATCATTAATTGATTTCGAGAGCTCTCCAAATGATTTCGAGAGCTCTCCAAATGATTTAGAGATAGCTCCAAATGATTTAGAGAGCTCTCCAAATGATTTAGAGATAGCTCCAAATGATTTAGAGAGCTCTCCAAATCAAAGTTATATAATGCTCGCTACAAATGATTTCGAGAGCTCTTTAAATGATTTCGAGATATCATTAATTGATTTCGAGAGCTCTCCAAATGATTTAGAGAGCTCTCCAAATCAAATTTTATATAATGCTCGCTCCAAATGATTTCGAGAGCTCTCCAAATGATTTCGAGATATCATTAATTGATTTCGAGAGCTCTGCAAATGATTTCGAGAGCTCTCCAAATATTTATTGCTAGCTCCAAATATTTGTTGCTAGCAATATATATTTGAGTTTATGTAGATTTGGCGTTCCATAGGCCGTAGACCATATGTCGACCCCTACAAAAAAATTCATAGTCCCAGGCTGTATTGATGCTGTCAGGGTTAGAGAGACACAATGTTCCATGGAATGAACTACAGATGATGCTAAACAAGCATATGGAGCTGTAAAGAAAAAGGTACTTAAAAACTTTGACGATAATGTTTTAAAAACGTTGAACACAAATTTCAATTTTGACCTTGTCCTTGTGCATGCGATCTCACCCCTTTTTGATCAATTAAATAGTTAACCCTTTGAACCCGACAACATGCTATAGCGGGGTTTGCAAACAGTGCAGAACCAGATGAGCCGGCTTGTAACGAGCCGTCTCATCAGGATCTGAACTTTTTGCAAGTATTTTTTATATATTTTCATATTTTCACATCCCATTTTTATAAATGGACTAATCTTAACATCAGTTTGTGACGGTTGGATTGGTTGCAAAAATAACGTATCAAAATCCATTCCAGTTTTAGGGGTGAAAGAGTTAACCTCTATAATCCCACTCCAGTGGTGTTGAGAAATGATACGGGTATATGCAACAAGCCATGTGATTTTGTACCCAAGAAGATGTGTGATTTTTCATTAACTTCCGATGTCATTTATGGGAAATATCACAGTTTCTGTAAATATTTTTTTATGAAAAATCACACATTTTCTTAGGTACAAAATGAAATGGCTTGTTTCATATATTTAGAGCTAATTGCCCGCTGGCCAATATGTAACTATCAAATATCTTCTATGATAAGATGATAACACAATAATATTCACAAGTCAATTCAAAGAAAAGTGAAAGAGCTTAATGACTCAGCAACAGCTAAGGTCATATAGAGATGGGACCTTGGTTTTAAGTCTGATAGGAAAGACCAGTGTAATAGTCTCCCAGCAACAGCTAAGGTCATATAGAGATGGGATCTTGGTTTTAAGTCTGATAGGAAATACCAGTGTAATAGTCTCCCAGCAACAGCTAAGGTCATATAGAGATGGGACCTTGGTTTTAAGGTCTGATAGGAAAGACCAGTGTAATAGTCTCCCAGCAACAGCTAAGGTCATATAGAGATGGGACCTTGGTTTTAAGTCTGATAGGAAAGACCAGTGTAATAGTCTCCCAGCAACAGCTAAGGTCATATAGAGACGGGGCCTTGGTTTTAAGTCTGATAAGGAAAGACCAGTGTAATAGTCTCCCAGCAACAGCTAAGAAGGTCATATAGAGACGGGACCTTGGTTTTAAGTCTGATAGGAAATACCAGTGTAATATTCTCCCAGCAACAGCTAAGGTCATATAGAGATGGGACCTTGGTTTTAAGTGCTCGATAGGAAAGACCAGTGTAATATCTCCCAGCAACAGCTAAGATCATATAGAGATGGGACCTTGGTTTTAAGTCTGATAGGAAAGACCAGTGTAATAGTCTCCCAGCAACAGCTAAGGTCATATAGAGATGGGACCTTGGTTTTAAGTCTGATAGGAAATACCAGTGTAATAGTCTCCCAGCAACAGCTAAGGTCATATAGAGATGGGACCTTGGTTTTAAAAGTCTGATAGAAATACCAGTGTAATAGTCTCCCAGCAACAGCTAAGGTCATATAGAGATGGGACCTTGGTTTTAAGTCTGATATGAAAGACCAGTGTAATAGTCTCCCAGCAACAGCTAAGGTCATATAGAGATGGGACCTTGGTTTTAAGTTTGATAGGAAATACCAGTGTAATAGTCTCCCAGCAACAGCTAAGGTCATATAGAGATGGGACCTTGATTTTAAGTCTGATAGGAAAGACCAGTGTAATAGTCTCCCAGCAACAGCTAAGGTCATATAGAGATGGGACCTTGGTTTTAAGTCTGATAGGAAAGACCAGTGTAATAGTCTCCCAGCAACAACTAAGGTCATATAGAGACGGGGCCTTGGTTTTAAGTCTGATAGGAAAGACCAGTGTAATAGTCTCCCAGCAACAGCTAAGGTCATATAGAGACGGGACCTTGGTTTTAAGTCTGATAGGAAAGACCAGTGTAATAGTCTCCCAGCAACAGCTGAGGTCATATAGAGACGGGATCTTGGTTTTAAGTCTGATAGGAAATACCAGTGTAATAGTCTCCCAGCAACAGCTGAGGTCATATAGAGATGGGACCTTGGTTTTAAGTCTGATAGGAAATACCAGTGTAATAGTCTCCCAGCAACAGCTGAGGTCATATAGAGATGGGACCTTGGTTTTAAGTCTGATAGGAAATACCAGTGTAATAGTCTCCCAGCAACAGCTAAGGTCATATAGAGATGGGACCTTGGTTTTAAGTCTGATAGGAAAGACCAGTGTAATAGTCTCCCAGCAACAGCTAAGGTCATATAGAGACGGGGCCTTGGTTTTAAGTCTGATAGGAAAGACCAGTGTAATAGTCTCCCAGCAACAACTAAGGTCATATAGAGACGGGGCCTTGGTTTTAAGTCTGATAGGAAAGACCAGTGTAATATTCTCCCAGCAACAGCTAAGGTCATATAGAGATGGGACCTTGGTTTTAAGTCTGATAGGAAAGACCAGTGTAATAGTCTCCCAGCAACAGCTAAGATCATATAGAGATGGGACCTTGGTTTTAAGTCTGATAGGAAAGACCAGTGTAATAGTCTCCCAGCAACAGCTAAGGTCATATAGAGATGGGACCTTGGTTTTAAGTCTGATAGGAAAGACCAGTGTAATAGTCTCCCAGCAACAGCTAAGATCATATAGAGATGGGACCTTGGTTTTAAGTCTGATAGGAAAGACCAGTGTAATAGTCTCCCAGCAACAGCTAAGGTCATATAGAGATGGGGCCTTGGTTTTAAGTCTGATAGGAAAGACCAGTGTAATAGTCTCCCAGCAACAGCTAAGGTCATATAGATGGGACCTTGGTTTTAAGTCTGATAGGAAATACCAGTGTAATAGTCTCCCAGCAACAGCTAAGGTCATATAGAGATGGGACCTTGGTTTTAAGTCTGATATGAAAGACCAGTGTAAATAGTCTCCCACAACAGCTAGGTCATATAGAGATGGACCTTGGTTTTAAGTTTGATAGGAAATACCAGTGTAGTTCCCCTCCCAACAACAGCTAAGGTCATATAGATGGGACCTTGGTTTTAAGTCTGATAGGAAAGACCAGTGTAATAGTCTCCCAGCAACAGCTATGGTCATATAGAGATGGGGCCTTGGTTTTAAGTCTGATAGGAAAGACCTGTGTAATAGTCTCCCAGCAACAGCTAAGGTCATATAGAGATGGGACCTTGGTTTTAAGTCTGATAGGAAAGACCAGTGTAATAGTCTCCCAGCAACAACTAAGGTCATATAGAGACGGGGCCTTGGTTTTAAGTCTGATAGGAAAGACCAGTGTAATAGTCTCCCAGCAACAGCTAAGGTCATATAGAGATGGGACCTTGGTTTTAAGTCTGATAGGAAAGACCAGTGTAATAAGACCAGTGTAATTGGGACCTTGGTTTTAAGTCTGATAGGAAAGACCAGTGTAATAAGACCAGTGTAATAGTCTCCCAGCAACAGCTAAGGTCATATAGAGATGGGATCTTGGTTTTAAGTCTGATAGGAAATACCAGTGTAATAGTCTCCCAGCAACAGCTAAGGTCATATAGAGATGGGACCTTGGTTTTAAGTCTGATAGGAAATACCACCAGTGTAATAGTCTCCCAGCAACAGCTAAGGTCATATAGAGATGGAACCTTGGTTTTAAGTCTGATAGGAAAGACCAGTGTAATAGTCTCCCAGCAACAGCTAAGGTCATATAGAGATGGGACCTTGGTTTTAAGTCTGATAGGAAATACCAGTGTAATAGTCTCCCAGCAACAGCTAAGGTCATATAGAGATGGGACCTTGGTTTTAAGTCTGATAGGAAAGACCAGTGTAATAGTCTCCCAGCAACAGCTAAGGTCATATAGAGACGGGGCCTTGGTTTTAAGTCTGATAGGAAAGACCAGTGTAATAGTCTCCCAGCAACAGCTAAGGTCATATAGAGATGGGACCTTGGTTTTAAGTCTGATAGGAAATACCAGTGTAATAGTCTCCCAGCAACAGCTAAGGTCATATAGAGATGGGACCTTGGTTTTAAGTCTGATAGGAAAGACCAGTGTAATAGTCTCCCAGCAACAGCTAAGATTCATAGAGATGGGACCTTGGTTTTAAGTCTGATAGGAAAGACCCAGTGTAATAGTCTCCCAGCAACAGCTAAGGTCATATAGAGATGGGACCCTTGTTTTAAGTCTGTTAGGAAATACCAGTGTAATAGTCTCCCAGCAACAGCTAAGGTCATATAGAGATGAGACCTTGGTTTTAAGTCTGATAGGAAATACCAGTGTAATAGTCTCCCAGCAACAGCTAAGGTCATATAGAGATGGGACCTTGGTTTTAAGTCTGATATGAAATACCAGTGTAATAGTCTCCCAGCAACAGCTAAGGTCATATAGAGATGGGACCTTGGTTTTTTTAAGTCTGATAGGAAAGACCAGTGTAATAGTCTCCCAGCAACAGCTAAGGTCATATAGAGATGGGACCTTGGTTTTAAGTTTGATAGGAAATACCAGTGTAATAGTCTCCCAGCAACAGCTAAGGTCATATAGAGATGGGACCTTGGTTTTAAGTCTGATAGGAAAGACCAGTGTAATAGTCTCCCAGAACAGCTATGTCATATTAGAGATGGGGCCTTGGTTTTAAGTCTGATAGGAAAGACCAGTGTAATAGTCTCCCAGCAACAGCTAAAGTCATATAGAGATGGGACCTTGGGTTTAAGTCTGATAGGAAAGACCAGTGTAATAGTCTCCCAGCAACAGCTAAGGTCATATAGAGATGGGACCTTGGTTTTAAGTCTGATAGGAAAGACCAGTGTAATAGTCTCCCAGCAACAGCTAAGGTCATACAGAGATGGGACCTTGGTTTTAAGCCTGATAGGAAAGACCAGTGTTATGAGTGTAATAGTCTCCCAGCAACAGCTAAGGTCATATAGAGATGGGGCCTTGGTTTTAAGTCCGATAGGAAAGACCAGTGTAATAGTCTCCCAGCAACAGCTAAGGTCATATAGAGATGGGGCCTTGGTTTTAAGTCTGATAGGAAAGACCAGTGTAATAGTCTCCCAGCAACAGCTAAGGTCATGTAGAGATGGGACCTTGGTTTTAAGTCTGATAGGAAAGACCAGTGTAATAGTCTCCCAGCAACAGCTAAGGTCATGTAGAGATGGGGCCTTGGTTTTAAGTCTGATAGGAAAGACCAGTGTAATAGTCTCCCAGCAACAGCTAAGGTCATATAGAGATGGGGCCTTGGTTTTAAGTCTGATAGGAAAGACCAGTGTAATAGTCTCCCAGCAACAGCTAAGGTCATATAGAGATGGGACCTTGGTTTTAAGTCTGATAGGAAAGACCAGTGTAATAGTCTCCCAGCAACAGCTAAGGTCATATAGAGATGAGACCTTGATTTTAAGTCTGATAGGAAAGACCAGTGTAATAGTCTCCCAGCAACAGCTAAGGTTATATAGAGATGGAACCTTAGTGTCTAGTCTCATCCAACAGATGATACACCAAATCCATGTATTAAAACACACACGCACATCACAGAAAAACATCACAAAAAGTATCTGTACTGCAATGATTCAATGCAGGATTGCATTTTGCTGAGCAAATATAGATCATAATACATGCAGTAGCATACATGTAGCATATACATAAGCCTGTACTACATGCATTCACTACAGTAGCATATACCACATGCATTAGCACAGTAGCATATACATACGCCTGTACACATGCAGTCAGCATACATGTAGCATATACATACGCCTGTACACATGCAGTTCAGCATATAGTAGCATTCAACATACGCTGTACACATGCAGTTCAGCATACTGTAGCATATACATACGCTGTACACATGCACTTCAGCATACAGTAGCATATATACGCCTGTACACATGCAGTTCAGATACATGTAGCATATACATACGCCTGTACACATGCAGTTCAGCATACATGTAGCATATACATACGCCTGTACACATGCAGTTCAGCATACATGTAGCATATACATACGCCTGTACACATGCAGTTCAGCTTACATGTAGCATATACATACGCCTGTACACATGCAGTTCACATTACATGTACACATGCAGTTCACCTTACATGTAGCATATACATACGCCTGTACAAGCATATGAACAAACACAACCAATTCATCTAGAATATCCGAGATATTATGAGACACATTGCCTTTAAAACCAGAACCCAATTTCCCAGTTTCATTCCTTCTCTGTGTAAAAACACTCAGAATATCAAAGTTTCTGAATTATGAAAACTAAATTCTTCTCAGAGTTTTTTTGTTCGCTTTCCATGTAATTAAATATCTTAAAACCTTAGAGTCTTCAGAATTAATCTTAAATATTGACACCTTCGCCATTCTGAGACAAATGGTGCCAAAATATGCAAACAGTGTTTTCTTTTGTGAGATAATGATCCACACATATCAGATGAATAATATCGGCGATTGTTTGTTTGTTTGTTTATTTGTTTGTTTGTTTGTTTGTTTGTTTATTATAGGAATGAATGGCCTTTTTGTGGAATTTATCGGGGTATAAACTTGGAAGGCCTCGTCCAGTATTCCCGCGACTTTTCAAAGTTTATATCCCCGATAAATTCCACAAAAAGGCCATTCATTCCTTATAATTCCAGCATTTGAAATAAATTCATCAAGAAAATGTGTTTATTTTCCGTTTTCTTAAGAATTATTTTAACTGCGCATCACGGTTACGGAAAGTAGTTCAGTGTGGGAGTTTACTGGGATATAAATTTTGGACAGAGACTTGCTACGGGCCAATCAAATGTTAGGGAATTGTGTAAACATTTTTGTGCTGGAATTATTGGTGTTTAACGGCCAATCAACAGCAAATGGGTTCGATCCCATTTTAACCTGCAGCATTGGGGGGAAAACCCAAAATCAGAATGGCATATTTACATCGAGAAAAACTATCTTCAGCCCTGAAATTAGAATAACCGGACCTGTAGCCTATTTCACAACATTGCAAAGTATACTTTTCTAGCAAAGTATACTTTGAGGGAGAAATTTTCAATTTTAGGATAAATTTATTAATTTTTATTATACTGAATTTATTACATTATCACAGCCATTTTGGCTGTGATAATGTAATAAATTCAGTATATTAATTCTGAACACTTTTAATCATCAAATATATGCAGTCATTAGTTCTATATGAAATAATGCATTTCGGGAAAAATAAATGATTACTCCCTCAAAGTATACTTTGCTAGAAAAGTATACTTTGCAATGTTGGTGAAATCGTCTACTGGTGTTATAAGTGTGATGTCACAGACAACAGCTTTCTCAAATAAAACATATTTAGCCAGATTTAGTCGCCTGGGCCCAGTTGCTCAAAACATCCGTTAGCTTAACGGACTGTTAAATCCTTAACGGACTGTTAAATCCTTAACTGAATGGTTAAAATCTCAGTTTTGGACTGTTAAATCCTTAACTGAATGGTTAAAATCTCTGTTAAAACAGAGATTTTAACCATTCAGTTAAGGATTTAACAGTCCGTTAAGCTAACAGATGTTTTGAACAACCGGGCCCTGATTGATATTTGCCGACTTCACATGTTTTACGGATATCCAGTATACTGGAGGTTCCATCGAAGCAGATTTCTGTGTGGTTATTAACCCTTAGACCACTACTCACAACAATTGTCGTCTGCTGTTGCTTTTATATCTTGCCTTATTTCTCAATAAACACATGGTTCGACAGCACTTCAGAACCATTTCCAATGGAAATGATTCTGAAGTGCTGTCAATGCATGTTGTAAATTATTCTAAAGTGCTGTCAAAGCATGTTTTTGATGATAAAAATGGAAAATAGAAAATAAACAGCAGATGACAAAAAAAATAAGATAGCGGTTTAAGGGTTAATAAGGATAGAGATGGAAACACTATGTACAAATCATGTTTATCCCATTTTATCCATATATAGAATGTAAATTGTATACGTACGTTATTATTTCCAAATGTTATCCAATTCCACCGATATCAGTGTTTAGCTTTGGACTAACTAATACACATATAAAGCTAGTGAATTTGATTTGCTACCGACGCTTTTATTTTGTGATAACATTGGCTTAATTAAATTCAACCCCTGTATTGCATACTATATTTCATAATACCCTTAAATCAAGTGAGACAAGCCATGTGATTGTGTATCTAAGACGATGTGTCCAATTTTTCATGTAAATTATTTACAAAAGAAATGTGATATTTTTTCGTAAATGACATCAAAAGTTGCGGAATTCTCAGAGAAAATGCAGAATGGAATTCCGCACTTGCTGTGACAATTTTGTCATCAATTACGAAAAATGCAGTAAATTCTGTAAATACATGTACAGTCAAACCTCTGGCCTCTGAATAAAGACCACCTGTGAACAAAGGCCAGATTTGTTACTTCCCATGGTTGGCCTTTATTCACAGGTTTCACTGTACAGTCAAACCTCTGGCCTTTGTTCACAGGGGCATTTGTTTGGTAATTTAGTAATTGGGAAAACAGAAGCATGGCGGTTATTATAGGGTTAACTGTATTGTAATTTTCAAATTTGCGGCGTATATCAGAAAATGATAGGTCGGAAAATATGTTTAATGGCGTCGCCATTAAACATGTTTTCTGACCTATCATTTTCTGATATACGCCGCAAATTTCAAAATTACAATGCGGTTAACCTATTTCTAATGCACTCCTTTACTACTGGCATAGGAATACATATTGAAATAATTTGCGACCGTTCATCAACAATGATATACCTGTAATGTATGACCATCAGCCAATTAGATTGCGCGATATTTATAGAGTGCATTAGAAACACAGGTAATTGCTACCGTATTCTGAGGTTTTTTTCTTGAAAAATCGAACATCTCATTACATACAAAATCAAATGGCTCACCTCAAAAGTTGTTGCTGCAAACTAAATCCTGTCCATGAACTTCGAGATGAAGCAATTAGCAGTAATATGTTGCTAGTAATGGTTTTCTCAACTAGTCACCAATCATTATTTAGTTGTTAGTAGTCTGCGAGTTCACTGTGGCGAATTATGTGACGAAAAATGGTGGCGATATCAAAATAGTTGCCTAGATCCGCGAAATACAATGAGATAAACCATTTTAGGTTACAGGTTGTATTTTACCAGTAGCCGATTCCATCAAAATTGCAAAGTATACTTATCTAGCAAAGTATACTTTGAGGGAGTAATCTTTTATTTTTTCCGAAATGCATTACATTCTATTTCATATAGAACTAACGACGGCGACTGCATATATTTGATGATTAAAAGTATGCAGAATTATTATACTGAATTTATTACATTATCACAGCCAAAATGGCTGTGATAATTTAATAAATTCAGTATAATAAAAATTTATCTTTAAATTGGAAATTTCTCTCTCAAAGTATACTTTGCTAGATAAGTATATGTACTTTGCAATGTTTGTGAAATAGGCAACAGATATAACCTATGGGATGTCTGCTTTAATACAGAACATGCTGCTATATACAGTTTTCCTGAGAGATGTGTAGTTTCTTCACACACCCAGGATACACATACTGTGTACACGCCACTTTTATCAATCTTTAACACATACTTTTTTAATATTTACACAAAGCATGAAACTCTCTATACAAGTAAATATATCAGCATGCTCAGCATTAAATCACACATTCCACAGACTCCATCAAATGAAACACACCATGCGATTTTGTACCTTTGGACATCTGTGTAATTTCATCAAATAAGTTTACAAAATTTACAATATTTCCCGTAAATGGCTTCATGAGTTGATAATATTTTCAGAGTACATGCGGAATTATATTCTGCATGCACTCTGAAAGTTTTGTCAACTTTTGATTTTATTTATGAAAAATATTGTAAATTTTGTAAACATACATGTATTTAATTAATTTATGCAGATGTCCGAAGGTACAAAATCACATGGCGTGTCTCAAATGAAACATGTGGTTATGACTGGAGAAACTGGGCTTACAGGATTATGGGATTTGTGACCAGTGTAACTCCTGATCAAATAGCACTCCCATGTAGCCTGATAATGATCTATATTGCTCGGTACGACGGGTCTTACATTGATGGAATGGCGAACAGTGCAAATCCTAATGCTGAGGCTGATCTGGAGCTACACTGGTTGCAAAACCCATAAGCCCCATTCCTCCAATCATGGTAACATATAACAAAGAAAATAAAACAATTTACCCCATATTATAGACGGTCCTTGAAAAATATTTTGATATGGCCTCCATATTTTAATCATGTGACTAATCCCACAAGGAGTTGAAGTTAGAAGCGAAGTATAGTTAGACCAACCATAAAATATCTGTGTTTCCAATCCTGCACACCAACCTTGGTAGGCCAATCAATGTTTGTTTATTTGCTAGGTTATTGGTGTTTAATGGCTTATCAACAGCTATGGTCATGTAAGGTCGGGCTAACAGGTTCGATCCCGTTTTAACCTGTTGCATTGGGGGAAAATTCAAAATCAGAAAGGAATATTTACATTGAGAAAAAATATATTCAGCCCTGAAATTAGAATAACCTGACCTGGTGCCATGCCATCAAACTGTGTGACGTTGAACAATTAACCCTTACTCGGGAGAATTTAAATTTGTTGTTATTACTGTTTAATATGTTGTCTAAGTGTTGTCAAACCATCTTTTATTTACAATGACGACAAAATATAAAATAACAATAACGTCAGATGACAATTTACATTTCCAGCATTCCAAGTGATAATTTGGAGACCGGTCTCATGAATTGTTTGTTACGAGCATGGGTCTTGAGAGAATACGACATTTGTTCATTTGAACCACTCTTGTTGTCCAAAGATTGCGCAATCGCTAATCAATTGCACAAAATATACATTTAACCCGTCATAGGCCGGATAGAATTGCAGTTGTATGAAAACTGGGATAATATTTTTCCGCTGTTTTCTCTATTTTGGTTCAAAAGTATTTGTTGTTACCACACACATGAACCATCTCGTCGAGACGGTTCATATGAGTGGTAACAACATATACATTTAAGGAGAAAAATAATCAGATTTTGTTCTATACAAAATATTGAATCCATAGACTTCAGTGGATTAACAAGCATAATTTAGATGGTTTTGACGAAACGTAATTTAGATGGTTTTGACAAAGAGTAAATTTACTGGCATTATTTTAGTGTTTGTCCTTTTGGTGGCAGCAGGATATGAAACCAGGAATATTTTATGTTTTGTCGCAGTTGGTTATTGAGTGGCAGTTAGTTGAAGAGTATTAGTAGCTAGCGACCGACTCTAGGCTGGTCAATAGTGACGCAATCTACACGTCAATAGTGGCGCGATCTAGAATCGCGGTGGTGGTGCTGGTGCACGGAAGGGTGTCCCGACTGCTGACCGCTATATCCAGACTGCTGACCGCTATATCCGGACTGCTGACCGCCATGTCCGGACTGCTGACCGCCATGTCCGGACTGGTGGCCAGAGTGGCCGGAGGAGTGGTGACGGGAGGAGGGTACAGACCCATAACCTGGCAACACAGACCCGTAACCTGGCAACAGAAACAGAACAAACACAGGGTCAAAGGTTAGTGGGAGCCAGCTCATTCTGAAGATGTCATTTTTTATTTACATAAAAAAATCTAGTCTCAACTCAGAGATATATGTAGTGAACACCATTTTGTACCATCACATTACTACAGTTTCAATGAGTGCTCACAACATATATCTATATAGAAATAAAAACAAACTATTTTCAACACAGGGAGTCTGCGTTAATTCTTTAGTTAAAGCATGAGGTATTTCTTTCTTATTGTATCGTATATGCTATGACCACCATTACACCATTACACCATTACACCCTTCACCATTAGAACCATCTCACTCAAATGACTGGTCAGAACATATACTTTTAATGCATACGGAAAACATAGATATTTTTAGGCATTTTAGTTATGAATATATCCAAATTTTGAATGTGGTAGGTTAGCTGATTGCATATCAAAGTTTCCCTGCCAATGCAGACACAGAAACAACCAGAATAGTATCATGGATACCCTGTTTATCAAGTGAGGCTAACAAATGTGTAGGCTTGTCGAGGAATTCCTAGTTATTTTAGCCACAATTGGTAAACTTGATATGACCGAAAGACATAAGACTGGTACTAAAGATAACCCTTCATGCTTTTAACCCTTAAAAGGCGGGAACTGAAAACTGTCACCTGCTATTGTTTCATATTTAGTCCTATTTCTTCATAAAACATGGCTGCTAAACCATGTTTTTGTTGAGAAATATGGAAAATATAAAATAATCAGCAGACGACAAAATGTAATTCAGCATTGTAAGAGATAAATAAGCATGTATATACAGCGCTCCAGATAAGGAATTAGTAATTGAGTATTGTTACTCCATCATTTCTGAAGCAATTGGGTATTTCAAAATTTTAATTGGGTACTATAAAATCACACTACTGTTTACACATCAACAGACAGCAATTATTGAATAGTTTGTTTCGAAATGAAAACATGTCTTGGCATGTCCAAGGAGACAATTCTAATGAAATACCAAGATGTGTTTTCATGGAAAAATAAGAAAAATATGCTATATTTGTGGTCTGTTTATTGTTTTCTGCAGCATGATAAAGGTACCACAATTGTTCTCATTGCTTTCTGATACTCACTACTTCTGATTTCAATTGGGGTTTTGGCCATTTTAATTGGGTATTTACGCAAATACGCAGCTTATCTGGAGCATGTATATAATATTGCTATCAGTGGAAGTAACGCAGACTTGTTTATTGCACACAATTCAGTGTGTGTCCTAATTTGAATTTGACAAAAAGAAATCTTTTGAAAATTTGTTGCTGACAAATGAACTGACTCGGAAAGCAGATCAGGGTCAAGCAGGCGTTTGTACACGAGGAGAAGAATTCATGCACACACGAGACATACACAACACATGGCAGATGGTAACACCGTGACGCCACATTGGGTTTCCATGGAAACGTCACAATCATAGACAACTGGCAAAAACACAAGTTAACCCCTAAAAAGCGGGAACTGAAAATTGTCGTCTGCTGCTTCACATTTTGTCTTTTCTCTAAGGCCTAAAAATATATGTTTGTTTCCGGTTACCCGACCCCATCTAGATTTTCCCGCTGACACTAAACTTTTAGGGAAAAGAAGAAAAAAAGAGTAATCATGTTATGTTGATTTAAATATGTTTCCATGTCAACATAATTGTTTAGCATACACCATATAAACTTAAATAGTTAGCCATGACAATTACATGTACTACTCTAAATTGGGCGTGGATCTGATGTTGATAGAAGACAAAAACTTTTTAAAAAATAAAAACTTTTTCCTACCTCCCTACCTATTACTTTTTTGAGCGTAATAGGAAACGAACAATATTATTTTGTGCCTAAATAAATCATGGTTTGGCAGCATTTTAGAATCATTTCCATTGGATATGATTATAAATTGCTGTCAAAGCATGTTTTTGATGAAGAAAGCTGGAAACAAAAAATAAACAGCAATGGACAAATTTAATTCAGCATTGTAAGGGTTAACGCGCAACTCCATGTGTTAGCGATAAGACATATTTGGCCCATTGAAATACAGTACCAATTTATTGCATATTTTTTTCTGAATTCTTTTTTGAAAATCAACTATATTTGTGCGTTTGATTTCAAACATTGACACAAGTTTGTGAGTACAATTGCGACATGTGCTCAGAAATGCTGTTGCCTTTCATTCAATGCACAAAATAAATAAATAAATATTGATGAAAACGGGCGAAAAGTCATTGTTCAACCTTCAACCTTTCCATATACAGTACATTTTCACACTGTACTAGTGAACGGTGTCAGACCTTGAACAAAAACAACAAGAGTACTGAATGTCACAATCTACGCCCCGACAAGGCAAGGTCAGTTATGTGAAAAACTTGACCAACATATGGGTGGGCTATGGAACGAAAATATGTATGGTGATGTACAAGAATATGAAGTTTCAAAAAGTTTTTGGTGTTTTTTTTTTGTCAAAATAAAATCCAGATAAACGCGAGTTGTACATGTATGTACAGTGCATGAATTCTCCACCACGGAACAAGTAAAGTAGAGCAGTATATACCATCTAATCAGAGTCTACAGTGATTATAGGAATGAATGGCATTTTTGTGGAATTTATCGGGGTATAAACTTGGGAAAAGTCGTGGGAATACTGGACGAGGTCTTCCGGCCTTCGTCCAGTATTCCCGCGACTTTTCCAAGTTTATATCCCCGATAAATTAAACAAAAATGCCATTCATTCCTTATAATTCCAGCATTTGAAATAAATTCATCAAGAAAATGTGTTTATTTTCCGTTTTCTTAAGAATTATTTTAACTGCGCCTCACGGTTAAGGAAAGTAGTTCGGCGTGGGAGTTTACTGGGATATAAATTTTGGACAGAGACTTGCTACGGGCCAATCAAATGTTAGGGAATTGTGTAAATATTTTTGTGCTGGAATTATTAATGGAATAATCATCACGAAAAGTTGATATCAACTGTATAAGAGGTGAATGAGTTAGGTGCTCTGTACTCTAATTAGAATGGCCCTGTATCAGGGATTCCGCTGGGGAAAAAAAAAATCGCCACTTCAAAAAAAATAAAACAATTGGCGATAAAAAATTACAATTTTCGAAAAAAAAAAAAAAAAAATATATAATTTTTTTCCAAAATTGTAATTTAGCCAATTGTTTATTTGTATCGCCAATTGCGGAAGTGGCGATCGCCAGCGGAATCCCTGCTGTATATGTTACTTGTTACCACTACAGTTGGTTATTTAGATTAGCTAATCCTTCCACTGCTGAATTAAAAATTGTCGTCTGCTGTTTACTTTTTATTTTCATTGAGATGAAGACAAAATATAAAATAACAGCAGACGACATTTTATAAGGGTTAATTCTGAAGCTAGATGTGTCAGTAAGATAGAGCAGATAGGATACCAACCATTTGGTCAATGATGTGAATCCTAAGACTGTGACCTTGACCTTGGCAGAAGTGAAGGTCACATGTGAGTCACAGAAAGGTGGATAACCATCATAGGAATACATGTGTGAAATACATGTAGGAACAATTTCTGTGCCAGGAAACAGAAATAATAAGAAATACCTCACTGTTAAATTTTGTGAAGTCCGTAACCATGACATTGGGCTTAGCAGGTTAGAGGGTCATGGGTTTATCATAGAATGATAGAGAACGATCAGAGAAATAGATGTGTGAAATATTGAGAGCTTCATGAAAAGAAACAGAAAGCGAGAGTACATGTACCGGTATTACTTAGTAACCAATATAATAAATTAGTAGCTAAGAGAACTAGCAAATGTTGCCTGTCGATGCACTTAGGTGCTCCTATTTGAGAAACTGTTACAAAACCTTTCAAATAAATAAACAGACAGACGGACGGACGGACGGACGATCAGTATATAGCGAGGGTAATTGTATTATGTGTGAATGTGGAAGGATGAATCATTACTTAGTAATGCATGTGTGCAATATGAACATATTACCTGAAGGCAAACAGAAATTATAAATGATTTGAGAAACTCTTACAAAAACTTTCAAATACATAAACAAACAGACAGATGGATGTACGATCAGCAGTGAGGGTAATTGTATTAATATGGCATGATGTATAGGACTATAGGTACTTAGTAATGCATGTGTGCAATATGAACATATTAGCTGAAGGAAAACAGAAATTATCGGTGATTTGAGAAACTCTTACAATTTTTTTCAAATAAATAAACAGACAGACGGACGGACGTACGATCAGTAGCAAGGGTAATTGTATTAATGTGAAAGGATGTATCATTACTAAGTAATGCATGTGGGCAATATGAAGATATTAGCTGAAGGCAAACAGAAATTATAGGTGGTTTGAGAAACTCTTACAACAACTTTCAAAAAAATAAACAGACATACAGATAGACAGGCATTCAGACGGACAGACAGACAGGCAGACGGACAGACAGACAGACAGGGCAAAACCTATAGGGCACCGCCGATTCTCAGCGGGGCCCTAATTAATTAGTAGCCAAGAGAATTGTAAAAATAGTAGCAAAGAGTATTAATTAGTAGCCAAGATAATTAGAAGCCAAGAGAAATAATTAGTAGCCAAGAGTATCAATTAGTAGACACAGAATGTGGGCAGAGGCTGGCGAACACCCCCACCCCAATACCCCATCCTCCCTCATAATCTCATTGTTCTGTGGCAAATCTCTCAATACTGTAACTCTTTCTATCAACACTTTGACATTAACCCTTACTACGCTGAATTAATTTTTGTCGTCTGTTGGAAATGTTTTATTTTCAATATTTCTTGATAAAAACCTGTTTTGAAAGCGCATGAGAATCATCTCCACTTGAGACGATTCTCATGTGCTGCCAAAACAGTTTTTTTGTTAAGAATTAAGGCAAAAATAATAAACAGCAGACGGCAATTTTCGTCTCCCGCATAGTGAGGGTTAATCAACTTTGCCTAGTGCAATGTATACACAGATGGTATTAAAAAATAATATAATGGTCCAGGTACACTTATACATCAATTCTATATATATGTATACAGGAAAACATTCCAAACCAGACACCAAATTGTCAAATTATGTCCATCGTAGCTGTCACTAATTAGTAAACAAACTGAGTGGAGTGGTTAAAAAGTAATTACGATTGAACCCCTGTGAAGTGGTGACCTCCAAATTTTTTATTTTTTTCGTCATAATTAAATTTACAACCAGGTAAAGTTATTAAGAAAATGAAAGTATCTTAATTGTTCTTTTTTGTTTAATTCTAATCAAAAGTATACATTGTGACCTACATTTGAACCATCGCAACAAGCTGGTTCAACTGGTGGTTACAATGTAAATCTTTGAAAAGAAATGAGGAAAATATTTCAATTCTTCTAAAAGCAAAATACTGTCTCTTCAGGAGTCAATTTGCCAAGTAATTTCTTTATCAGATATGTACCACAGGTGGAAGACTCGGACCATTACCCCACCCACTTGTACAGTACCATCTTCTATATAGAAGATTACTTGATTGTGCAAAACTCTCCAGTACAATAATGTACTGATGATCTCATAAATTACTATTTGGAGCTTCTTACTTAGAACTATTAAATACTAATACGATAACTAACAATGTAGAATGTGTATTTTTCTCTTCAAAACTCCTTCATTCTCAGTATTTCCTTACACAAGTACAACCATGAATTTTTGACTATTTTATTAGTGCCTATTAGTATATTTATTTACTTACACCATTGGATTTGGTGAAAATGTGTGTCTTGTATATTTAACCTGAAACAGAACTCAAATTCTCACTCATCAAACAATTTGCTGTCACCATAGAAGAAGGTGCATGATCACGTGGTTACAACAACAACAACGATTACTGGAACTTCCAGCAGCGCCTCCGATTCAAAGTACGTATTCTATTATATTGTCCTTATTATGTAATGGATTTTAATGAAATATGGAGCATCAAAGGCGTCTTGTTAAGCTGCATTTGGTGGTCTCAGTACTTTGGCTTAAACTTCTATCATCTTTGCGAAGAATCAGTTTCCGTGTTTACTGTCAATACTGACACGGAAATCTGTTGCATATTAAGGAAAATATCAAATAATATTTACTTTTGAGTGGGCACGCTTCAACACTTTCAGACATTGTTGTTGTTGTGGTACCAATGTGATCATGCACCTTGTAGAACCGAGTAACTGGGTGTCTTGCAAATATAACCAGTCTACTTAAGTATCTCAGCAAATTCAATGGAGACACACCATGTGATTTTATACCTAAGAACATGGTGCTATATTTTCTGTAAATGACGTTGAAAGATGATGAAATTTGACGTCCTTTACGGAAACTGTCGTAAATCTTGTAAATATTTTTCATGAGATAATGCACATGTTCTTAGGTACAAAATCACATGGCGTGCCTCAATTATGAAATCCATTTTGCCATAACGGGTACACACGGGTATACCATACATATACATGTACGTAGTAGACGCTGGCCTACAATGAACACAGTACAGGCAAACCATCACCAGATACCATGACAACCGTCACCATGGATACATCACACAAGAAAGATAAAATCCACACCCCTAGCAAGCAGACACTAGCGTTGCTATGGTAACCTACCTCCGACACTGTCATTGTCTGTCTCGTCCTGCAGGTCATCACCACGGCTACTCTCCGTGGCACTGAGTTGACCTTGACCGTAGGTGGCGCTGGTGATACTGGACTTGCTGTCCCGCAGGTGGCTCGGGTAGAGTTGACCGCTCTGGGTGCTTCCTATACTGATTGCATCACTCTCCGCTACAACATTGATTGGTTGATTGGCTGGTTGTTTGGTTGATTTATTAATTGATTGGTTGGTTGAGTGATTGATTTACTGAATGAAAATTGATTGATTGATTGATTGTTACTTAATGTCTTAATATCTAACTCTTAAAAGGCGAGAACCAAATATTCTTGTATGTTGATTTGTTTCATATTTGTCCTATTTTGTAATAAAACATGATTTGCATGTTTTTATCGATAAAAAATGAAAATGAGCAAGAAAATGCACACAAATGCCCCCAGTGGCAGATTGGACCCACAGATAAACGGACGGACACAAGTTCAAACACTGTATGCCTCCCTTCTCTACCGAGACTGGGTGCATAAAAATAAGACATTAGACAATATTATTTGATTCAGCATTGTAATAGTTAACAATACTGTCATACGAATCACCAACTGACAGAAGAGACAGTATGGTATGTGAAGCCTATTGAGTAAATGCCGAACAGACCCTGACAGCATGGATACACAGGAGAAACAGGCTGACCTGTGACTACAGAGGCTGCAAACACCATAAGGTGCCTTTTCCCGGTCCAAGGCCCATATACGGATGGTTAATTGCATAGAACCAGTCTCAATTGCAAATTCAGTATTCCCAGGTGCCATAGATAACACAAAACAATCCCCTTATGCACCTTCACACCAAGCAGGGTCTACTCCTGAAAGCAGAATCAGTGCTGTATGTGGCCACTTTCACCATGGATACCACACCAGAACTTGAAAACCTGGATTGGAGTGGCATCTGTTGACATTGATGTAAAATCACCTTTATTTTGAAGGCAATAGATTTTTTTTTCAATTGGGAAGTTTGTCCGAAAACAGGGAAAACACAATTACATGGCTGTATTTGTGATTGTGACTGGAGAAATGGGGCTTATGGGTTTTACGACCAGTGTACAGCCAGATCAGACTGTGCATCCGCACAGTCTGATCAGGATCTACACTGTTCGCCATTCCAGTAATGAAACACCCGTCATGCTTCTAACAAGCGATATAGATCTTTATCAGGCTACAGGAGTCAAATCCCATAAGCTCAATTTCTCCAGTCACAGTCATATGTTCCATTGTTACCTGACCCAGCTCTGGCCTTCTGTTTGCCAATACTGACGTCATCGTCCGAACTCTCCTCTGATTCATGGTCACTGCTGTCGCCGTAACTCACTGGAAAACAAACACAAGCCACAGTGTTAACCTGTCCACCCTCACAGTATGGAATGGAGTCTTCCATATTAGTTTCAGACTATTCCATTATCAGTTTACAAATGAGTAATTTTGCAAAAATCAGAAAATATCCACCAACAGTATAAATCCTTGCAAGATTTGTTTGCCAGCTGACTAAACTAATGCCCCGTTGGAAGCAAAATAAAATTATTCTCATGTGAATTACTCATTTAATTGAGTTTTCTCGACATAACTCAGAGACGGCTACAACCACGAGGACAATCATCAGCAGACAATATCTTAGTTTTGTGGGTATCTGGGCCCCGTTTCACTAAACTTCTTACAACTAAAATGTTTGTAAGTGCAAATTTAAGATCGTCTGTAGATTTCAATTTATGGATTTACATTTATTGAGCATAGGCTGCATAAGCAGCCTATGGTCAATAAATGTAAAACCAATAATTATTTACAAGAAAACAGTGTTAATATGAAATTTACAGACTATCATAATTTTGCACTTACGAACATTTTAGTCGTATGAAGTTTAGTGAAACGGCCCCCAGTTCTTCAATCACATCAATATTGCTCAAGCAGTTTCCGAGATATTTTTGATGTTAAAATAGCTAAGTGTTTCCACAACCATATGAAGGTCAAATAAATGCTCACATGTGTATCAAGTGTCCAAATATTGAAGCAATTGATCAAGTAATATTAAAGTTATATGATGATGAATGAATCTTGTACAAACTTTTAACACAAAAAAATGGCTATGTGTTTCTGCAAAATGTGAAGGTAAAAAAGGTCAAGGTCATGTTAATGGCAGTATGAGTGTGTTCCATATGCTCACATGTATCGAGTGTTCAAATATTGAAGCAATTCGTAAAGATATTAAAGTTATGAAGAAACTCGTACAAACTTTTTGACATTGTTGACGTGGACGACGACAACAGAAAAAGTGGCGACTATAGTCGCGCCTTCTGCTAATTAAAGCAGGCGTGAACAAAATGTAGACAGTAACAGGGCTCAACAGCAATTGCGACTGACGTACACTGCCCATCCCATGTGTCTGCTACTGACATTGTCAGACAGAGGGAATAAAAAAGTTGCATACAACAAACAGCGTAATGCATACGTAATGGGCATATATAAGGGATAACAAACATCTTCGCTCTCCAGACAATTGTAAACCAATTGATAAACAAACAAGACAGTAGTACCGCTTATGCATTATAGATAATTATGTGCGATAAAATACACTTATAAATTTCCAATATTTCTGGATGGTGATGTGAATCTAACATGTGAACATTTATGGTAAAACAGCAGTCTGGCAACCATCATTGGTGGCTGTAGATAAACAGTAAACAGTAGATAAACAGTAGATAAACATTCGCTGTGACAATTACACGCTTGCCATTTCTCAGAATTGTGCCAGAGAACGCTTACATTCAATACACATTACCATCTTATGCTGGCCACCGAATATTTCCAACTCTAAATGACACGCCATGTGATTTTGTACCTTCGGACGTCTGTGTAATTACATTAAATATATTTAAAACACTTGTCAACGTTTGACGCCATTTATGGAAAATATTGTAAATTTTGTAAATTTATTTAATGAAATTACTTAGATGTAGCAAATGGTTTATACAATGGGAACATTTTGTGAGTCGTGACTATAGTCTGTTTCACGAAACCTGACCAAATTTTACGGCCATATAAACAATTAAAAAACAATATTTTTTTCGATAGTATTAAATTAAAGGAAAATTTAAGAATGAGCCTTCTTTTTATTTCGTGAAATTTGGTCAAATATTGATTTTATTGCGAAAACAAAATTTCCCCATGTTAAATCCCCACATCTTCACGGAGTGAAGATGTCTATGGGGATTTAACATGGGGAAATTTTTTAGAATTTCAGAAATACTAGAGCGATTTTTAATATTTACCTTTTGTTTTCTTAGTTGGATCATTTCCAAGCTATCTAGCTAGGTTTCGGAGTCAATTTCCAAAAAAAAATGTTTTTTGACTCCTCCCACAAGTCCTCTAGCTCTTTCCCCCCCCATGTTAAATTCCCATAGAGAAATCAATTTTTCATAATAAAACCAATATTTGACCAAATTTCACGAAATAAAAAAAAGGCTCATTCTTAAATTTTGCTTTAATTTAATATTATCGAAAAAAATATTGTTTTTGCATTGTTTATATAGCCGTAAAATTTGGGCAGGTTTCGTGAAACAGACTATAGTCACATCCGGGCACATGGCAAGAATTCATGCATGAATAAATTACAGAACATTTTTTTTTTATTGATTTAAAAATTTCAAAAGTGAAAAACACAATATTGCGACAAAATTACCGAGGTCTACAGTTATATATGAGCCGCGCCATGCGAAAACCGGGCTTAATGACAAAAAGTTCAGTTTTTACTTTTTCGCGTATTCTGAATTGTACATCTTTAAAAAACCATATGACGCCAAAATTATCAATGTATCCCAATTATTTTTCATTTTAGAAGTATTTTTATGACGCGTGGTAAAAACTTATAGGACGTTTTAGATCAATGACGTTGAAATTACGACGTTTTTATCAACGGCGTATACAAGGGGTGTTGATAAAATACCCGGACAAGTCCTATATATTTGTCATCTTTTATCGCATGTCAACCAAATTTGGATATCTCGTGGCCTTTCCAAGTGTTTCCCATTAGGCCAAGACAAACTATGAAAATAATGTTTATTGCAGTTGCTGTTAATGTAATGTCATGTTTTGGATTGCGGCCCAAGTAGCGTAATTCCGTATGAATACTTTTCAAATAAGGCAGAGTGTTGGCGTTTCCCTGTTGTTTGCTGCTGTCTGAAATAATTTTGGAGAATAATAGCGACATTATTTAACATTTCGTATGCGACGACATATTTTAAAGTAGGAAGTAGACTCTTATAACATTAACTGTGTAACAAAACACGACGTCGGGCAGATTTGCTAGCGTGATACCTTATAATTGTCGCCGTGTGTCTTTCTTGAGGATCGCCTGCTTACCATCGCCTGATTCAGACATACATTATTATGCAGTCAAGTGATACGCTGATGATTTAGATACTACAAATCGTGCGAAAAGCAAGTTTATGACCATCAAATTTCCAATTAATTTCAAGACATTTCGAAAACTCCACCGACCTCACTGTGTGTTTTGTGCATTATGTATTGCTTATACACAAACAATGAAGGAGCTGCATTGAAATCACTGATTCTGAATCTATTAGAGAGATTTTGATGCATTTGTTTTGCCAAATTCAATACAAACCCTGGATAATTATTTCATTATATAGCTGCGTGTCTACCTACGTTTATGATAAAATGAGTGGCATTAAATGACATATCATTCGCTAAGTACTGGATTGAATTGTTCAAAAGTGTCTCAATTTTCCAAGATAATATATGGTAATACCGTTGGCATACACTAGGTTGTTCATATTTAAGATTATTTAGGATTCAAGGTGCAGTGTAAGCGAAGACTTCGCTGATATACATGATGTAGCCAGTTAAATTATACGTTCACAATTTTGAATGCATAAGGATAACCGACGAAAACAGAGCGACAATGTCAAAGAACGACAGTTATATAGGCGACAATACACAGCGACAATACACAGCGCCTGAAGCATTTCTAAGTCATTGATGCTGCGAGGAACTCGTGCAAGTATCCTTGTTATACTATTTTGTCACGACACCATGGCCATAACGTCAAACATTAATTCACGTTCAGTGACGTCACAAGTACGTGACGTCAAGACATGACGTCATAATATGTGTACTAAGGTGCAAGGCATCGCGTCTCATATTAGTGAAAGTTTCAGTACGTTATAATTTTCCGTTTTCTGTTCACACTTAATGTTAACTGACACCAGTAAACGTAAATGGGAGGGCAAAATGTGAACTTTTACAGCGACTCTGCAAACGTCGTTTTTCCGACGTCGTTTACCGCTTTTCATGACGTTGCCATTAAGCCCGGTTTTCGTATGGCGCGGCCCATATATATTCTGAGTGACGTTAACTACTTTCCACCATATTGTTATTTTGATATGTCACTGATTTTGATGTGAAACGTCATAAAATAAATGCATTGTGAGCATTGGCATACACTATAGGAATGAATGGCCTTTTTGTGGAATTTATCGGGGTATAAACTTGGAAAAGTCGTGGGAATACTGGACGAAGCGATAAAAAAATACAATTTTCGAAAAAAAAAAAATTGTAATTTTTTAAGGCCTCGTCCAGTATTCCCGCGACTTTTCCAAGTTTATATCCCCGATAAATTCAACAAAAAGGCCATTCATTCCTTATAATTCCAGCATTTGAAATAAATTCATCAAGAAAATGTGTTATTTGTCCTAATAATTATTTTAACTGCGCCTCACGGTTACGGAAAGTAGTTTGGCATGGGAGTTAACTGGGATATAAATTTTGGACAGAAGACTTGCTACGAGCCAATCAAATGTTAGGGAATTGTGTAAATATTTTTGTGCTGGAATTATTATTGTTTAAATCTGCAAAAAGTTTGAAAAGGTATGCAAACTAGTATTTACAATTATGTTAACTTTGAAATATAATTGGGTTGGACTTGTAAGGAATAAACAAGCATGCAGGGGTATAAACTTTTAAAAGTCCAACAATGCTGGCTGAAAGCCTTTCTCAAGTTTTGTGATTTTAAATGTATTATATACAATACTCATCACTATTGTACACTATGCACAAATTGCACAAATCACCAGCCAGAAACCTTGATAAATCAATAGGTTACTGCACAGTGGGCTGTAATATATACAATGTACATCACTATTGTACACGGTACATATGTACAAATTGCACAAATCACCAGCCAGAAACCATGATAAATCAATAGGTTACTGCACAGTGGGCTGTATATACAATGTACATCACTATTGTACACGGTACATATGTACAAATTGCACAAATCACCAGCCAGAAACCATGATAAATCAATAGGTTACTGCACAGTGGGCTGTAATATATACAATGTACATCACTATTGTACACGGTACATATGTACAAATTGCACAAATCACCAGCCAGAAACCGTGATAAATCAATAGGTTACTGGACATTGGGCTGTAATATATACAATGTACATCACTATTGTACACGGTACATATGTACAAATTGCACAAATCACCAGCCAGAAACCATGATAAATCAATAGGTTATTGGACAGTGGACTGTATTATATACCATGCACATCACTATTGTACACGGTACATATGTACAAATTGCACAAATCACCAGCCAGAAACTATGATAAATCAATAGGTTATTGGACAGTGGACTGTATTATATACCATGAACATCACTATTGTACACGGTACATATGTACAAATTGCACAAATCACCAGCCAGAAACCGTGATAAATCAATAGGTTATTGGACAGTGGACTGTATTATATACTATGAACATCACTATTGTACACGGTACATATGTACAAATTGCACAAATCACCAGCCAGAAACCGTGATAAATCAATTGGTTATTGGACAGTGGACTGTATTATATACCATGAACATCACTATTGTACACGGTACATATGTACAAATTGCACAAATCACGAGCCAGAAACCGTGATAAATCAATATGTTATTGGAAAGTGGGCTGTAATCAGTCATTCCATGGTGAGTTGTCCCCGACACCAAACGTGGAATTTGACATCTGATAATTGGATATTACTGGCCGCAGTCTGGAGACAGCACCATGTGACAACATATCTATTATTGGGTCAATTCTTTACCAACCACAAGAACAGGAGCTTATGGAGTTGTTAACCATGGTAACCATAGATCAGTTATTAACTAGCATAATTATGTGGCTGTGACTGGAAAAATGGGGCTTATGGGTTTTGCGAACCGGTGTAGATCCAGATCAGACTGTGCATCTGCACAGTCTGATCAGGATCTGCACTGCTCGCAATTCCATCAATCAAACACCCGTCATGACTCTAACAAGCAATGTTGATCGTTATCAGGCTACAGGAGTATGATATTTGATCAGGAGCTACACTGGTCACAAAACCGACAAGTCCCATTTCTGCAGTGACGGCCACATACAGGGACAAAATGCAACGTAATCAACACTAACATTAATATGTCTTTTCCAGTTGACACAACACAATCCGAATATGGTGTCAGGCAGCCTTATAGCATCACTATAGGATCACTTGGTGTTGATTTGCGGTCATTTAAGGCTGCGCCAACAGGTTCGATCCTGCATTTAACCGGCTGCGTTGGAGGGAAAATCCCAAAATCAGAACAAAATATTTACATCGAAAACAAACCATATATTCAGCCCTGAAATTAGAATAACCTAAGCTGGTGGCAGGTCCATACCGCTCCAAAGTCATTTGGCTCCTTCCCCTAAATAGTAATACCGGTAGGATTACTCTTATAAGGGGTATAACCAGATTCAACTCTCACATACAAGAAAGCCAAAGACGTACCGGAGGGTCAAACCCGGTCTCCGGTCGGGATTCTGGTAAGGATGAATCCCGATTGTTAAATTACCCATCGCATGCTCCCAACCAACCACCACCGGTCCTGTAGCCTATTTCACCAACATTGCAAAGTATACTTTTCTAGCAAAGTATACTTTGAGGGAGAAATTTTCAATTTTAGAATAAATTTATTAATTTTTATTATACTGAATTTATTACATTATCACAGCCATTTTGGCTGTGATAATGTAATAAATTCAGTATAATAATTCTGCATACTTTTAATCATCAAATGTATGCAGTGGCTACTTCTATATGAAATAATGCATTTCGGGAAAAATAAATGATTACTCCCTCAAAGTATACTTTGCTAGATAAGTATACTTTGCAATTTTGATGAAATCGGCTAAGATACGAATCCAGGTATGGATGGATTCATCAGTAAAGATATAATTACCCTCCCAACCATCCACTACTTGGGAAGTGATACCCATTAGCTAATCAGCTAATTTGTTGTATTTCCCAATAGGCCAATTAATACCCTACCCTCCCTACCTCCAGTCTAATGTGAAATGATACAAGGCCGGTTCACTAAACTGCATACGACTAACAAGTTTGTAAGTGCGAAATTAAAATTTACAAATACAGCACTGAGAGACTAAGTTGGAAAATATTTACTGGATATGTTCACATTTAACCCTTTTCATGCCGAGTATACGTCATTATGTTTGCGGAAAATGCTAAATATTTTCCTTCTATGCGCTCAGAAGTATATGTCATGACCACCATTTGAACCGTCTCGTTGAGACGGTTCAAATGAGTGGTCACAACATATACTTTCATTGAGAAATAACAGAAATAAAACGGGTCCTTGATAAGCTAGGCGGCTATATAATCTGTATCATTTCCCAATATTTCAGCGGGTACACAGCTCACGTATATTGGTATGTGACGCATGTGACTGTGACTGAAGAAATGGGGCTTATGGGATTTGTGACCAATGTAGCTCCTGCCACAGCTGTAGACACCACAACGGCAGCCCCCGCTCAATAGTCCACGATGGCATTATTTTATTCACCGCTACGGACCTGCTTGATCATATAGCACACTCCTGTAGCCTGATAACAATATATACTGCTTGTTAGAAGCACGACGGGTGTTTCATTGATGGAATGGTGAACAGTGCAGATCCTGATCAGACCGTGCGGATGCACAGGCTGATCTGGATCTACACTGGTCACAAATCCCATACGCTCCATTTCTCCAGTCACAGCCACATATCAGTGAGCGTACCTTGACTGCCGCGTCCGCGACTCCAGGTATTGTACGTCCGTATGGAGCCGGATCGCCCCTTCTGGATCCCGCCATAGTCGGACTTCCCCCTGCTGGCCCCGAGCTTGGAGGATTGCTCGTGTTTCTTCTCCGGAAGTACATACTTGGGCAGCCCCTTGAAGAACCAGGCCCCACTTCGCTTCCACACCTGAAAACACACAGTTAAACCAGCGTCAGAGTTTATATAACCTTCTCTGTACTCAACTCAGAGCTTGTGAAAGCAAAACATGGGCATCGTTATTATGAAGCTAATCCCCTCGCTGGCAGCCTTGACAATAAATATATAAAAAAAAAATAACGCATTTGCCTTACAAAGTAAACATAATTACTCAGTGACCTTTACCTGGAGCGATCAGACGCGGGTTGTATGCAAAACAAAGTATCATCCCATGACACACATTGTGGCCAAATATTATCAATATCGGTGAAGCGGTTCATAAGTTATTGAAACGTACTAACGCTATATCGCCTCTTGCCTATCGGCGAGAGAAAAGTCGCGTTATTATAGGAATGAATGGCCTTTTTGTGGAATTTATCGAGGTATAAACTTGGAAAAGTCGCGAATACTGGACGAAGCGATAAAAAATTACAATTTTCGAAAAAAAAACAAAACAATTTTGATTTTTTTTTTTTGATTTTTTTTCGAAAATTGTAATTTTTTTAGGGCCTCGTCCAGTATTCCCGCGACTTTTCCAAGTTTATATCCCCGATAAATTCCACAAAAAGGCCATTCATTCCTTATAATTCCAGCATTTGAAATAAATTCATCAAGAAATGTGTTTATTTTCCGTTTTCTTAAGAATTATTTTAACTGCGCCCGACGGTTACGGAAAGTAGTTCGGCATGGAGTTTACTGGGATATAAATTCTGGACAGAGACTTGCTACGGACCAATCAAATGTTAGGGAATTGTGTAAATATTTTTGTGCTGGAATTATTTGTGGTGTGAGTGTGTCGCATGTGTTTACATGTATGCAGTGTCCAAAAATTATAGTAATACAGCAAGCTATATTGAATTTATGGCAAAATGACGAAAATATTACAAAACGTTTTGCCATAAAATAAAACAGCATGCAGGGGCTTTTTAGAATGAAAGTATGGATGGTGATAATGAAACAGAATTGATTTACAAGTCAATCTGACATAGGGTTGCAGAGATATGAAGTGCTTAAGAACATAAACACAAATTATACAAAATATTCACCGCCAATCTCAATCATTTGATCTTGACCTTAGGTATGCATACGGCACAAGTGAGCTATATGAAAATTATTATGTAATTATGATACAGAAATACATGTATAATATGAAGTTTCAAATCAATACATTCTACGCAAATCTGGACGCACAGATGCACATAAACAATAACGCACAGATGCACACCTAATGTGCTTACAAAAATCACTGCAAGCTGAAACGATAACTGTATAATTGATACGAGTGACGTCACACGACGCCATCCCCTGCACTGGATAATGGCATTAAGCCTCTACACAGATTGAGTGTCAACTGTATATGAATAATGAACAGTTGGCAAGATCAGGTTACTGATAACGCTCTATAACTCGAGGAAAATTTCATTACGTGAAATTCCCAGTGCATCCTAATTTACATAGGAATTGGATCCATCAGTGACGAGCCAGCCTCGATGCCTCACTTTATTTCCCAGCAGGCCTCCTTATTGTCGACCATTCATTTTATTTTATACAACAATGTGTGCCTATTGTGCAAAATGGCAACTATGGTGCAAGGACATATAGAATATACAATTCCGGGTCTGATTAAGGATGATAAATGTGGCTATGACTGAAGCAATGGGCAATGCTCCAAATAAGTTTTGTATCTAAAGAGTATTATACACCCAGATTTCAATTTCAATGCGTATTTTACTTTTACAAATGTATTAATGATTTTCGTTCATATTAAATAGGGAACAAATGATAAAAAAAAATCACTTATTTGAACTGCAAAAAGCAAAGGTTTCATTTTGCAGCTCAACTAAGTAAATTTTCCATTTTATTACAGCATTTTCACTACTCAATTTGACAATCAATGCTTATTTTCACATTGCTGTGAGTATTTTGTACTCCCTCTACTGATAATCAATGCGTATTCTGCTAAAAGAAGTGCGTAAAATACGCCAATGTGCACCTTATCTGGAGCTCTGAATGTGTCTTATGGATTTTGTGTAGATACTGAGAATAGCACACTCCTGTAGTCTGATAACGTACTATATTGTTTGTGACAAGCATGACCTGTGTTTCATTGATCGAATGGCGAACAGTGCAGATGATCAGACTGTGCTGCTGCACCTTGTTCATGTAGAACATGTTGCTCCCTGCATAAGGACACTATAATGGATACCAGCGGTCTGCGGAGCTACAATCCCGTAAGCAATATTATGTGCGAGGACAGAAACGTAGTGTATGTGCTGACGTGCAAGCCGTGCAACAAGACTGTATATGTGGGGGAGACAGAACGTTCATTGCGCGAACGCACGGACGAACATCTCCACTTGTCTTTTGTCAAAGAATATTATAACAAGATTTGTCACAAGACAATGAAGCTCGCCTGTTGGCAGCGGAGAGTCATAGGTGGAACTGATGTTACACCGGCATATGTCAACTAATGTCTGTTTCACGAAAGCTGCCCAAATTTTACGGACATATAAACAATTCAAAAACAATATTTTTTTTGATAATATTAAATTAAAGGAAAATTTAAGAATGAGACTTCTTTTTATTTCGTGAAATTTGGTCAAATATTGGTTTTATTACGAAAAATTTATTTCTCTATGGGAATTTAACATAGGGGAAAAAGAGGTAGAGGAGTTGTGGGAGGAGTCAAAAAACAAAATTTTTTGGAAATTAACAAGTTAAATTTTAAAAATCGGTCCAGTATTTCTGAAATTCTAAAATATTTCCCCATGTTAAAAATCCCCATAGACATCTTCACTTGATGTCCCCTTCGGGGCTCCGTACAAAACTCCCTGGGTAGTCCCTGACCAAGAGGAGATGTAGGGCCGCATATAGATGATATGTAGAATAATAGATGATCACCATGTGAATGCATGTATTAAATATCGCAACATTCCATGAAAGGACATTTCCTTAAAGTTAAGTTTTGTGAACGTGCCAATTCTGTGACCCTGACATTGGGATTAATAGGGGTTCAACTTTGTTCATGGATTTGGTCAATGATTTGTATAGTGCAGCCCTGGAGATCAGAACGAGCATCTGCACAGTCCAATTGAAGGGATCAGTGAAAAAAGGGGGCCATCAGGGACTTAGCCCCCTTTTTCCACTGATCCCTTCTATTCTTGCAAATATCTGTATGAAATGTTTTTCTGAAAGTAAATTGAAAAGGTCAGTGGATTAGATAGGGGCGAAATCCATGAGGGACCTAGCCCCCTTTTTCCACTGATCCCTTCTATTCTTGCAAATATCTGTATGAAATGTTTTTCTAAAAGTAAATTGAAAAGGTCAGTGGAAGATGGGGGCTAAATCCAGGAGGGACTTTTCCCCTTTTTTCCACCAATCCCTTCAGTTGTGGCATACATAATGTTAGTATGAGGCTTCAGCAAGGTGCAGTTCACGTGGTTACAACAACAACAACAACGACGCCCACTCCAAAGTAAGTATTATTTGATATTTTCCTTAATATGCAACGGATTTTTATGAAATATGGCGCAGCAAACGCGTCTTCATGAGCTGCATTTGGTGGTCTAGGGAGTTTGGCACAGACTTATGTTGTTTTTGCGAAGAATCGATTTCCGTGTCAAAGACACGGAAATCGATTCTTCGCAAAAACGACAGAAGTTTGGGCGAAAATAAAGAGACCACGAAATGCAGCTTAACAAGGCGCGTTTGATGCGCCATATTTCATCAAAATCTGTTACGTAATAAAGACACTATAAAAGAATACGTACTTTGAATGGGTACTTGTTGTTGTTGTTAGTACCACGTGATCATGCACCTTGCTCAGGCATGTGCTGGCTGAGAAATATCTACGGTACACTGATCACAAACTTCACAAGGCCATTTTTATTATGGTGTGTCACATAAACGGAATAAAATACTTGATGGCTGGGACCAAATTGTCCAGTTTTGTCATGTGTGTAAACATTTTTATGCAAACATTTTGCTTGAGTAACACATCCTGGTGGTAATTGTCAATTATAACAATTGGATTTGTGCCCACTTTAATTTCCCTGCTAACTCTCCCTATAATTGATTTCCTGGATCGTCATTCCATGCTGCTCATTCAGTCTGGGCACGCATGCATGTCCATCTGGGCCCGGGTAGAGAATATGGACCATACGACCGGTGAGACCAACGTAGATCCAAAGCAAAATGCTACCTATATACACTAGGCACACGTTCGTTTGTGCCGGGGGGTGGGGGTGCCAGGGGCGGGATCCCAGCATTTGGGGAACAGGGGGAGGGGGGGGGGGGGGTTGTCTAGTTGCGAAGGTAACTCTTGCAATCTACTCCCATACCTAACCTACGTACGGTTCAGGAGTAATTGCAAGTTACCATTCACAACTAGGGGGTTGTCCTATTTTTGAGCTTTTCGAAAAGCACTTTACGGCATTTAAATTCAGACTCCAACTCGTGGTAAACTGTGATCTCGGTTACCCCAGTTACTCACATGCACGTCCATTTGGGCAAGGTGTGAGACAAAGGATCTGACATCATGTGTGACCAGTGTAGACCCAGATTAGATACACGCCAATCATAGCCACCATTCAGTCAATGTAACGGTGTTTATGCCCATAAATAGCAGTATTTGCTCCGTCTATTGATCATACCCACATTAGCAGAATACGCATTGATTATCAAAAGTGGGAGTACAAAACACTCACAGCAATGTGAAAGTATGCGTTGATTTTCAAATTGATTAGTGAAAATACTGTAATAAAGTTGAAAATTTACTTTTAATAGTTGAGCTGCAAAACTGTTTGCTTTTTGTAGCTTAAATGATTTTTTAAACGTGCTTTATTTTTTTATCATTTGTTCCCTATTTAATAAGGAAGAAAATCAACAATACATTTGTAAAATTAAAATATGCATTGAATTTGAAATCTGGGGGTATAATACATGTACATGTAGATACAAACTTATCTGAAGCGCTGCATATGGTTACCTATGGTTACCATAATGTATGTTCATGTCCTTTTTATCAGTGAGTGTCCTATTTGAGCCCAGGAATAAACGGATAAAACTAGGCATATTGACATTGCGACCAGCGTAGGCATGCACAGACTAGTCTGCGTATATGTGCAGTCAAACACTCAGAATGCTGGAAACGACAATAGTTGTCTGTTGTTTTATATTTATTTTGTATTCTTTATCAATAAAAACATGACAAAACTTTAGAATCATTTCCATTGGAAATGATTCTAAGCATAAGTTAGATAATGTACTCAAGTCGAACATGGTTAGTTAACAGTGCATGGGGGAAATTCAGGCGGCCGGAAATCATCGAGCCGCTAGGCGAGACGTATTTCGGCCTCCTGAAATTCCCCACGCGCTGTTAACTAACCATATTCAACGAGAAGACATTGTCTAACTAATTTATTGCACGGTTTGCGGCGAAATCCACCACACGAATATACATATTTAGTGTTGTTTTGCTGTTGTTTTACAGTTTACATGTATTTACCTTGCACCGTTCCAGACATACCGTTTGGTGGGCCCACGTTAATTTGGACATGCGTGTTCCATGTGACATGCACGTGACACGTGTCAAATTGAAAGGTGCATGCTTAGCTTACTCGATCTGGGTGGGTGAAACGCACTTCTTATTTATTTGTGGCAGTAACTTTGTACAAGATGGATGCGTCAGACGACTTGTTATTGTCACAAGCGTTCGATTTATATATGCGAAGGGCGGCTTGACACAGAGGATATCATTTGTTCTCAAGCTTTGGATATTTATGAATCGGACATTACGGATATGGTATCTGTCTATGATGTGGGCGATGTTGATGTTGACAGTACCAATTTCGGGGATTTCTCCATCTTCAACAGTGATGAAAGCCAGTATATACGTCTACTTATACCCCCGTCATACGAAGTATGTCTCGGGGTATATAGTGTTTGTCATTCCGTCCGTCAGTTCGTTCGTTTGTTCGTCCATCCGTCAGATTTGTGTTAACGTTTTTATTTGTCTGTCCCGGCGGCGGTCGAGGGTATCCGTTAGCCTCTGCTCGCTTGCTCTAGTTTACTATTCAACGGCACACAAAACGTTCTTGCACCAGGGTTGAACACATATGGAAATGTTTGCTGTTGAACATTTAATTTCAGCAAATGGCTATCTAACTTGAAGTTCATTAAAAGGGAGAGAACTGTATGCTGATTGAACAGGTCCCTCAAAGGACACCACCACCCCACATTTGTATCAACATTCTATTGGTGGAACAGACATATTTGTAGCAAGGTCTCTATAATTCCAGCACAAAAATATTTACACAATTCCCTAACATTTGATTGGCCCGTAGCAAGTGTCTGTCCAAAATGTATATCCCAGTAAACTCCCACGCCAAACTACTTTCCATAACCGTGAGGCGCAGTTAAAATAATTCTTAAGAAAACAGAAAATAAACACATTTTCTTGATGAATTTATTTCAAATGCTGGAATTATAAGGAATGAATGGCCTTTTTGTGGAATTTATCGGGGATATAAACTTGGAAAAGTCGCTGGAATACTGGACGAGGCCTTCCGGCCTTCGTCCAGTATTCCCGCGACTTTTCCAAGTTTATACCCCGATAAATTCCACAACAATGCCATTCATTCCTATAATAATTTCAGCGATGCGGTAGAAGCTTCAGTTCAGGGAGACCCATCAGTTGAGACTGTACAAAGCCCAGTGGAGATTGTACAAAGCCCAGTGGAGACTGTGCAAAGCCCGGCGGAGACGATGCAAAACCCAGTAGAACATATTACTGCAAGGTACAACCCCCAGCATATATATCGGCTACATCACAGAAAAGCAGCAATGGAAAACATTGTCCCTATTAAAGGCACTGTGTCTGAGATTATGGCTCGGCTATTCAATACGTAATGTGCGATTTTTCATGACATATATATTTACAGAAACTGCAAGACTTTCTGTAAATGACGTCGGAAGATGACAAATTTTTCATATATATCAACTGCGGAATGCTACAAAAGTGTCGTCAACTTTCGACGTCATTTACGGAAATATCGTAAATTGTGTAATTATTTTCATGAGATATCGCACATGTTCTTAGGTACAAAATCACATGGTGCGTCTCATATACGGTAATTATCAAATATTTATCAATTGCAATAAACTAGGGATGTAATTTGAAACTGCATGACAAGCATACTGTCTACGAAGCACGACTTGTTAAACATAACATGTATACATGTATAACACAATATTTCATATGTACAGGCTACGCTCGTTTACTCAAAGTCGCTTACGTCGAAATCACCGGTTACGTCGAATTGCTAGCACGGTCCCGTTTAAAATCCTATGATTTTCCATATAGCTAAGTTCGGTTAAGTCAAATTTCGATAACTCAAATTTTCCGTTTATTCGAAGGTATATTTAGGTCCCGAAAACGTAAATCTACTGTATTTCACACTCGTTAAGTCGAAATGTCAATTTGCGGAGGTAAGTAGAAATTTGTCACCTGCAGTTTACCTGATCAAAGTCCGTTATTCAGACCGTAGTTAAAGGTGTTTGCGTTGACACTGATTAAACAGGACTCCCGAAATGACCGTCGGTGATCATTAAGTGGTGAGCAATAAATGGCAACTATTTTATGGACCGATTTGTTAGTAAAGTGCACCTTTCCCGCGTACATAACAGACAATCAGACATGACAAGTTTTTTACGTGAAGTGGACGTCGCAGATGGGGATCGATTGTGATATTATTCTAACTGTATTTACTGTGTACATGTATGTGACGTTTTGTGTTTAATTTAAAACTGTAATTACATACAGTGCAACAATCGAAACTGGTGTGGATTCAGATTATACAGTATAGGGACGAAACATTGAATGGGCGATTTTTATGTTCTAAACATTATTAGTTTGTACAATCAAGTCTGGTCAGAAATAATCATTTATAATAGTGTTACAAATCAGTATTTCTTGTTGTTTTGTGTTGTTTCCGTGTATAATTTATTAAAATAATTCATAAAATATTATGTTCTTGTTATTATTTATTTCATTGGTGAACTGCATAATATGTACATATCGCTACATGCGCATGTCACGTGTGCCACATCCGGGTTATCTATTAATTACACACAGACATGCATATGTGTATTTGTAAACAAACCGAAAGTGTTTAAATATGATTTGTCTTAGAAACAGCATTTAACATGTATCCATGTACATTTAATTGCTAAAATAAATCATATTTACTACTCAAGGCTACATCAGCAAGTAATCATTTGGTTCTAATTGTCAATAAAATAGTTTGTTGTCCGACAGGTTGCGTACTACGGATACGTCAAACTACGGTTAACTCGAAGTATTTTTTTATCTCCCTTCGAATTCGAGTAAATGAGTGTGGCCTGTATTAAAGAATTAATTACAACGACTGTAATACAAGTTCATCTATTTAAATTTCAGCAGCGCTTCTACTCCAACTACATTCAGCCCAGGGCTTCTAAAATTTTCAGTTTGTTGGTTCTGGACCGATTTTTGAACTCTCAGACCGATTGAGATTTGAAAACTAGTCTTAAAAATCGGTCCGAGAAAAATTGACAGTCGGCTGCTATTTCGCTATAAACCTTGTAAATTTACCGTTTTTGACCACCAAGTAATGTCCATTTTATGACACATATCCACTGGAAGTCGCAAATAGGGAACCCGGTGTCACATGAGATTTTCACCCACGCGATATTTTCATCCGTGGGTGAAAAAAATGCCATGAGATTTTCCCCCCCCCCTATGAGATTTTCACCCGCCCTCCAATATTTTTGTCAAATGTTGTTGTTGTTGTCTTGCTTCTATCTTATGGTTTGTGAGAGTCATATGACCTTTATATATGGTGGTGACAAAATTGAAAGAGTTGCAGGGGGGGGGGGGGGGGGGGTGAAAATCTCATGGCCATGATATTTTCACCGCGAAGATATCATGGCCAGAGATTTTCACCCCCCCCCCCTCCCCCCCCCCCTAATTGTCTTAAACAACATATCCATTGACATAGCACAACTTTCAATTGACTGAGTGTGCAGTAGTGGGGAATTGTACTCATTATATAAAGAATTAATAGTTGCACCTACCATTCACCTTAAAATTTGTCGCTTTTTATTTTTGATTTTTTCCTTGTATATCATGGAATATGACTAATGTTGTTGCTGTATTGCTTCTATCTCATGGTATGGGAGAGAAATATGACTATTTCAAATATGATGGTGGCACATTTGAAAGAGTTGCTGGGGAGGGGGGGGGGGTGAAAATATCATAGCAATGATATTTTCACCCGCGGGTGAAGATATCATGGCCATGAGATTTTCACCCCCCCCCCTCCAATGCTCTGCACTCGTTTCTTTAGCACATATACAAACCAACCTGGAAACCAATTTGTAAATGGTTCATATTTAAATTAGCCTGATTAGTTTGATTGAAGAGATCAGAGAAACCAATTTGAAAACTAATCAAGTGATCAATTATCCATTTAAGGCATATCAATGTTCAAAACATCAGCTGACTAATCAAGTAATCACAATATCATCATGAGGATTGGACATTTCACTTGGAAAACAAATCAAGAAATCAACCATCAAACAATTAAGATCAAAGTGACCATAAAATATAGACAAACATTCCCTGATTTTGGTCTATACTGGATTTTGTCCTATCTGGGTGGGTTTTTATATGGGGGGGGGGTCCTACCTTGAATCTGAATAATGGGGGGGGGGTGGGGGGGGGGGGGTTATATCCGGGGGATTATGTCCTACCTGTATTTTAGATTGGGGGGGGGGGGGGATTTTGTCCTCCTGTGTTAATAAACATGGGGGGTGAGACTATGCCCGTATCCCAATGAATGATGTATAGAGTTTATTTCGTATTATATATTGATATTGGTGTTGCATAGAAAAAATAAATAAATTTTGCACTTTTTGTCCTTATATTGTTTGTTATTATCCACCTATTTCTATCATACTCTTGGGCGGTTGGTTGGGAGTATGCAAAGGGTAATTTAACGTTGGGATTCATACTTACTGGGATCCTGATTTCCCTGGTTTGTCCCTCATATACAACTTTGGCTTTTAGTATGCGAGAGTTAAATTAGGTTATACCCATTATAAAAGTAGTAGGATTAGTGCTAATCCTATTGCCTTTAGGGATGATATCACTTTTTTGGTTCGATAAAACTATGCATCGACTGCACAAAAAGGCGATAATTGTATAATATGGCTAATGTTGTTACTGTATAGCTCATGGTATGGGAGAGAAATATGACTATTTCAAATGGTCACAAAATTGAATGAGTTACTGGTGGGGGTGGGGGGGGGGGTTTAAGATCTCATAGCCATCATACCCGCGGTGAAGATATATTATATAATGAGTACAATTCCCCACTAGTGCACACTCAGTCAATTGAAAGTTGTGCTATGTCAATGGATATGTTGTTTAAGACAATTAGGGGGGGGGGGGGTGAAAATCTCATGGCCATGATATCTTCACCCGCGGGTGAAAATATCATTGCTATGATCTTTCTATGTTTCACCCCCCCCCCCTCCCAGCAACTCTTTCAAATGCCACCATCATATTTGAAATAGTCATATTTCTCTCCCATACCATGAGATAGAAGCAATACAGCAACGTCATATTCCATGATATACAAGGAAAAAATCAAAAGCGACAAATTTTAAGATGAATGGTAGGTGCAACTGTTAATTCTTTATATAATGAGTACAATTCCCTACTAATGCACACTCAGTCAATTGAAAGTTGTGCTATGTCAATGGATATGTTGTTTAAGAGAGTTGGGGGGGGTGAAAATCTCATGGCCATGATATCTTCACCCCATGAGATTTTCACCCCCCCCCCCTAATTGTCTTAAACAACATATCCATTGACATAGCACAACTTTCAAAATTTTCAAATTTGCCACCATCATATTTGAAATAGTCATATTTCTCAAGCAATACAGCAACAACATTAGTCATATTCCATGATATACAAGGAAAAAATCAAAAATAAAAAGCGACAAATTTTAAGGTGAATGGTAGGTGCAACTATTAATTCTTTATGTAATGAGTACAATTCCCCACTACTGCACACTCAGTCAATTGAAAGTTGTGCTATGTCAATAGATATGTTGTTTAAGACAATTAGGGGGGGGGGGTGAGGGTGAAAATCTCATGGCCATGATATCTTCACCCACGGGTGAAAATATCATGGCCATGAGATTTTCACCCCCCCCCCTGCAACTCTTTCAATTTTGTCACCACCATATATAAAATAGTCAAAAAATAGGCGGGTGAAAATATCATATGACACCGGGCTGGATTCCAGCCCGGGTTCCCGATTTGCGACTTCCAGTGACCAAGACTTGATGCGACTAATATTCGAGCAGAAAAGTAAAAGTACAATGCGAAACACGAAATGGGCGTACACTATTTTTGAATCGTGGAGAAATGAGAAACAAACAGGATGGTAATATTACAGCATTATCCAACATGACCGCATCTGAACTAAATGACAAATTGAGCCACTTCATTGTTGAAGTTCGAAAACAAAATGGAACAAATGTTCTTGGAGCAGAAATGAAGAAGCTAACGCGAAACGGCCGTGCCCTACCGCAGTGGTCTGCTGAACCAATATTCGCTGACATAGAGAAGGAATTATGGGATAAGGGCGTGTTAGGGTCCAGTGACTCGACAGTATTACAACAGTGTTCTATTATAACTGTAAGATATTTGGTTTTAGGGGTGCCGATGAACACCGAGAATTAACCACAGATCAGTTTGTGTTCGGAAATGACGAAAATGGTGATTACATGGAATTTACTGGAAAAACTTCAAAATCATATTCTGGTGGGCCAAAGCAGCGAAATATTATTCCAAAGAAGATTTGCCATTATGATGGTGACAGCGGGATTGTCGACGTGTACCAGTTGTACATTGGAAAAATAGGCGCGAGATCATTTTATAACCGCCCATTACCTTTAGCCTATTTCATCAACATTGCAAAGTATACTTATCTAGCAAAGTATACTTTGAGGGAGAAATTTTCAATTTAAGGAAAAAATTATTAATTTTTATTATACTGAATTTATTACATTATCACAGCCATATAATAAGTATAATAATTCTGCATACTTTTAATCATCAAATATATGCAGTCGTTAGTTCTATATGAAATAATGCATTTCGGGAAAAATAAATGATTACTCCCTCAAAGTGTACTTTGCTAGATAAGTATACTTTGCAATTTTGATGAAATTGGCTACTGGTCGTGAAATACGGTATGGTGCTCAAGTTGTAGGTGTCAATAAACTTAGAACATTTATGAAAGTTATATGTGCAACTGGTGGAATTGAAGGCAAATTCACCAATCATTCTGGTAAAAAGACATGTGCTAAGTCCCTTTACCAGCAAGAGATCCCAGAACATGAAATAATGCAGCGAACGGGACATCGGAGTATCGCAGGTGTTCGCAAATATCAGAAACCTTCACGACAGATGCTGGCTGATGTTTCAAACATTTTGAACCCACCAAAGAAAATCAAACCGGAAAACATGAAAGATGCCAGAAATGCGTCCGGAACTGTCGAAAAGCTCAGTGTGCAAAATGTACAAGCTCCTGACCTTGGTCATAAAACATTTTATAACTCAGGCCCGTACGCAGGAATTAATTTAGGGGGGTGCGTTATCGACGGCGCGAAGGGCTAAACATTGTTGTTTTTTTGCACATTCATGGACAGACGTCGGCAGATTAACCATTTCACCCCTAAATAACTGGAATGGAATGTTAATTTTGCAACCCATTCCAATCATCATAAAATGATTTTCAGACCAGTCCATTTATGAACATGAGGTGTTTTTGTTCTCAAAATTATGAACATTACTTGCAAAAAGTGCAGATCCTGATGAGACGGCTCATCACGAGCCGGCTCATCTGGATCTACACTTTTTGCCAATACCACTATACAGGCCTGTGGTGTTGAACGGGTTAAGGGGGGTGCGTACGTAGCACCCCCTCTGCGTATGGGCCTGTAACTGTACATTTAACGTTGGCCGAATGTGAATTTGTGTGCTCACTAAGTTTCCATGTGTTCATGTCGTGCAGTTTATTTTTGTTTCTTGTGATTACGTGTTAAATACAACAGGTGTTAACCCTTACAATGCTGAATTAAATTGTGTCGTCTGCTGAATATTTTTTATTTTCCATTTTTCTCATCAAAAACTTGGTTTAGCAGCACTTTAGAATCATTTCCAATGGAAATGATTCTAAAATGCTGCCAAACCATGTTTTTACTGAGAGAAAAGACAAAATATGAATTAACAGCAGACGACTATTTTCGGTTCCCGCATTCTAAGGGTTAATGCCTCAGTTTGGCCCATGTATTTTACCTATTATTATAGTTTTGTTGAGCACGTGCTGTAATTTAGTGACAATTTGCGCATGCATAAGAAATTCATTTCGCTCTGTTTGATACGCTCATAATTTCCTCGTGTCACTGACCTTGACATGCCACTGCAGTCACGTGTTCATGTGACACGCTGAAATTATGAGCATGGGTGTATGGGTATGGGTATGAGCATGGCACATGCGTAGAAGGACATTTGCACTTGTTGCCACAGTTTAACAAATTTATATAAGCGGTCTGCATTAGTATTACAGTTAACAAACGCTAGACAGTGCATCTCCGTGATTTAACACACGGGGGAAGTGGGCCAGACAGGTTCAGACAGTGAACTCCGGCAGTTCGCGTACTGCGGAGATCAAAGGATTCGCCGCATCCGTGCAATGAAGTACTGTCAAGTCATGTTGTTGATGAGAAAAACGGAAACTAAAAAATAAACATATTTTAACCCTTAGACCACTATCTTAATTTTTTTGTCGGCTGCTGTTTATTTTCTATTTTCCATTTTTATCATCAAAAACATGATTTGACAGTACTTTAGAATAATTTACAACATGGTCTATCAGTACTTCATAATAATTTTCATTGGAAATGATTCTGAAGTGCTGTCAAACCATGTTTTTATTGAGAAATAAGGCAAGATATAAAAGCAACAGCAGACGACAATTGTTGTGAGTAGCGGTCTAAGGGTTAATAGACACTCTTTTTATTAAATTTTCAACCACATGGTCTTTATGAAAATATTGAGAAACTGTATTGGCTGAAACTTTAATAAAATAGAGTTTCTAACTAATTTTGATAAAGAACATGTGGTCGAAAATTTAATGAAATGAGTATTAAAATAATATGCATTGAAGTTATTGGATATTACTAAAAAATAAACAACAGACGACAACAATTAATTCAGCATTGTCTGCGTTGTTTGCCAATGATCCATCACGCAAAAACTCCCAACTCCAAATCATGAACACAATTCTGGGGACTTTGATTGGACGCGAGTATCCACATCCAGATGCATGGCAAGGTGCATGATCACGTGGTTACAACAACAACAACAATGGCTGAAAGCGCGCCCACTCCAAAGTAAGTATTATTTGATATTTTCCTTAATAGGCAATGGATTTTGATGAAATATGGCGCAGCAAACACGTCTTCATGAGCTGCATTTGGTGGTCCTGGGAGTTCGGTACTAACTTATGTCGTTTTTGCGAAGAATCGATTTCCGTGTCAGTAGACACGGAAATCGATTCTTCGCAAAAACGACATAAGTTTGGGCCAATTTTTGTTAGTACCGAGACCACCAAATGCAGCTTAATAAGACTTGTTTGATGCGCCATATTTCATCAAAATCCGTTACATAATAAGGACAAAATAAAAGAACACATACTTTGAATCTGAAGGCTTCAGTTTCAGTACTTGTTGTTGTTGTTGTTGTAACCACGTGATCATACATCTTGACATGGCAAGTTTTCATACAAGAATCAACTGTGGATCAGATGAAGTTTTGTATCAATTCAAAATTTAAATGGCTAGCCTTACCTCGCGGTTCTCGCTGCAGATTTTGCATAACCAGAGTGGTTGTTTCTGGCAGTTGATTGTGTCCACACCACACTTGGTACACACAGCCTGTAAACCACATAGGATGTTCGTAAAAACATTGCATACAAAAATCCCCAAGTCACGAAATGCAGGTCTTAGATGCCCAAAAATGGGACATAATCTATCAAAAATATTAGTTGCACATCAATGCAAGGTTGGGTCATTTTTACCAGGCCACAGGTCCCGACTCAGAGCTCCAGATAAGGTTTGGAATTAAAAGAGTATTTTACCTCCAAATATAGTTTTAAATGCTGAAATTAGATTTTCAAACAGTATTTCACCACCAACTTGAATTGTAGTGGTGAAAGCTAAAATTATTCCAACTTGTTAAACTCAAAAACTTGTTAACTGAACATACACAAGTCCATCTGTGCATGATACTTATAGGATAAAAGTGTGCTGTAGGATAACATATTTTCAGCTGCAATTTTCTAATGCTGTTTTATACGCCCTGCTGATTTCCTTATTATTAATGCTGATTTACACCTAAAATGTGCTTATCTGGAGCTCTGCTGACTGTTACTTTTATACACAAAATAACAAGAGTGCCGAAGGTCACAATATACACCCGTCGAGGCAAGGCCAGTCAACAAGGGGAGACAACTCACTGAAAACCAATAGGGTTCTTCATCTTGGTGTGATACAACGATACAAGGTCCGAAAATTAAAAATAGCCGCCAATGGCAGATAATTAAAAATCAATAGGCTTCTTTAACTTGCCGTGATAAACATGTATACCGATTTTTGTTTAAGATCGGTGAAGAAGAACTTGAGTTATTGTGTGGACAAGGATACAGAGTGCTAAAATCAATAGGCTTCTTCGTCTTGCCGTGTTAAATATGTATACCAAATTTGGTTACAATCCATCAAGTAGCACTCTAGTTATTGCTTAGTTATTGCGTAATTGCCCGCCCGTACAAGGTGAATACATAATACGCCCCGTTTTTTCAAAAGGGCATATAAAAACGAGATGGCCAGACAGACGATAAATATGTGACAAGAATGGTCTAGCCAAAACTGCACATACAATAACATGGTATTTTATCTCTTGATAAATCCATATATATACAGTGAAAATGATTGCTACAAATTGGCGCGAGTAATTTACTTTTTTTGTAAATTGGTCGGCCAACAAGGCATGTAATGGAAAACGCTATCTAATTGCTGGAGTTATCAAAGACGATACATGTGAAGCAATCGATGGCTTGCATTCTGGCTAATGGAATAGAACTTAGAACCTTAGCCTATTATATCTGTAGCCTATTTCATCAACATTGCAAAGTATACTTTTCTAGCAAAGTATACTTTGAGGGGGTAACCATTTATTTTTCCTGAAATGCATTATTTCATATAGAACTAACAAATGCATATATTTCATGATTAAAAGTATGCAGAATTATTATACTGAATTTATTACATTATCACAGCCAATTAATGTAATAAATTCAGAATAATAAAAAATAATAAATTTATCATAAAATTGAAAATTTCTCTCTCAAAGTATACTTTGCTGGAAAAGTATACTTTGCAATGTTGGTGAAACGGGCTATTGGTCTATACTTTTAGGTGTATCAAATCGGGAAATATTTTGTTAGTTGGATAGTGTATCAAAGACATATAATTATGTCAAGCAATTGATGGCTTCCATTCGGACTATACTTTTCGGTGTATGAAATCTGGAAATGTTTCCTTTTCTATACTTCTTATTTGTCAATGAAAGTATGTGTTGTGACCACTCATTTGAACCGTCTCATTGAGACGGTTCAAATGGTGGTCACAACATATATTTCTGATGTGAAATAAATGAACTATTCCTCATTGTTCGTTAGTTGGATAGTGTACCAAAGACATTATATGTGAAGCTATCGATGGCTTAAATACCGAGTCAACATAATAGATGTCCTACAGAAGCTTAGCCAGTTACATTCAGAATAGACATTTAGGTGTCTGGCGATTTTGAAATATTTCCTTTTCTAGAATTCTTATTTGTCAATGAAAGTATGTGTTGTGACCATTCATTTGAACTGTCTGGATGAGACGGTTCAAATGGTGGTCACAACATATATTTCTGATGTAAAATAAATTAACTATTCCTCATTGTTCGTTAGTTGGATAGTGTACCAAAGACATTATATGTGAAGCTATCGATGGCTTAAATGCTGAGTCAACAGAATAGATGTCCTACAGAAGCATAGCCAGTTACATTCAGAATAGACATTTAGGTGTCTGGCGATTTTTAAATATTTCCTTATCTAGAATTCTTATTTTTCAATGAAAGTATATGTTGTGACCACTCATTTGAACCATTTCGACGAGACGGTTCAAATGGTGGTCACAACATATACTTCTGACGTGAAATAAATGAACTATTCCTCATTGTTCGTAAGTTGGATAGTGTATGAAAGACGATATATGTCAAGCAATCGATGTCTTGAATGCAATAGTATAGACTTAGCTTAGCCTATTATATCCGGACTACACTTTTAGGTGTGTGACATTTGGAGATGTTTCCTTTTCTAGAATTCTTATTTGTCAATGAAAGTATATGCGGTGACCGCTCATTTGAACTGTCTTGATGAGGTGGACACGACATATACCTCTGATGTGAAATAAATACAATCTTTCCCATTGTTCGTTAGTTGGATAGTGTGCCAAAGGCGACATGTGTGAAGCAATCGATGGCTTCAATTGAATGCTGAGTCAACAATAAAAATGTCATAAAGAAGCATAGCCAAATACATTCAGAATACACATTTAGGTGTATGCCAATGTTGAAATATTTCCTTTTCTATTATTTTTATTTGTCAATGAAAGTATATCTTGCGACCACTCATTTATATGTGAAGCAATCGATGGCTCGATGGTGGTCACAACATATATTTCTGATGTGAAATAATTAAAATATTTCTGATTGTTAATTAGTTGGATGGTGTATTATCAGAATGAAATGGGGAAAATACTCGACAAAATAAGCTCTGATGAGACTGCAGCCAATGGCCCATACACTAACTTGCAATTGGTATAGCAAAGGGCAGTGGCAACAGTTAACCCTTTCAACATTTATAGAGAGGAACTCTATAAGATAGCAAGCAATCTTTCTTTTCAATCCTCTTACACTGCTTGTATACAAGGTGCATGATCACGTGGTTACAACAACATCAACAATTACTGAAACTTCCAGAAGCGCTTCCGATTCAAGGTACCGGTATGTATCCTTTTATATTCTCCTTATTATGTAACAGATTTATTTTAAATATGGCGCATCAAACGAGTCTTGTTAAGCTGAATGGTGGTCTCAGTACTTTGGCCCAAACTTCTGTCGTTTTTGCAAAGAATCGATTTCCGTGTTTACTGACACGGAATTCGATTCTTCGCAAAAACGACATAAGTATGTGCCGAACTCCCAGGACCACTAAATGCAGCTCATGACGACGCGTTTGCTGCACCATATTTGATAAAAATCCATTGCATATTAAAGGTACATGCCCACGTGCCAGGTTATAATATAGGGAGGCATATTTTTTTCGTCCATACATTAGATATAATATTGTTTGGGCAAAATGAACAATCATGAACCATTTTCGGACGATATAATTGGCATTTTTATACTTCGTATATCACACATGAATTTTCACACTGATATCAGGGGCGATAACAGTGTTTCCTTAAAATGTTAACTGACATTACTATTTCTTCTCTGTAATTACTTTTTGATGTGCAATAATCATACTTATTAATATGTCGAAAATTAAAAAATACCATGCCTCATTTGCATATGAAAATAGCCTGAGACGTCACTATCAGTAAAATAAATATTACTAAATGATTATATCTGTATAGTGGGCACTCGTAATTTTTAGAACTGGAAGAATAGTGACACAATTATACACTTATTTAATTCCTGTAAAGAACATTTTGTGCCTACTGCGTGGGCATGTACCTTTAAGAAAAATATCAAATAATACTTACTTTGGAGTGGGAGTGCTTTCAATACATCCAGTCATTGTTGTTGTAACTGTGTGATCATGCACCTTAGGGGTGAAAGGGCTAATGCACCAAATTTATCCCGTCAACACAGTGCGTATGTGCCGTGAAACAGTGCCGTGAAACATTTTTGATACCCAGTCAATACTATTTTTGAATTTTAACGCCATTTTTAGGTGTTCACGGGATAAATTGAATAGTAGGTTAGTGCCGTGAATGGGAAAAAATATCTGGCGCGGCGCGGCACGGAAACGGGATGTGCTCGGCAGAGCCTCGCCAGATATTTTTTCCAATTCACGGCACTAACCTACTATTCTCTATTTATCACATAACAAGCTTTGCATTGGCCTGATTCGCACTGGCGGATAATAAAGTGTCTTATACGGCATTGACTACAAGCAAAACTGTGTAATAAACGTTACCTTTTGGCAATCATCACAGAAAGTGGGGGAAGCTCCCAGTAGGCCAAATTCATCTCCACATAGAACACACTGTGATGAACCATTTCCCATCGCATTCTTCTTCATATTGTCCAGTTTTTCTACCAACCGCCTGCAATAGAACATGTAGTACTGTAAACACTGTACAGCCATGGTAAGTAGCGTAAAATGATTTTTTTCTGATTTTTAACCCTTTCAACACTACATACCTGTATAGTGGTATTGGCAAACAGTGTAGATCCAGATGAGCCGGCTCGCAATGAGCTGTCTCGTCAGGATCTGCACTTTTTGAAAGCAATTTTCATATTTTTTATTGGATTGGCTGCAAAATTAACATATCAAAATCCATTCCAGTTACTTAGGGGTGAAAGGGTTAACATCCATACAAAAGCATACATATAATTATGTGTGTCACTGTACATGTATTGAGGCTGCACTGGGGATCATCAAACTTTTATTCCATTCACTGGTCACATTTCTATGCCAATTCTGTGTTTCATTGTCACGGATTTTACCCTTCATTTCTTACCAAGTCACACGAACATGTGTGCAATTTCCTGTGGTCAATACAACATTTTTTTATAAGAATCAAACATGAGCCATGATGAACATGTCACTCACAATAATTATTACAACCTATACCACCTTCCTTCAACTGGTACATTGGGCTCATGCGTGGCTAGATGAGGTCTAAGCTTGTGATTCAAGTAAGCTTAGAATGTAGCATATGTATTATAAGAATGGCACAGGATATATCTAGATAGCCAGTCATGGTAACCATGTCCATATCGTTAGCGGGGGAGTGTAGATTATCAAGTACATTTACCTAGCTGCGAATTGGCCAAATACTTGCTAAATCAATCTGTATTTGACAATGTTCACGTTCATGCTCTATAGTGGGGGGAGTGTGGTGTATTGTCGGGGCATAATGGACTTACCCAATCATCTCCTGCTCCACCTCTTCCAGATAATCTGCCCGGGCAATCACGTTCATGATCTATAGTGGGGGGAGTGTGGTGTATTGTCAGGGTATAATGGACTCACCCAATCCTCTCCTGCTCCACCCCCTCCAGATAATCTGCCCGGGCAATCACGTTCATGATCTATAGTGGGGGGAGTGTGGTGTATTGTCGGGGCATAATGGACTCACCAAATCCTCTCCTGCTCCACCCCCTCCAGATAATCTGCCCGGGCAATCACGTTCATGATCTATAGTGGGGGGAGTGTGGTGTATTGTCACGGTATAATGGACTCACCCAATCCTCTCCTGCTCCACCTCTTCCAGATAATCTGCCCGGGCAATCACGTTCATGATCTATAGTGGGGGGAGTGTGGTGTATTGTCGGGGTATAATGGACTCACCCAATCCTCTCCTGCTCCACCTCCTCCAGATAATCTGCCCGGGCAATCACGTTCATGATCTATAGTAGTGGGGGAGTGTGGTATTGTCAGGGTATAATGGACTCACCCAATCCTCTCCTGCTCCACCTCCTCCAGATAATCTGCCCGGGCAATCACGTTCATGATCTGTTCCTGCTCCTCTATACTCAGCTGTTGGGCTCGCTGGAACGAGCTGAACTTGTTTGTGTGCACCGACCAGCCCGTGCCCAGTCTGCAATACAGGGGTTACAGAATAATAATAATATTATTAATAATAATGATGATTTTATTTAATGAGGGTAAAACATCAGTTGGTAAATCCAATCTTCCCTGAGGCCCTCACTAACTATAATATAAGTGCAGATCATGGACAGACTATGGATGCACAGACTGATATGGATCTACACCAGTTGCAAAACATATAAGCCCAATGTCTCCAGTCACAGCCACATACGTAGTAACTCAATGTCTGACTTTGTACAGTATCATGTCCTGGTGTTATGGTTATATCTAATGTAGAAACTCATGACTTTGTACAGTATCATGTCCTGGTGTTATGGTTATATCTAATGTAGAAACTCATGACTTTGTACAGTATCATGTCCTGGTGTTATGATTATATCTAATGTAGAAACTCATGACTTTGTACAGTATCATGTCCTGGTGTTATGGTTATATCTAATGTAGAAACTCATGACTTTGTACAGTATCATGCCCTGGTGTTATGATTATATCTAATGTAGAAATTCATGACTTTGTACAGTATCATGTCCTGTAGCCTATTTCACGAACCTCCGTTAGTCGACTAAACTCGGTTAGTCTGCTAAACTTCAGGCCGTTAGTCGACTAACGGGAAAAAACGCATTTCACGAACACGTTAGTCGACTAAGCAAAGTCTACTTAGCTTAGCCTCCTCGGTAGTCGGCTAAACTTTCGGTTAGTCTACTAAGCAAAATAGCAGACGACGGAATTCCAAGATGGCGGCGCCCACGGTTGTTTTGAACGTGGCTTACAAAATCGTTCGTGAAATGCAAACATGTCAAAAAGTTTAACAGACTATGGTTAGTCGACTAAACGTAGTTTAGTCTGCTAACAGTTTAGTCGACTAACGGAGGTCGTGAAATAGGCTACTGGTGTTATGGTTATATATAATGTAGAAACTCATGACTTTGTGCAGTATCATGCCCTGGTGTTATGATTATATCTAATGTAGAAACTCATGACTTTGTACAGTATCATGTCCTGGTGTTATGGTTATATCTAATGTAGAAACTCATGACTTTGTACAGTATCATGCCCTGGTGTTATGATTATATCTAATGTAGAAACTCAATGTCTGACTTTGTACAGTATCATGTCCTGGTGTTATGATTATATCTAATGTAGAAACCTTTGTACAGTATCATGTCCTGGTGTTTTAGATTATATATAATGTAGTTATTAAACTCATGACTTTGTACAGTATTTCATGTCCTGGTGTTATGATTATATCTAATGTAGAAACTCATGACCCTTTGTACAGTATATTTGTCTTGGTGTATGGATTATATCTAATGTAGAAAATAAACTCATGACTTTGTACAGTATCAATGCCTGGGGTATGTTATATCTAATGTAGAAAAAACTCATGACTTTGTACAGTATCATGTCCTGGTGTTATGGTTATCTAATGTAGAAAAACTCATGTCTTTGTACAGAATCATGCCTGGTGTTATGTTATATATTAATGTAGAAACTCAATGTCGACTTTGTACAGTATCATGTTCCCTGGTGTTATGATTATATCTAATTGTAGTGAAACCTTTGTACAGTATCATGTCCTGGTGTTATGGTTATATCTAATGTAGAAACTCCATGACTTGTACAGTATCATGTTCTGGTGTTATGATTATATCTAATGTAGAAACTCAATGGTTGACTTTGTACAGTATCATGTCTCCTGGTGTTATGGTTATATATAATGTAGAAATCATGGGATACTTTGTACAGTCATGGCTTTGGTGTTATGAATTATATCTAATGTAGAAATCATGTCTACCTGTACAGTATTAAACAAATGTAATGTGTTATGATATATATCTAATGTAGAAACTTTGTACAGTATCATGTCCCTGGTGTTATGATTATATCTAATGTAGAAAACTCATGACTTTGTTTACAGTATCATGTCCTGTGTTAGGCTTTAGATTATATCTAATGTAGAAACTCAATGTCTGACTTTGTACAGTATCATGTCCTGGTGTTATGGTTATATCTAATGTAGAAACTCATGACTTTGTACAGTATCATGTCCTGGTGTTATGATTATATCTAATGTAGAAACTCAATGTCTGACTTTGTACAGTATCATGTCCTGGTGTTATGATTATATCTAATGTAGAAACTCATGACTTTGAACAGTATCATGTCCTGGTGTTATGATTATATCTAATGTAGAAACTCAATGTCTGACTTTTTACGTATCATGTCCTTTTGGTGTTATTTGAAAATTATCATCGAATGTTAGAATACTCAATTTGACTTTGTCCGTTATCATGGTGTTGATGATTATATAATAATGTGAAACTCATGACTTTGTACAGTATCATGTCCTGGTGTTATGTTATATCTAATGTGAAACTCATACTTTGTACAGTATCATGTCCCTGGTGTTATGATTATCTAATGAAACTATGACTTTGTACATAGCATGCCTGGTGTTTTTATATCTAATGTAAACTCTGTGACTTTGTACAGTATCAGTCCTGGTGTTATGTTATATCATATGTAGAAAATCACTCTGTCATGACTTTGTACAGTATCATGTCCTGGTGTTATGTTTATATCTAATGTTAGAAACTCATGACTTTGTACAGTATCATGTCCTGGTGTTAATGATTATATCTAATGTAGAAACTCAATGTCTGACTTTGGTACAGTATCATGTCCTGGTGTATCATATATAGATAGTAATCCATGATGTTGACAGTACATGTCCTGGTGTCATGTCCAAAAGTGTAGAAACTCATGACTTTGTACAGTATCCATCTGGTGTTATGTATCTAATGTAGAGAAACTCAATGTCTGACTGTATCCAGTATCACTGATGTAATTCAGTATCTCCTGGTGTTTATGGATATCTAAGTAGACCGTGTACAGATCATGCTGTGTTATGTTTATACTAACTGTAAAAACTCAATACTTTGTACAGTATCAATGTCCTGGTGTTATGATTCAATGTATCTAATGCAGACAACCTCAATATCTGACTTTGTATCAGTATCATGTCTTGCTTTGGTGATTATGATTATATCTATCTTTGAGAAACTCCATATCTGACTGCTTTTTTTGTACAAGTATCATGTCCTGGTGTTATGTAGTATATCTAATGCATGAAATCACTCTGACTTTTTTGTGACTTTGTTATGTATCTATGTGCTGGTCCCGTTATGATTATATCTAATGCAGAAAATCAAATCAATCTCTTTGTGACTTTGTCAGTATCACTGTCTAGTGTTATGGTTATATCTAATGTAAAACGCATGACTTTTGTCATATCATCCGGTTTGAGATATCTAATGGAGAAACTCATGACTTTGACTGTATCATCCGGTGTTATGGTTATATATAATGTAGTAGAGCATGCTTTGTACAGTATCATGTCTGGTGTAAGTGATGGTTATATCTAATCGTAGAAACTCAATGTCTGACTTTGTACAGTATCATGTACTAGGTTGGTTCATGTTTATTAGTATCTAATGTAGTAACTCTATGAAATCTGACTTTGTACAGTATCATGTCCTGGTGTTATGCTATAGATCATATGTACAGACCTCAATGTGTACTGTACATGCTTTTTTGTGCTTAGTATCATGTCCTGGTGTTATGGTTATTATCTAATGTAGAGTACTCAATAGAAACTCATGACTTTGTACAGTATCATGTCTGGTGTATATGAGTTATATCCTATATGTAGAAATCAATTTGTATCTGCGGCAATTGTACATGTATCATGCCCTCATGGTAAACTCAGATTTATTATATCTATGAATTAGAAACTCATGATCCTGACAATTTGTATCATTTGCTGTATCATGTCTGGTGTTATGATTATATCTAATGTAGAAAAACTCATGTCTGACTTTTGTGCCTACAGTATCATGTCATGGTGGTTTTATGTATTATATCTAATGTAGAAACTCATGTCTGACTTTGTAGTAATCATGTGTCTGGTTGTTATGATTATATCTAATGTAGACTCACTGCATCTGAATTTGTAGACTATCATGTCCTGGGTGTGTTATGATATATCTAATGTAGAAATCTCATGACTTTGTACAGGTATATGTCCTGTGTATGATTATATCTATGTAGAAACTCATGACTTTGTACAGTATCATGTCTGTGTTATCTGGTTATATCTAATGCCGAGAAACTCAATATCTACTTTGTACAGTATCATGTCCTGATGGTATAATGTGGCAGTTGTCATACATCCCCTCTATGTAAAAGAATAATGCTCATGACATTTGTACAGTAAATCATGTCTGTGTTATGGTTATATAATATATACTCATGTCTGAGATGTATCAGGTTATCATGGTCCTGGTGTTATGGTTATATTCTATGTAAAATCAATGTCTGACTTTGTACAGTATCATGTCTGGTGTTATGTCTATCTAATGTATTTGAAACTCAATGTCTAAACGACTTTGTACAGTATCATGTCCTGTATCATGTTAGATATACATGATATCAGAAACTCGATACTACATGTGGTTTGTACGTATCATGTAGTCCTGGTGTCATGGTTCATATCTAAATGTAGAAAAAATCAATGTCATGACTTTGCTACAGTATCATCTGTGTAGTCCTGTGGTTAGTTATCTAATGTAGAAACTCAATATCTGACTTTGTACAGTATCATGTCCTGGTATCATGGTTATATCTAATGCAGAAACTCAATATCTGACTTTGTACAGTATCATGTCGTGGTGTTATGGTTATATCTAATGTAGAAACTCAATATCTGACTTTGTACAGTATCATGTCGGTGTATGGTTTAAATCTAATGCAGAAACTCAATATCTGACTTTGTACAGTATCATGTGCTGGTGTTATGATTATATCTAATGCAGAAACTCAATATCTGACTTTGTACAGTATCATGTCCTAGTGTTATGGTTATATCTAATGCAGAAACTCAATATCTGACTTTGTACAGTATCATGTCCTGGTGTTATGGTTATATATAATGTAGAAACCTTTGTACAGTATCATGTCGTGGTGTTATGGTTATATCTAATGTAGAAACTCAATGTCTGACTTTGTACAGTATCATGTCCTGGTGTTATGATTATATCTAATGTAGAAACTCATGACTTTGAACAGTATCATGTCCTGGTGTTATGATTATATCTAATGTAGAAACTCAATGTCTGACTTTGTACAGTATCATGTCCTGGTGTTATGATTATATCTAATGTAGAAACTCAGACTTTGACAGTATCATGTCCTGGTGTTATAGATTAATATATAATTAGAAACTCATGTCTGACTGTACAAGTAGCATGTCCTGTCGGTGTTTATGATTAATATCTAATGTAGAAACTCATGTCTGACTTTGTACAGTATCATGTCTGGTGTTATGATTATATCTAATGTGAAACTCATGACTTTGTACAGTATCATGTCTGTGTATGAATTATATCTAATGTAGAAAACCTAATGTCTGCTTTGTACAGTATCATGTCCTGGTGTTATGGTTATATCTAATGTAGAAACTCAATGTCTGACTTTGTACAGTATCATGTCCTGGTGTTATGGTTATATCTAATGTAGAAACTCATGACTTTGAACAGTATCATGTCCTGGTGTTATGATTATATCTAATGTAGAAACTCATGACTTTGTACAGTATCATGTCCTGGTGTATGGTTATATCATATGTAGAAAAATCAATGTCTGACTTTGTACAGTATCATGTCCTGATGTTATGGTCATTGTCATATCTAATGTAGAAACTCAATGTCTGACTTTGTACAGTATCATGTCCTGGTATCATGGTTATATCTAATATAGAAACTCAATGTCTGACTTTGTACAGTATCATGTCCTGGCGTTATGGTTATATCTAATGTAGAAACTCAATGTCTGACTTTGTACAGTATCATCTGGTGTTATAGTTATATCTAATGTAGAAACTCAATATCTGACTTTGTACAGTATCATGTCCTGGTATCATGGTTATATCTAATGTATACTCAATATCTGACTTTGTACAAGTATCATGTGCTGGTGTTATGTTATATATAATGAGAAAACTCAATATCTTGACTTTGTACAGTATCATGTGCTGGTGTTATGGTTATATCTAATGCAGACACATTCAAATGACTTTGTACAGTATCATGTCGTGGGTGTTATGGTTATATCTAATGTAGAAACTCAATATCTGACTTTGTACAGTATCATGTCCTGGTGTTATGGTTATATCTAATGCAGAAACTCAATATCTGACTTTGTACAGTATCATGTGCTGGTGTTATGATTATATCTAATGCAGAAACTCAATATCTGACTTTGTACAGTATCATGTCCTGGTGTTATGGTTATAAAACTAATGCAGAAACTGTCAATATCTGACTTTGTACAGTATCATGTCTGGTGTTATGGTTATAAATAATGTTGAAACCTTTGTACATTATCATGTGTGGTAAATAATGTTATATCTAATGCAGAAACTCAATATCTGACTTTGTACAGTATCATGTCCTGGTGTTATGGTTATATCTAATGCAGAAACTCAATGTCTGACTTTGTACAGTATCATGTCCTGGTGTTATGGTTATATCTAATGTAGAAACCTTTGTACAGTATCATGTCGTGGTGTTATGGTTATATCTAATGTAGAAACTCATGACTTTGTACAGTATCATGTCGTGGTGTTATGGTTATATCTAATGCAGAAACTCAATATCTGACTTTGTACAGTATCATGTCGTGGTGTTATGGTTATATCTAATGCAGAAACTCAATATCTGACTGTGTACAGTATCATGTCCTGGTGTAAGGTTATATCTAATGTAGAAACCTTTGTACAGTATCATGTCCTGGTGTTATGGTTATATCTAATGTAGAAACTCATGACTTTGTACAGTATCATGTCGTGGTGTTATGGTTATATCAATGCCAGAAAACTCAAGATCTACTTTGTACAGTATCATGTCGTGGTGTTATGGTTATATCTAAATGCAGAAACTCAATATCTGACTTTGTACAGTATCATGTCTGGTGATATGGTTATATCTAATGTAGAACTCAATATCTGACTGTACAGTAGCATGTCCTGGTATCATGGTTATATCTAATATAGAAACTCAATGTCTGACTTTGTACAGTATCATGTCGTGGTGTTATGGTTATATCTAATGCAGAAACTCAATATCTGACTTTGTACAGTATCATATGCTGGTGTTATGGTTATATCTAATGTAGAAACACAATATCTGACTTTGTAAAGTATCATGTCCTGGTGTTATGGTTATATCTAATGTAGAAACTCAATATCTGACTTTGTACAGTATCATGTCCTGGTGTTATGGTTATATCTAATGTAGAAACTCAATATCTGACTTTGTACAGTATGATCTGGTGTTATAGTTATATCTAATGTAGGAACTCATGTCTTTGTACAATATCATGTCCTGGTGTTATGGTTATATCTAATGCAGAAACTCAATATCTGACTTTGTACAGTATCATGTGCTGGTGTTATGATTATATCTAATGCAGAAACTCAATATCTGACTTTGTACAGTATCATGTCCTGGTGTTATGGTTATATCTAATGCAGAAACTCAATATCTGACTTTGTACAGTATCATGTGCTGGTGTTATGGTTATATCTAATGCAGAAACTCAATATCTGACTTTGTACAGTATCATGTCCTGGTGTTATGGTTATATCTAATGTAGAAACTCAATATCTGACTTTGTACAGTAGCATATCCTGGTATCATGGTTATATCTAATATAGAAACTCAATGTCTGACTTTGTACAGTATCATGTCGTGGTGTTATGGTTATATCTAATGCAGAAACTCAATATCTGACTTTGTACAGTATCATGTCCTGGTGTTATGGTTATATCTAATGCAGAAACTCAATGTCTGACTTTGTACAGTATCATGTCCTGGTGTTATGGTTATATCTAATGCAGAAACTCAATGTCTGACTTTGTACAGTATCATGTCCTGGTGTTATGGTTATATCTAATGTAGAAACTCAATATCTGACTTTGTAAAGTATCATATCCTGGTGTTATGGTTATATCTAATGTAGAATCTCAATGAATCACTGTCTCATTCTGTACTCTAAGTTGATGAATAATGAATAAAGCAATTTACATACGAGACGGCGGCCGCAGACAAGACGTACCTTAGGATGGACACTTTCCCCCAGTGTAGATCCTAATCATGCTGCACCGTGAGGTATGCACTACAGCTCTGTAGCCGATTTCATCAAAATTGCAAAGTATACTTACCTAACAAAGTATAATTTGAGGGAGTAATCATTTATTTTTCCCGAAATGCATTATGTCATATATGCAGAATGCAGAATTATTATACCTTTTTTAATAAATTTATCCTAAAAAAAGTTCTTTCTCAAAGTACACTTTGCTAGATAAATATACTTTGCAATGTTGGTGAAAAGGCTACTGATCTACCGCAATAACCCTATAGTGAACCCCAGTAAGATTCACTGTTTAATTATGAATCCTTAAATATGGATTCTTCGTCGAGATACACATACACTCCCATCCTTCCATTGTATCGAAAAATATGAGTCACTGCTTGGCGCCTAACCCTTTCACCCCTAAGGAACTGGAATGGATTTTGATGTTAATTTTACTCGTCACAAAATGATTTTCAGATGAGTCCGTTTATAAGGTTTTGTTTTTTTTTCTGAACAAAATAAAAATTACTTGCAAAAAGTGCAGATCCTGACGAGACGGCCGGCTAATCTTGATCTACACGGTTTGCCAATACCACTATACAGGTCTGTAGTGTTAAAAATAGGGGCTAAATTTACGCTGAATTGTATACAGAACAGGAATCATAGAATAGTCCCTCGGGTAAAAGAAAGCAGACCAGATGATAATGAAGGGAATACACAGCCAATTAAGACTCGACTAGACTGATTATTTATCACGATTATTGGCTTTTGGTCACGCAATTACCAACATTATATACAATTATATGTAATTTTGGTATTTCATGTGGGTGGATAAGCATAATTCTAACTGTGACTGGAGAAGGGGGCTTCAGGTCTCTGTAGTACCAGATCAGCATGACCATCCGTGTAGTCTGATCAGGGCCTGTACTGTTCGCGAATCGCGAACAGTACAGGCCCTGATCAGACTACAAGTGAAACACGCCTCATGCTTCCATCAAAATAATAGATCCCTATTATTGTCCTAGCTAGCCACAAATGCTGTAAGCCCCAGTTCTCCAAGTACAGCCATAATTAGGCCATCACCTGAGAAAAGATAATTTGCGACCAGCGTAGCCCCATATTGGCCTGTACATCCACACAGTCTCATTAGGGTCTACACTGTCATCACTGACGTAGCTATATTGCAGTCAGTAAAAGTCAGATTTGCTGAAAATGTTGGGAAAACATCGGCTGGTAATTGTCAACGTTATCATGCCATAAACTGAGGCAATCAAAAACTGCAAATGGTCAGCCATAACTCTGGCATATGTCATGTGACACAAGCGGTTAAAGTACTCGACCGAGATATAGTTAACTCTTTGCATGCTAGCGGCGAAAATATCCACCAAACGAATTAGGATTATATGTTTTATTTCTCTCTGTAAATGTCTTGGAATTTCATTAGAATCGAGTCCTCAGGACTCAATTCTAATGAAATTCCAAGACATATTCATGATATTTACGGGGAGAAATACAAGAAAATATGATTTGTGTCCACTAGTTTTGAACTATTTATAGCCCACAAGTTTCCCAGCATGCAAAGAGTTAATATAAGCTATCACAAGCTCAGCCAATCAAATAACTGCAAAGCCGACAACACCAGAATAGGACAAGCATGGTATAATCCAACACTACAGACCTCTATGGTGGTGTTTGCAAACAGTGTAGCTCCAGATGAGCCATCTCTTAACGAGCCGTTTTTAACGAGCCGTCTCTTAACGAGCCGTCTCATCATGATCTGCACTTATTGCAAGTAATTTTCATATTATTCAGATAAAAAAACACCCTCTTTTATAAATGGAAAGGTCGGAAAATCGTTTTGTGATGATTGGATTAGTCGGAAAATTAATTAACACAGCAAAATACATTTGAGTTACTTAGGGTTGAATGAGATAGTCAATATAACCATCTGTGCATGTATAGTTCAGGGCCGGCTATCACACTCCTACAGCCTATTAACCCATTCCTTTCGGAATACACCTTTACGGGTATGAAATTTATTAAATATTATATTTTCATTTTTGTTATTTCTCAATGAAAGCAGGGTTCAAGTTAGGATAATGTTTTTTGGGAGAAGTCACTTCTGCCTCCAGACAAAATAGGGAGAAGTCAAAGCAAGTGAGGGAGAAGTGAGAGAGAAGTTGGATTTCCTCGTCAACCATTTTTTTACATTATATTTGACCATTATATGTATGGCAATCGACCCCATTACCCAGTCTAGAATGACCTTAGTTGTTGACAGGCCATTAAACACAATAAATATTATTTCTAACCAAAATATGTGATGTTAACACTCAGTTGAGCACTGTGATTTAACACTCAGTGGAGCCACCTCGTCAAGATGGTTTCAGTGAGTGTTAACAACGAATACTTTCATTGAGAAATAAAAAAGAAAGTATATGTTGTGACCACTATACTTCTAAGTGCATAGAAGGAAAATATTTAGGATTTTCCGCAAACATAATGGCGTATCTCAGAATGAAATGGGTTCAAGATCTATGAGGTTTGTTCAATGAACAGAAAACCGTGCAGACCCTGTTCAGTCAGTAGACACTGATCATGATATAATGAAAACGAAATAAAATATTTTAAATGTTTCATCAGTAAATAAGGACATAAAACGTTTGTTCAATATCTGAAGGTTGTTTCACTGACTGAAAGGAAAACAGTGTAGACCCTGATTAGCCCATAGACGCTGATCACAATATACACTTCTGACGCAGTGGCGTAGCCAGAGCCTGAAATACACCGAGGCAACAACATTGGTACGGCGAACGAGCGGATCATAGAGAATGGCAGAATAATTGATGAAATGTGCTACCGGAGGCTTGTCCCCCGGGGTAAACACCGACGCATAACAGTACATGATCACGAAAAGTCAAACCACGATCTGATTTTTTTTATGAAAACATAAATAATAATAATAATGAAAACATCCAGAAAATATCACCGAGGCTGTTGTCTCGGTGTGCCTCAACGTGGCTACGGCGCTGTGATGAAAGTAAAGAAAATATTTTGAATTTTCCATCAGTAAAATAGTGTATCCTCAGAATGTAAAGAGCTGTTCTCCAAGGCTGTATATGTGGCCGTGACTGGAGACATGGAGCTGTGTTAGCTCCGGATCAAATAGCACACGCCTATAATCTAACAACGATCCATGTTCCTTTTTTGAAGGATGACGAGTGTTTCTTTGAGGGAATGGCGAATGGTGGAGATCCTGATCAGACTGTGCGGATGCACAGGCTGATCTGGATCTACATCAGTCGCAAAACCCATAAGCCCCATTTCTCCAGTGACAGCCACGTATACACTATAGTGGGTGGCAGGTGTTACCAGACTAGTACAGGCTGGTCAATATGGCAGATAATCAATGGCCCCATTACTGGGTACTACTCTAAAATTAGACATTCATTGAACATTGTTTGCTACATGGTACCCAGTTGTGCATTGTTGACCCTTGCAAACACTGTAGATCCAGATGAGCTGGAGTGTAAAGCCCCCCCCCCCAGGGGCGGATCTGGAGGGGGGGTTCAGGGGTTGCAAGCCCCAGTCCAGCCACGGAGGGGGGGATGCACCCGGACCCCCCCTAGCATACTCGTTCCACTCTGTGGAGCTCAAAAATAGGACAACCCCCACCCCCAAATCGAATGCTGGATCCGCCCCTGCCACCTCATTTGCAATCCAATCATTACAAAATGATTTTCAGACTACATGTAGTTCATTCATGAAAAGGGGGTGTTTTTGTTCTCAAAAATATGAAAATTACTTGCAAAAAGTGCAGATCCTGATGAGACGGCTCGTTACGAGCCAGCTCAACTGGATCAACACTGTTTGCCAATAGCACTATACAGGTCTGTGGTGTTTAAAGGGTTAAGGGACATTGTCAGTTTGAGGTGGGCTCGCCCTAGACACATCACTGTTATTCAATGGATTATTCTCAGGGTCCATGCTGGTACATGTAAACAGCTCCAGATAAGATGTGGTTTTGCATCAAAAACGCAATACATTTGTACAAAAACGCAAGACATTTTATTTATATGCGTAACGCAACTAATTTCAAGGATGACGCTAGGTCCACTGAATCTGTGAGTCAGACACATTCATGATATTATTCTATAATGGCACACGGAGACAAATTGGGTAGGAATATATTCCAGCAGTTCTGTATATATTACTCATATTTCTTATTAACAGTGACTAAGCATACTAATTTAAACCATTGGCTTTTGAACATACGCCATTTGTTTTATGTAGTTTCATTTACGCCATTAAATTTTACTTTACGAATGAACATGGCCAAAAATGCATCACATTTCATTTTGAGGATTCAAAAACACAATCACTCAAAATTTTATCTGAACCACTGCAGGTATATAGACACTTTGTTTAAAAATTTCACAATCTTAAATACTGTAATAACCATAACAAGAGTGCCGCAAGTCGAAGATGGGCCAGACAGCGAAGATGGGCCAGACAGCGAAGATGCAGAAATGTGAAGCTGTCACCAAGGCAATACACATTAATGATAATTTTGAACTCTATAGCATTATTTCTTCATTGTGCTAAACATGTATACTCATTTAGGCAGAGATGTGTAAAGTAGAAATGATATAGAATTGGATACAAAAATGTAGAAAAAATGGCTAAGTTAAAAAGGTGATATTTTTGTTAAAAAATATTTTTTCGGCATAAAAACACCAAGGTGCACATCTTCAATATGTGTAGAAGACGTGTGTATAGTTTCAGATCAATCGACTTAACGGTTTCAGAGGAGTTGTGTACACAAACTCTGTACCCTAAATAGAATTGTATAGTAAAATGTAGAAAAAATGGGTAAGTTAAAAAGGTGATATTTTTGTTAAAACATATTTTTTCGGCATAAAAACACCAAGGTGCCCATGCCCATCTTCAGTATGTGTAGAAGACGTGTGCATAGTTTCAGATTGATCGACTGAACGGTTTCAGAGGAGTTGTGTACACAAACTATGCACTTTTTCTGTCCGCCGCTCGCCTTCCCAAAACGGTCGTATACAAATTGGACACCATTTGTTTTGGGAAACTATTATTGCAATAAACCATACTACGGTATTTATATGGGGGTTCCCCAAAACAAATTATTTCAAAATAAATTATTATTGCGATAAACCATACTACCATATTTATTCTAATAAATGTCCCCGGGGCTGTGCAAAACGTGGGGATCAAAACCTGGATATTAGAATCAAAATATGATATTTTTACATACAAAAACAATGTTTTAAATGGCTTTTGATTGTGAAAATAGCATATTTAGAATGCAAATATGGGAGGGGGGCTACTATTAGAGAGGGGGGCTACTATTACAGAGCTCCAGTTAAGGTGCATAATTTGACCAACTTTGGGTGAAATTTTGTTATTTCTTCATCAAAAATGGCAAGTTGGGAGTCCTTTAGAATCGTCTCATTGAGACGATTCTAAAGCACTCCCAACTTGCCATTTTTGATGGAGAAATAAGAAATTTACCTCCAAATTACGCACCTTAATTGGAGCTCTGCTATTAGAATAAATATGGTAATTATAACCATAAACATTGGGATCCTCTTTGTGTTTTTCATGTGGGAAACCAGATACAGTAGAACCTCTCTAAACGGGACACCAAGAAACACATGTGATCTTATTTATGATGAGTTTCTTAGTCAGATATCTCAGGTGATAATGTCTGTTCGTGATCACATAGCACACAGCTATGATTCATAATGATCAAATGCCTGATTGACAGTGAAGCCTCTCTAAGCCGGACACCCTGGGGACCTCCACCCCAGGGTATCCGGTTTAGAGAGGTTTCACTGTATTTACATGTGTTTTCTAGAATTCAGTGTGTACAATTATTCAGGGTTATTACTGTAACTTAGTTTCTCAATTAAAATTTCTTGCTGACATCAAGGACCGTATCTGTGGAATTACTGTCAGCGGATCCAACATTAGCATGATCATGTATGTTCCAAGTAAAACCCGCCCATTGGATTTGGGCGATGAAAGATATTAATTCTCAATATAATCAAAACTAAATTACATTTTTTTTAAATAATAACCAGATGGCCGTCGCCCGCATGTCGAGCCCGCCGAGGGATTTGAAGGTCTTAGAGTGTATTTATTTGAAGTTTGAAGTACATTTGACTAAGGGTTGTAGAGATATTAGGGTATGTAAAAAACGTTAATATAAATTTCGAAGTCATTTGACCTTGACCTTCGGCATGTGGGCCGCATGGTTAGGCTATAGAATGAAAATATGGATGATGATACAATTTGTAAGTATTTTAAGTTTGAAATAAATCGTGAGTAGTTGTGGAGATATAAGGTACGTAAAAACTTTCAAGCAGATTTGTAAAACTTTAACACAAATTTCAGAGTCATTTAACCCTTAAAAGGCGGGAGCCGAAAACTGTCGTCTGCTGTTGTTTAATATGTTGTCTTCTTTCTCCATTAAAAATGGTTTGACAGTACTTTAGAATCATTTCCATTGGAAATGATTCTAAAGTGCTGCCAAACCATGTTTTCGTTGAGAAATATGGAATATATAAAGTAATCAGCAGACAGCAAAATTTAATTCAGCATTGTAAGGGTTAACCTTGACCTTGAGCACATGGGTCCCATGAGTCGGCTACAGAACAAAACTAGAGCAAGTGAGCGGATACCCCCGGCCGACGCCTTGTCCGACCAACAAATATTTTCCAAGTCATTTGGCCTTTATCATATATATTATTTCTTTTCTTTAATTAAAAAAAAAGTGTCTGTTGTGACCACTCATTTGAAATGTCTCAGTCACCCAGTCCAAATGGTGGTCACAAGATATACGCTCGAGGAGAAATAAGAAATACAGGTTGAATGTTCCAAGTATGCCAAACATGTTATGAGTTAGAGCAGAGGTACACCAACATACTCCAGAAAAGCTGACATTAACCCTTAGAATGCAGGAACCGAAAAAGTGTCGTCTGTTGTTGTGTCATATTTTCTCTTTTTTTTCTGAAGAAAAACAAGGTTTGGCAAATTTTTAAAATCATTTCCATGGAAACGATTCTAAAATGCCGTCAAATCATGTATTTCACAAGAAAAATGGAAAATAAAAAATAAATAGCAGACGACAAAATTTAATTCAGCATTGTAAGGGTTAAGAGGAAATATGGTTACACAACATAATTATAGCTCCCAGCAGATGTCATCTGCAGTAAAAATAATTACCATTATTTGATATTTGTAGCCGCAAAACACAGGAAGTATGGAATACGTATAATATTGACTCACTCGAGTTGGAGAGTGGAGGATACAAGGGCAAGATGGCTCAAAACCTCTGTTAGCTTAACAGACTGTTAAATCCATAACAATGTCAACCATTTCAACACCACAGACCTGAATCGTTATTGGCAAACATTGTAGATCCAGATGAGCCAGCTCGTGCCGAGCCGTCTCATCAGGATCTGCACTTTTTGCAAGTAATTTATTTTAGAACAAACGCACTCCATTTTCATAAATGGACTAGTCTGCAAATCATTTTGTGGTGATTGGATTGGTTGCAAAATTAACATATCAAAACTTAGGGGTGAACTCTTGATATCAAGTTTGTCAAGTGAGGCTAGTATGTATTCAGAGGCCTGCCGAGGCATTCCAGCCGTTTCCAAGTAGATAAACGTGATATCAAAAGACATTAATTGTATGCTACAAAACTAGATGGCCGCGGCCTGCATGTCGCGCCTTGTGGCGAGGCATGGACACTAAAAAAAAAGATATAGTATAACGAAAAACTTTAACCAAAAAACTTAACAAAAAACTTTAACCGGACACACGTACATACGTACGTACGTACGTACGTACGCCAAAGTGCCGACTATATCGCGCTTTCCGCAAGCAGGCACGAAAAAAATTTAACCAAAAACTTCAAAGTAATTTGACCTTGACATTGGGCACAGGGGCCGCACGGGAGGGGGGGGGGTAGAATGAAAATATAGATGATGATAAACACCCATGTGAAGTTTCAAGGTAATGGGCAAAGCAGTTGCAGAGTTATAGTACAACGAAAAACTTTAACCAAAAAACTTAACCAAAAACTTCAAAGTAATTTGACCTTGACATTGGGCACAGGGGCCGCACGGGAGGGGGGTAGAATGAAAATATAGATGATGATAAACACCCATGTGAAGTTTCAAGGTAATGGGCAAAGCAGTTGCAGAGACTTAAACTTAAACCAAAAACTTAACCAAAAAACTTAACAAAAAACTTTAACCAAAAAACTTAACCAAACAACTTAACCAAAAACTATAACCGGACACACGTACGTACGTACGTAGTACGTACGTAGTACGTACGTACTACGCCAAAGTTCCCATCTTCAATATGTTTGCAATGAATGTGTGAAGTTTCAGAATGATTGGTTGAAAACTGTGGGAGGAGTTGATTACACAAACTTGGCACTCCAATAGGCAGAAAAGTGTGGACAAATGAAGTTAAAAACGTGATATTTTGGTCAAAAAAGGGGAGGTGCCCATCTTCAATATGTTTGGATGCATGTGTGAAGTTTCAGAATGATTGATTGAAAACTGTGGGAGGAGTTGATTACACAAAGTTAGTGGTAAAAAAAAAGTTAACGGTCAGACGGACAGACGGACAGACGGACGGACAACGCCATACTATAATACGTCCCGTTTTTCAAAAAGGCGTATAAAAACACTACCATGCAAAAATATGTGAAATCCAATCATGTCTGACAAAAATCTTGTGATTTTTCACATCTAAAGAGGTTAAAGTAACTTTATGGAACATATTTTTTGGTTTTAGATGTTCGTCTCTTATTTCTTGTCAAACAAAAAATATAAAATACATTGTACAGGTAATTCTCGTTATCTCAAAGTTCGAAAAAATCTCGAACGAGAATCGCTTAAAAAATACCGACTTTACTTTACTTCCGGGTTTTCATAAATCCCGCACTTTCTAATAACGAAACGCGCATGCGTTGTTACTAAAAATAAATATATCACATACGCATGACACAATTTCCGGTACACAACATTTGTTTTGCTAATCATAGCCAATACACATCAATGAATAAGCGTTACATCTAAATGTCAGCACTCGCCATTTTTTCTAATGATGTTATTATTCAATTGCAAAATGCAAGACCCGCGTTTCGTCCCTAAACCACGACGGATCTAGACTCGTCGGCCACAAAGAAATTCGGCCCAAGTCGAATCAAATCGGTGTTAAGAAATGTCAAGTTCAATTGACTTGATTGCCACACCGTTTATATGATCCGATATCACATTGATTAATTGGTTAATTATGGTTTAAGTGCATTAATTTAACATGTTTTTGCAACGTTTTAACATATTTTAGCGGTGGCGTTTTTGATTTCTATAGACGTGTGAAAACTTATCTCAGATAAATTCTCCGAATCAGACTTGGTGGTGCCAGGCGCTTATTTTTCACATCGAGTTATCAGAATACAAATATGATGGAAACATGCTATCGGGACTCGACTTTCACCTCGACATAACCGAAATATCGACATTTCCGATATCGACTTATCAGGAGTAAAATACATGATCTATGTAGGTAATTCGGCCGAGACCTCGGACGTATATCGAGATAAGCAGGTATATCGAGATAAGCGACATCGAGATAAAGAGAATCAGCTGTATATTAACTCATTGCAAGCTAGCGGCGAAAATATCCACCAAACGAATTACGAGTATATGTTTTATTTCTCTGTAAATATGTCTTGAAATTTCATTAGAATTGAGTCCTTAGGACTCAATTCTAATGAAATTCCAAGACATATTCATATCTACGGGGAGAAATACAAGAAAATATGATGAATTTTTGTCCGCTAGTTTTGAACTATTTATAGCCCACAAGTTTCCCAGCATGCAAAGAGTTAAAACAATCCACCCTCCCACTTCACATTCCGTGAACCCCGTGTCTGAGAACCAAAGTATTTATTTTTTTGGCCTAACATGGTTTTCTTTGAAAAGAGTGTGGACTTGTTTATATTATGTCATTATGTGACATATTCAAGAAGTACATGTCTTATATAAATAGTTAATGATCAACAGGCCCAACCTTATAAAACTTTTGTAGAATGTTCTTATCATTTGTACTGAGAAGGAATCAGGTAGTTTGATTGGCCAAGAAATTAGCACAGTTCAGCCTCGGCCAATCGAGCTTCCAATTTTGATATTAGAAATACCAACATAAATCACTAAAACAAGAAACGAGGCAAAGCCACGAAGGCCAGGTTTTTTCCAAGCATAGACACTTGGATAACATAATTATACCCACTTTTTGTAGACTAGATGGCCGTGGCCTGCATGTCGCGCCTTGGGGCGAGGCATGGACACTAAAAAAATAGATATAGTAGATGGAAAAACTTTAACGAAAAAACTTTAACCGGACACACGGACGTACGGACGGATGGACGTATGCCAAAATGCCGACGATATCACGCTTTCCGCAAGCGGGTGCGACAATGATGATAAACACCCATGTGAAGTATCAAGGTAATGGGTGAAGCAGTTGCAGAGATATAGTACACAAAAAAAATTAACAAACAAAATCAAAGTAATTTGACCTTGACAATGGGCACAGGGGCCACACGGTTGGGGGTTAGAATGAAAATATGGATGATGATAAACACCCATGTGAAGTTTCAAGGTAATGGGCGAAGCAGTTGCAGAGATATAGTATAACGAAAAACTTTTAACCAAAAAACTTTAACCAGACGTACGTTAAAAAGTTAACGTTGAAAATGGCTAAGTCAATTACGTAGAAATAATAGGTGAAGGTAAACAAAATGGTCACATGTTGGATAGTTGTATGTGGTAGGCACCCCTTGGTTATGAAGCTGTGAAAGTTTGGTGGTCCTAGGTTGTACAGTACCAAAGAAATGGACTTAAGCACGAAAACTTAACATTGTAAACGCGAAAACTTAACATTGAAAATGGCTAAGTCGACTGCGCGGAAAAAATGGGTCAAGTTAAAACAAGAAACGAGGCAAAGCCACGAAGGCCAGGTTTTTTCTTTTTTAAGCATGGACATTTGGATAACATAATTATACCCCACTTTTCTTTTTGTAGACTAGATGGCCGTGGCCTGCATGTCGCGCCTTGGGGCGAGGCATGGACACTAACAAAATAGATATAGTAGATGGAAAAACTTTAACGAAAAAAATTTAACCGGACACACGGACGTACGGACGGATGGACGTATGCCAAAATGCCGACGATATCGCGCTTTCCGCAAGCGGGTGCGACAATGATGATAAACACCCATGTGAAGTATCAAGGTAATGGGTGAAGCAGTTGCAGAGATATAGTGCACGAAAAAACTTTAACAAAAAAATTCAAAGTAATTTGACCTTGACATTGTGTACAGGGGCCGCACGGTTGGGGGTTAGAATGAAAATATGGATGATGATAAACACCCATGTGAAGATTCAAGGTAATGGGCGAAGCAGTTGCAGAGATATAGTATAACGAAAAAGTTTTAACCAAAAAACTTTAACCAGACGTACGTTAAAAAGTTAACATTGAAAATGGCTAAGTCAATTACGTAGAAATAATAGGTGAAGGTAAAAAAATGGTCACATGTTGGATAGTTGTATGTGGTAGGCAACCCTTTGTTATGAAGTTTGGTGGTCCTAGGTGGTACAGTACCAAAGAAATGGACTTAAACACGAAAACTTAACATTGTAAACGCGAAAACTTAACATTGAAAATGGCTAAGTCGACTACGCGGAAAAAATGGGTCAAGATAAAAAAAAAGTAAACATGTTGGATAGTGATATGTGGTGTTGGGCACCCCTTGAATTATGAAGCTGTGAAAGTTTGGTTGGTCCTGGGAGGGGGAGGGTTTGGGTACCAGTAACCAAAGAAAATGGACTCAAACATTAACATTGATTGTTGGAGGGGTGGGGCGGGAGGAGGGGGGGACAAAATTGCCGCCCCCCGCCCCGCCCTGGCCGCCCCCCGCCCGGCCCGCCCCGCCCCCGCCCGCCCCGCCCGGCTTTCGCCAATCCAATAGCCTGGATTTTTTTTCAAAGAACCTGGCTAACTAGAAAATGTGGTCTGTCATTGCACTTAGGGCCCCAATTTGAGAAACTCTTACAAAAACTTTCAAATAAATAGACAGACAGATGGACGTATGATCAGTAGTGAGGGTAATTGCATTAATGTGGAAGGATGTATCATTACTAAGTAATGCATGTGTGCAATATGAAGATATTAACTTAAGGCAAACATAAATTATAGGTGATTTGAGAAACTGGTATAAAAACATTCAAAAAATAAACGGACAGACAGACAGACAGACAGACAGACAGACAGACATATCCTATAGAGCACCATCGATTTTCGGCGGGGCACTAAATATTTTCACGTGGAACTGAAATTTCAAATGGCAAATTGTCCATTATAATAGCCTGGGGTGCATTTATTAGAATACACACAGTATATACATAGAGAATATTAGTATAGTGTTTTCACGTCTAGTAGCGACATAGTTGACGGGATAAATTATACTTACTTGGCACGAAGAGCCAGTTGTCGGTCGTTTGGACACACCCAGCGATCCATCCTGTCTACCGCTACTTCGCCCATACACAACACTGCTATCACACTATCGACACCGTCCTGGCATGACACGATACGAAGTCCTCTAATACCGTCACTCACTAAATTGCATCTCAATATTAAACCATATAAGGCAAGTTTATAATGGATAGTCCTATGAGATACAAAAATCGTCACCCACTAAATCGCCTCTCAATAACCAGTCTATCGACACCTTCCTGGCAGACTGTGTCACGATACAAAGTCTATTAGTCCTTCGTATAGCGTCGTCACTCACTAAATCGTCTCTTAATAACCAGTCTATTGACACCTTCCTGGCAGACTGTGTCACAATACAAAGTCTATTAGTCCTTCATATAGTGTCGTCACTCACTAAATCGCATCTCAATAACCAGTCTACGAGCCAAGTTTATAATGGTGAGTACTTTGAGATTTATGCAGAAATCGTCACCCACTAAATCGCGTCACAATAACCATCCAAGGCAATTTTGTAATGTTGAGTCCTTTTAGACACAGGAATCGGCATCCACTAAATCGCATCACAATAACCAGTGTCTACCATCCCAATTTATAATGGAGTGTCCTCCGAAATATATACATCCAGATATTATGTCCGAAGCATTATCGTCTCAGTGGGAATTGGTAAACACTTAGAATCACAGAATCGAAGGCTAGACGTATTACGCGAGGAAATCTTTGTCACATGATTCTATTGACTGTTGTTACTGCTATTATTATAAACCACTACGTTCAGAAGACAGATTTGTTTATGGAAATTTAATTTTTATTTCATGAAAATAGATTTTGTGACCAATATTTCAAAAGAAGCACCGTAATACCACTAATTATCCCGTCAACACAGTGCATATGTGCCGTGAAACACGGTGCCGTGAAACATTTTTGATATCCAGTCAACACTATTTTTGCATTTTACAGCCATTTGTAGGTGATGATGGGATAAATAGAATAGTAGGTTAGTGCCGTGCATGGGAAAAAATATCTGGCGCGGCACGGAAACGGGATGTGCTCGGCATAGCCTCACCCATCCCGTTTCCTGAACCTTGCCAGATATTTTTCCCCATTCACGGCACTAACCTACTATTCTCTATGTATTCGGACACCATTTCTTTTGGAAAACGCTTATAAAAACAACTTATAGTATCCAAATACATTGTGATAAACATGTATACCCATACTAAACATACATATTTGGACATCCCTTGCTGTGAGAAACCAATTATTAATGTGTGTTTTCCAGAACAAATTGTGTCCGAAGACATAGGGTTATTACTGTAGTGCAACTAAATAAATTTTGTCTGAAAGCATATTCCGAATGCAATGGATTAAATACAATCAGCGGTGTGTAATTACACTCTGTGATACTGACGTAAAAATCCATTCACAAGGTGTCTTATCGCAACCACGGCTCCATATAGACACCGACACCCCTGCTGTCCGCTCGCAGTCTTCACACAAATCCCCGCTCACCGTCTAATGGAACTCTGCTGGAATGAAGACAGAAACAAACATGGTAATAAATGGTCCCGTTCCCCCGACAGCTGACACAGTAATAACACAAGTGCGCCTATTATTGTCCATGTGTTATTAATGATGATTTTCACCATTGTCTAATCAGCCGAACTAAAGCCAATAGTGGTAGTAGATTCTGGGCCAGAAGTCAGCCCGTCTATAGCGTGACTCCGCGAGTATTGGCAAGCAGATTCGTGGTGGAAAATAAACAAAGGTCCAGCCAATACAAGTGGAATTAACCAGAGCATGCAATATCTGAATTACGGCATAGTGCAACGTCGTAATGTCTGGCTGTAGTCAATATACAGCAGAAAAAGTGAATGGGTTTAATTAACGTCCTAGCAAAAGCTAAGGCCATACAGATGCGGGACCACAGTTTAACACTTTCACCCCTAAGTAACTGGAAAGTATTTTTATAATTTAACTTTCCAACTAATCCAATCATCAGACAAGAATTCCGCAGAATCAAATGTCTTGCCTTGTTCAGCCTTGACCTTGACCCCGAGAAAAAAAAATTAATAGTCGTATATTCATCTACATATCATAGTAAAGGGATGTATAAAGTTTGATGACTGTAGTTGATAAGGTGTTGAAGTAATGATCGTAACACAAAAACTTAACATTGAAAGTATAAAAAAAAATAGAGCTTGACCTTGACCCTGGAGCCCAAAAAAAAGAGTTAATAGTCGTATATTCATCTACATATCATAGTAAAGGGATGTATAAAGTTTGATGACTGTAGTTGATAAGGTGTTGAAGTAATGATCGTAACACAAAAACTTAACATGAAAGTATAAAAAAAAAATAGAGCTTGACCTTGACCCTGGAGACCCAAAAAAAAGAGTTAATAGTCGTATATTCATCTACATATCATAGTAAAGGGATGAATAAAGTTTGATGACTGTAGCTGATAAGGTGTTGAAGTAATGATCGTAACACGAAAACTTAACATTGAAAGTATTAAAAAAATAAGAGTTTGACTTTGACCCTGGGACCCCGAGAATTTTTTTTTAATAGTCCTATATTCATCTACATATCATAGTAAAGGGATGTATAAAGTTTAATGACTGTAGCTTATAAGGTGTTGAAGTAATGATCGTAACATGAAAACATAACATTGAATGATGATGTCGACGACGACGCCAACAACTTCGCCGACTTCGGAAAAGCAGAACCTTACCCTCGCTTTCTGCTTCACAGGCAAGACAAAAATGATTTTCAGACAAGTCTGTTTATGAAGACTGGGTGTTTTTGTTCTAAAAAATATGAAAATTACTTGCAAAAAGAGTAGCTCCTGATGAGACGACTCGTCACGAGTCGGCTCATCTGGACCTACACTCTTTGCAAACACTGCTATAGTGTTGAAAGGGTTAAAGTCTCATCCGACAGTTCAGTTAGATGAAAATACTATGCAAGTATTGTTCTTATTTTTCATGGGTTTCTTAGTCATTTATCTCAGGTGATAATGCCTGTTAATGACCACATAGCACATAACTATGGCTCGGAATGATCGAATGCCTGATTTACAGTGAAACCTCTATAAACCAGACAATCTGGGGACCTCCCAGGGGGTGTCTGGTTTAGAGAGGTTTCACTGTATAGTGAAAACCTAAGAGCAAGGTAGTCACGGTTTCAACCCGTAGTCACAGTTTCAACCCGCTTACTGGGTCGCTCCCTTCGCTTAGCGAAGTAACATCGTACGTAGCGGGTTAGCATCATATTTATTTGACTGAGTGAAAAACTCAACTTAACCCTTAGTTTGCTACTCACAACAATTGTCGTCTGCTGTTGCTTTTATATCTTGCCTTATTTCTCAATAAATAACATGGTTTGACAGCACTTCAGAATCATTTCCAATGGAAATGATTCTGAAGTGCTGTCAAAGCATGTTGTAAATTATTCTAAAGTGCTGTTAAAGTATGTTTTTGATGATAAAAATGGAAAATAGAAAATAAACAACAAACGACAAAAAAAATAAGATAGCGGTCTAAGGGTTAAAATAGGGAAAAGTGGCACCATTTAAGGAGACTAAGTTGTCCTGTAACTTAACCCCTGTACCAATAGGATTAATGCTAATCCTTATACTTTTATAACAGGAATAACCAGATTCAAGCCTCACAAACAATAAAGCCAAAATTGTAGCTGAGGGCCAAACCAGGGATATGGGAATACGGTAAGGATAAAACCCCATCAATAAATTAAATTACCCTTCACAAGCACAGGTTGAAGTAACGGACCAAGGTCTATAAATACATTAAATATGCCTAAAAGCATCAATAAATGAAGAAAAAAAAATAAGCTAATTTTTTTTTTTACTCCCTCCATATACACATACAACATGGAGGGGAAAAAATAAATATTTTTTAGCTTATTTTTTTTCGTAATGTATTGATGCTTTTAGGCATATTTAATGTATTTATAGACCTCGGTCCGTTACTTCAACCTGTGTTGACAAGCTCCCAACATGTCACTCACAAGCAGGCCCGTACGCAGAGGGGGTGTGACGGGTGCGTACGCACCCCCCTTAACCCGTTCAATACCACAGGCCTGTATAGTGGTATTGGCAAAAAGTGTAGATCCAGATGAGCCGGCTCATGACGAGCCGTCATCAGGATCTGCACTTTTTGCAAGTAATTTTCATAATTTTGAGAACAAAAACACCTCATTTTCATAAATGGACTGGTCTGAATGGGTTGCACAATTAACATATCAAAATCCATTCCAGTTATTTAGGGGTGAAATGGTTAATCTGCCGAGGTCTGTCCGTGAATGTGCAAAAAAAACAATGTTTAGCCCTTCGCGCCGTCGATAACGCACCCCCCTAAATTAATTCCTGCGTACGGGCCTGACAAGAAATACGAAAATCAGGAAAGGAAATATTTCCTAATTTGCATACGGCTAAAAGCGTATTCCGAATTTAACTCTTTGCATGCTGGGAAACTTGTTGGCTATAAATAGTTCAAAACTAGCGGAAAAAAATTCATCATATTTTCTTTTATTTCTCCTTGTAAATATCATGGATATGTCTTGGAATTTCATTAGAATTGAGTCCTCAGGACTCAATTCTAATGAAATTCCAAGATATATTTACAGAGAGAAATAAAACATATAGTCCTAATTTGTTGGCATATATTTTCGCCGCTAGCATGCAAAGAGTTAATGGGGCAGTACTAACCCTATAAGCCGTGAAATGTGTCAGTAAATGGAAATGCTTGCTGGAGGTGCGACGGCACCATAATGCCTCAACACAAAATGGAATTTAATGTTCCCCATTTCTGTACATGACCATTGCCAGAAAATCATGCTTATTCCATGGAATGCAGGAAACAAAAATTCTCGTCTGCTGTTTCATATGTTGGCATTTTTCTCAATACAAACATGGTTTGGCAGCACTTTAGAATCATTTCAATTGAACATTTCATTTCAACATTTGGACCATATATGTATATGACGCATAGATTTTCAAAAGTGGGAGTATAAAGTACTCATAACAATTTGAAAATATTCATTTATTTTCAAATTGAGGAGTGAAAATGCTCTGATAAAGTTGAAAACTCAATTATTTGGGCTGCAAAAAATAAACACAATTTTCAAGTTGCTTCCTCATTTATTTCCTATGTTACATCGGCAAAGAACTTGTTATAAATTCAATAACAATTTGCAAAAATGTAATATCGAATACAATCACGGATATAATACTCTTTACATACAAAGCTTATCAGTAGCCAAGTATACTTTGAGGGAGTAATCATTTATTTTTCCTGAAATGCATTATTTCATATAGAACTAACGACTGCATATATTTGATGATTAAAAGCATGCATAATTATTATACTGAATTTATTACATTATCACAGCCATTTTGGCTGTGATAATGTAATAAATTCAGTATAATAACAAGAAACGAGGCAAAGCCACGAAGGCCAGGTTTTTTCCAAGCATAGACACTTGGATAACATAATTATACCCACTTTTTGTAGACTAGATGGCCGTGGCCTGCATGTCGTGCCTTGGGCGAGGCATGGACACTAAAAAAAATAAAAATAGATATAGTAGATGGAAAAACTTTAACCAAAAAACTTTAACCGGACACACGGACGGACGAACGGACGGACGTATGCTAAAATGCCGACGATATGCGCTTTCCGCAAGCAGGTGTGCAATGATGATAAACACCTGTGAATGTATCAAGGTATTGGGTGAAGCAGTTGCAGAGATATAGTACACGAAAAAACTTTAACAAAAAAAATCAAAGTAATTTGAACTTGACATAGGGCACAGGATCGCGCTTTCGCAAGCAGGTGCGACAATGATGATAAACACAACATGTGAAGTATCAAGGTATTGGGTGAAGCAGTTGCAGAGACATAGTACACAGAAAAAACTTTAACAAAATAATTCAAAGTAATTTGACCTTGACATTGGGCACAGGATCGCGCTTTCCGCAAGCAGGTGCGACACATGATGACACACCCATGAAGTATCAAGGTATTGGGTGAAGCAGTTGCAGAGATATAGTACACGAAAAAACTTTAACAAAAAAAATTCAATTAAAGTAATTTGACGTTGACATTGGGCACAGGGGCCGCACGGTTGAGGGTTAGAATGAAAAATATGGATGATGATAAACACCCATGTGAAGTTTCAAGGTAATGGGCGAAGCAGTTGCAGAGATATAGTATAACGAAAAAGTTTTAACCAAAAAACTCTAACCAGACGTACGTTAAAAAGTTAACGTTGAAAATGGCTAAGTCAATTACGTAGAAATAATAGGTGAAGGTAAAAAATTGGTCACATGTTGGATAGTTGTATGTGGTAGGCACCCCTTGGTTATGAAGCTGTGAAAGTTTGGTGGTCCTAGGTGGTACAGTACCAAAGAAATGGACTTAAACACGAAAACTTAACATTGTAAACGCGAAAACTTAACATTGAAAATGGCTAAGTCGACTGCGCGGAAAAAAATGGGTGAAGTTAAAAAAAAAAGTAACATGTTGGATAGTGATATGTGGTGGGTACCCCTTGATTATGAAGCTGTGAAAGTTTGGTGGGGTTAGGTGGTACAGTACCAAAGAAATGGACTTAAACACGAAAACTTAACATTGTAAACGCGAAAACTTAACATTGAAAATGGCTAAGTCGACTACGCGGAAAAAATGGGTCAAGTTAAAAAAAAAGAAACATGTTGGATAGTGATATGTGGTGGGCACCCCTTGATTATGAAGCTGTGAAAGTTTGGTGGTCGTAGGTGGTACAGTAACAAAGAAATGGACTCAAACACGAAAACTTAACATTGATTGTGGACGCCGCCCACCGCCCGCCCGCCCGGCTTTCGCCAATCCAATAGCCTGGATTTTTTTTCAAAAAACCTGGCTAAAAATTAAAAAATTTATCATAAAACTGAAAATTTCTCCCTCAAAGTATACTTTGTTAGAAAAGTATACTTTGCAATGTTAGTGAAATAGGCTACTGGAGCCCTGGTTGCAAGATCTGTTTTGTCAGCCAGTGGCCCATTTATATATCGTGGAATTGTCTGTGTAGAGGAATACGAATCAGAGTCACCTAACAGCCACGCCTAATGGGGAAGCAGCTGTCAGATCGTCATAAATCTTCACTTCCGTTGCCATGGATACAATGACAATCTGACTCGAAAATTGCTAGCTGTAAAGCAGTCATAAACGCAACAAAAACCATAATCAACGGTATGTGGCATAATTTTTTATAAATTATATTGAGAATAATATAACTTGAAAGCATCATAAAAATTTTCCCTGAAGCTGAACACGTAACAACTGGGTTGAATTCTCATAAATAAATAAAATTAACTAGAGCTATCACAGGAGTGATCATAATACCCCCACAAACCTCACTTTGACACATGAACAGTTTTAACTCTTTGCATGCTGGGAAATTTGTGGGCTATAAATAGTTCAAAAATAGCAGCCGACAATTCATTGTATTTTCTTTTATTTCTCCCTATAAATATCATGAATATGTCTTGGAATTTCATTAGAATTGAGTCCTGAAGACTCAATTCTAATGAAATTTCAAGACATATTTACAGAGAGAACTAGAAATGGACGCTTGTCGACAAGCGCATGTGTATCCCCCTCCCCAGATACACAAGTAGTTTGAAAAAAGGGTGTTCGAGTTATGCTCCGGAGACAAAATCAGTGACGGAAAAACAAAGGGAGATAACTAAAGAATTAGTGATGCAAGAGTTGTCATTCTTGCGGGACACACCTTTAGGGTCGTGGTCTATGCATGTGTGAAGTTTCATGAAAATATTCCAAAGGGTGTTCGAGTTATGCTCCAGACACGAAATCAGTGCACGAAACAACAAAGGGAGATAACTAAGAAATTAACGACGCAAGAGTTGTCATTCTTACGTGAGACACACCTTTGGGTCGTCTTCTATGCATGTGTGAAGTTTAATAAACTAGAAAATGTGTTCATAGAACACGGATGTCCCACATATCGCTTTGATAATAAATGAGGCCAAATTGCAAGTCAAAATTTTCTTTTACCTGAGCGTTAAAGTTTTTGAAGCACCAAGTATGTGACCTTCACCCTGGGCTTGGCGGGGGCAGGACAAACGTGGATTTGGCACAGGGCGGTAGAGGGACCATTAGAGCAATGCATATATGAAATATGAAGCTGATCCGTGAAAGAAAACAGAAATTATAAGATATTTACCTGAGCATTAAAGTTTTTGAAGCACTAAGTATATGATGTTAACCCTGGGCTTGGCGTGGGGGGCGGGACGAACGTGGATTTGGCACAGGGCGGATAGAGGACCATTAGAGCAACGCATATATGAAATAATGAAGTTGATCCGTGAATGGAAAGAAAAATTATAAGATATTTACCTGAGCATTAAAGTTTTTGAAGCACCAAGTATGTGACCTTGACCCTGGGATTGGCGGGGGCAGGACGAACGTGGATTTGGCACAGGGCGGTAGAGGACCATTAGAGCAATGCGTATATGAAATATGAAGATGATCCATGAAAGAAAACAGAAATTATAAGATATTTACCCGAGCGTTAAAGTTTTTGAAGCACTAAGTATGTGACCTTGACCCTGGGCTTGGCGGCTGGGGGCAGGACGAACGTGGATTTGGCACAGGGCGGTAGACGACCATTAGAGCAACGCGTATATGAAATATGAAGTTGATCCGTGAATGGAAATAAAAATTATAAGATATTTACCTGAGCGTTAAAGTTTTTGAAGCACCAAGTATGTGACCTTGACCCTGGGATTGGTGGGGCAGGACGAACGTGGATTTGGCACAGGGCGGTAGAGGACCATTAGAGCAATGCGTATATGAAATATGAAGATGATCCATGATCCATAAAAGAAAGAAAACAGAAAAGTATAAGATATTTACCCAAGCATTAATGTTTTTGAAGCACTAAGTATGTGACCTTGACCCTGGGCTTGACGGGGGCAGAACGAACGTGGATTTGGCACAGGGCGGTAGAGGACCATTAGAGCAATGCGTATATGCGTGTTCGAGTTATGCTTTGGATACAAAATCAGAGCACGAAACAACAAAGGGAGATAAGTAAACAAGAATTCCGCGGAATCAGATGCCTCGCCTTGTCCGGCCTTGACCTCGAGCCTGGGCCCGAAAGCAATTTTCACTGGCCCGAACATATTATACAATTATTGACTAGTGAACCATAGAATATCAGATTATATTCTATGGCTCACTAGTCAATAATTGTTTTATTATATGATAATAGTCTGTATATAGCACTTACGACCTTATGCTACTAGACAAAAATTGAAAAAGAATTTGAAAAAAAAATGAAAAAAAAAAATGGAAAAAAAGTTTACTTTAAATTAAAAATAATAATGCTTGCTACTGGAGCCCAGAATTTTTTTTTAATAGTCCTATATTTATCTACATATATCTGCACAGGTCCACATAATGCCACAATATTTTCCAACACAGTTTACGGAAATGTTAATATAATCATTTACCTGTATAAATTACCTGTAAGTGGTCAGTGGTCAGTTGCACATGCTAGCACATGTACAGGTGAATAGTCTGTATATAGCACTTACGACCTTCTGCTACTGGACAAAAATTGAAAAATAATTTGAAAAAAAAAAATGAAAAATAAAAATGGAAAAAAAAAAAAAGTTTAAAAATAATAATGCTTGCTACTGGAGCCCAGATTTTTTTTCCAGTCAAATTGAAAAATAATTTGAAAAAAAAAAATGAAAAAAAATAATGAAAAAAAAAAAAAAAAACAAAAAAAAAAAAAAAAAATGACAAAAAAAAGTTTAAAAATAATAATGCTTGCTATTGGAGACCAGATTTTTTTTTTAATAGTCCTATATTTATCTACATATATCTGCAGAGGTCCACATAATGCCACAATATTTTCAACACAGTACCCAATGTAGTGATTTACCTGTAAAAAAAATTACCTGGTTCAGCAGTGGTCAAGCAGTGGTCAAGCAGTGGACATCTGCACATGCTAGCCCATGCTTAGCACATGGTTCTCCCAGTTTCTATTGTTCTCTCTACAGGTAAGGTGTACAGAGCACACGAGAAAAGGTATACAGAGCAGACGAGAAAACAGGTCTTCATGCATTATTGTCCAGTTTGTAGAGTGCGCAAAACAAAAAAGGGAGTAACTGAAAAATTAGCTACGCAAGAGTTGTCATTCTTGTGCGCGACACACCTCCGGGTCTGGTCTATGCATGTGTGAAGTTTCATGAAAATATTCCAAAGGGGGTGGTCGAGTTATGCTCCGGACAGGAAATCAGTGAGCGAAAACAAAAAAGGGAGATAACTAAAAAATTAGCTATGCAAGAGTTGTCATTCTTGTGCACGACACACCTTCGGTTCGTGGTCTAATTGAATGTGTTAAGTTTCATAAAAATATTCCAAAGGGTGGTCGAGTTATGGTCAATCAGTGCGCGAAACAAAAAAGAGAGATAACTCAAAATTAGCTATGCAAGAAGTTGTCTTCTTGTGCGCGAACACTCCTTCGGGTCGTGGTCTATGCATGTGTGAAGTTTCATAAAATATTCGAAAGGGTGGTGGGAGTTATGCTCCGGACACGAAATCAGTGCGAGAAACAAAAAAGGGAGATAACTCAAAAATTAGCTATGCAAGAGTTGTCATTCTTGTGCGCGCACACCACCTTCGGGTCGTGGTCTATGCATGTGTGAAGTTTCATGAAAATAATTCCAAAGGGTGTTCGAGTTATGCTCCGGACAAGAAGTGTCTACGGCGGACGCGGACCGCGGACGCGGACGCGGACGCGGACGCGGACGCGGACGCGGACGCGGACGCGGACGCGGCGCGCATTTCAAATCCATAGTATCCCCCGACGGTAGTCTGGGGGATACAATAAAACATATACTCCTAATTCGTTTGGCGGATATTAGCACGCAAGTTAATATCAGACAGAGTTTCATAGGTCGAAATCTAAATTTCGTGCCCATTTTTACCTTTGACCTCCAAGTCTGACCTTAACCTTGGATGCAGGTAAGTGGGTATTGAATGTGATATATCGTCTCATCATGGCACACATTTTTGGCAAATCATTTGAAAATCCATTTATCGGTTTAGAAGATATAGAGCGGCAACAAAATCTCATGCACATTTTTTACCTTTGACCTTTAAGTGTGACCTTGACCTTGGACATAGAAATATGGGTATTTGACACATTGTCTCGTCATGGCAAATACAGGTTACTCCCCAGCTCCTTGTTGCACCATGTTAAAATTCCAATAGCAACAATTGTTATTCACAATAAAATCAATACTTGACGGAATTTCATCAAAGCAAAAATAAAATGGAGAGTGACTTTACTGTTATTGATGAAAAAGTATGTACATGTGCATACATTTAAATATTTGTTAGAAATAATGTGTCTAATAGCCAAAAGTTTGTTGGCACAAACATGTGGAACAGACAGGAACCATACTGCAGTAAGTATTAATAGGCAGACAGGCTATGCCTGCCTGCCCGCCCATAGCCCGCCAAAACAAACGATTAGAAATGAGAAAAAAAACAGCAGACAACAATACTGGAGTCGTGCTTTTGAGTGTTTAATGTTTAACCCTTTCAACACCACAGGACAGGCCTGTATAGTGGTATTGGCAAATAGTGTAGATCCAGATGAGCCGGCTCATGACGAGCCTTCTCATCAGGATCTGCACTTTTGCAAGTAATTTTCATAGTTTTTAAAACTTAAACACCCCCTTTTCATAAATGGACTAGTCTGACAATCATTTTGTGACGGTTAGATGCAAAATTCACATATCAAAATCTATTCCAGTTACTTAGGGGTAAAAGGGTCAAAGTCAGAATATTCGAGATTTTGTGATTGTCTGATGGAGACTGGTTATCTCAATCTCCAACCATCTCTTGACATGCGTGATGTCATCTGTGGTCGAGTGCTTATACAGTACAGTTTGTCCAACCATCATTTTGAGACAACACAGGAAGCAGGGGCGGATCCAGCATTTGGGGGTGGGGGGGGGTGTTGTCATATTTTCGAGCTCCACAGAGTGAAGGGAGTATGCTAGGGGTCCGGGGGCATGCCCCTCAGGACAAATTTTGAAATCTAGATGGCCAGAAATGCACTTTCTTGTGTTTTAAGGCATTTAAATTCAGACTCCAACTGGTACTAAACTGTGATCCTAGATCCGCCCCTGGGATGTTCATGCCCATCAAACATGGACATAAATGAAATAAAGAACAAGAGTGCCGAAGGTCACAATATATGCCCATCGAGGCATGGCCAGCCAACACCGAGAGATAACTCACTGACAACCAATAGGGGTCTTCCACTTGCCATGTTGAACATGTGTACCAAATTCGGTTATGTTCCGTCAAGTAGAACTCTAGTACAAGGATACATAATGAGAAAATTAAAAATGGCCACAAAGGGGAGAAAAGTCATCGCAAATATTTGAAAATCAATACGGTTCTTCGCCTTGCCGTAATAAACATGTACACCTAATTTGGTTACAATACGTGACGCAGAACTTGCGTGGTAAAGGATACAGAGTGTTAAAATTAAAAATGGCCACCAAGGGGAGATAAGTAATTGAATTTTTTTGAGCATTTGGTTACGATCAGTCAAGTAGAACTTGAGTGATTGCGTGGACAAGGCAATGCAATGGCCACCAAGGGGAGATAATCATCTGAACTTTATGAAAATCAATATGGTTCTTCGTCTTGCCGTGATAAACATGTAGATCAAATTTCTAAAACATATGAAAATTACTTTGCAAAATGTGCAGAACCTGATGAGACGACTTGTTACGAGCCGGCTCATCTGGATCTACACTATTTCCAAACCCTGCTAAAGAGGTCTGTAGTGTTGAAAGGGATAATGACACATCATTATGCACTAACAAACACAGCCTTCATCCAGTATGGTTTGACTTTAAAAATTATACCCCGATAAATTCCCATTATTCTGATATGTATTACTATAACAAACCCCCGTTATCTCCTGATGGCTCCCATATCTGAACAACAGCACTGCTCAACCATTCACTAATAGGAACGAGAGAGCTGTGTACTCGAGTGCTAAATTCAATCTCACATCGCATCCAGTTTTTGTTATTGATCACGGTTTTAACAAAACAATATCAACCCGAGATCCAGAGATACAAATTAATTATCGGAACAAAAAGCGATGCAATGAACACGAATGATGCAAACAAATTATCTCATACACCCCAACTCATTCGTTGGAAACACTATCTTAATTTTTTGTTGTCTGCTGTTTATTTTCTATTTTCCATTTTTATCATCAAAAACATGCTTTGACAGGACTTTAGAATCATTTCCATTGGAAACTAGATTGGTCAGTAAGCAAGGCTTACGGAATACCCACCCCCCCTTCGTGTGGGCCTAGGTACCCCTAAACCCCTAAATATGTAATAAAAAAAATCCAAGTGTGTGGGCTTGTGGCCTTGACTCTGGGCTTAGCGGGGGCGGCACAAACGTGAATTCGTCACAGGGTGGTAGAGGTCCATTGGAGCAATGCGTGTGTCAAATGTGAAGCAGATCCGAGCAAGGAAATAGAAGTTATAACCAATTTCTTTGATGTTAAGTTTTGTAAAGAGACTAAGTATGTGACCTTGACCTCGAGATCAGCGGGGATTTGTCACAGCATGATAGTAGAGCCTTAGAGGAATGCAAGCATGAAATATTAAGAATTTTCGATGAAAGAAATAGAAGTTATAACATATTTCTCTGATGTTAAGTTTTGTAAAGAGACTAAGTATGTCACTTTGACCTTGGGATCAGCGGGGGTTGGACGGTCATAGATTTGTCACAGCATGATAGTACAACCTTAGAGGAATGCACGAGTGAAATATTAAGAATTTTCAATGAAGGAAATAGTAGTTATAACTTATTTCTCTGATGTTAAGTATTGTAAAGGGACCAACTATTTGACCTTGACCTTGGGATCAACGGGGGTTGGACGGTCGTGGATTTGGCACAGCATGGTAGTAAAGCCTTACAGGAATGCATGTGTGAAATATTAAGCACTTTAGATGAAGGAAATAGAAGTTATAACAATATTTCTCTGATGTTAAGTTTAGTGACGGACGGACGGACGGATGCACGGACACACAGACGCACGGACGGACGTTCCTACAAATGGATATTTATGTGACTAACCTAACCATTTTCCTTTGTTCATCCCTATTGTTTTGTAGCCACATAAACCCATTTTTAGCCACATAAAATCACGGAACAATAGAATATTACATAACCTATTGTCCTCCTAGCCACATATGTATCCATTTGTAAGCTCGGACGGACAGACAACCTGACTCCTGTATAGCCCCCCACAACTCATTGCGGGGGATATAATAAACGATTAAATACAGCAAAGGACCGGATCTCTATAAATATATTTACGATGAGAGATAACTAACTACGATCCCTCATTGCCTCGATAAACATGTACTGGTATAGTGATTTTGGATAGAAGCTGAGTTGTGTGGACAAGAATACAGAATGTGAAATATTAAAACTGGCTGTGATTTTGGATAGAAGCTGAGTTGTGTGGACAAGAATACAGAATGTGAAATATTAAAACTGGCTGCTACATGGAGATATATCGTGGATTTATTTTTTAATTTAATAGGGTTCTTACTCTTAATAATGAACATGTCTACTAAACTTTGTTAAAATCTGACAAGTAGAACAAGTTATGATAGATGTTCCATTGAGTTATTGCTTGTGCTTACTATCTCTTTGCATGCTGGGAAATTTGTGGGCTATAAATAGTTCAAAACTAGATTTGTCAGTAATCGGGGGCTTACGGAATACCCCCCCGCGTCAGCCCTGACCTAGAATGAATTCCAGCTCGCATACTATCATTTTCAGATAAAAGACTATGTCAGCACATATGGAGAGTGCGATGGTGGTTCCAGTTGAAAAAGCAAACTAGACATTCTAAGTCCATGACCTTGACCCCTGGCATAAATGGGGGTCGTAGGTTTGTTGCATAATGATGTATGAATGTCAGAGAAGGGCCGGGTAAAATATCACTGCATTCCGCAAAGGGAAAGAGAAGTTATAAGGAAATTTACATTTAAGTTTTAGTTTTTTTCTAAGTTTATAAGTCCGTGACCTTGAGCCCTGGCATAACTGGGGGTCGTAGGTTTGTTGCAGAATGATGTATGAGTGTCAGAGAAGGGGCGGGTAAAATATGAAATATTTCCGCAAAGGGAAAGAGAAGTTAAAAGGAAATTTACAATTGTTAAGTTTTCGTTTTTTTCTAAGTTTCTAAGTCTGTGACCTTGACCCCTGGCATACATGGGGGTTGTAGGTTTGTTGCATAATGATGTATGAGTGTCAGAGAAGGGGCGGGTAAAATATGAAAGATTTCCGCAAAGGAAAAGAGAAGTTAAAAGGAAATTTACAATTGTTAAGTTTTGTGACGGACGGAAACACGGAAACACGGACGTTCTTACAAATGGATACTTATGTGGCTTATCACATGTTAAATATTAGCCACATAAAACGATTTTTAGCCACATAAAACGATTTTTTAGGTGGCTAATTGTAACCAACCCTATCCTTTAACTAATGTGTGCCCGGAAAGACGGAAAGACGAACGGACGGACAAGCTGACTCCAGTATACCCCCCCCACAACTTTGTTGCGGGGGGGGGGGTGTATAAATATGAGATGACAATACGTTGTATTTTCTTTTATTTCTCCCTATAAATATCATGAATATGTCCTGGAATTTCATTAGAATTGCATCCAGAGGAGGACGCAATTCTCATGAAATTCCAAGACATATTTACAGAGAGAAATAAGAAACATACACATAATTTGTTGGATGTTATTTTCATCGGTATATAGCATTCAAAGAGTTATGAATGGGTACTTCCGTGTCTAATCACTATATAACACATTGCATGCGGAAGACACCTTTACAGGTATTTTTTTTTAATATTTTATTTTTATTTTTGTTATTTTTTTTGAAAGTATATGTTGCGACCACTCATTTGACCATGGTTCAAATGTTGGTTGTGACATATACGTGTACTTCTAAGTACATTTAATGAAAATATTTATGACGTTGATGTTGGAACGAGCGATAAATGGTGGTCCCCATGGCCCGACATCTGGCATCCGGGAACCAACACATGGTCCCCGCGTGCCGGAAGTTGCATTACGTCACCAGGCGGGAATAATGCAGTGCCAGCCGATTGTGCCGATGAATGATGATTTCACCAATCAAAATCGGAGATCCTCAGCATGAAATGGGTTAACAAACAATAGACACACCAGGAAGGGAAAAGAAAAGAAAACGTTCTTTATATATTTATACATTTGATAAACACACAACATACCCCTTGTGAACCGAATTGATACACAGATGGACAGACGGAACCCTTACTGCACCAAATCACAGGTTTGAATCCGAGTAGGATTCACTGTCAGGGTATAAATCCCCATACGGATGGATTGATCATTAACCCATTTAATGCTGAGGATACGCCATTTTGTTTGTGGAAAATCATAAATATTTTCTTCATATGAGCTCAGAAGTATATGTCGTGACCACCAAATGAGTGGTCACAACATATACTTTCATTGAGAAATAACAATCAAAGTACTGAAAGTACTGAACATAGGGTAATACAAGATTAAACTAGATTGATTGATTGATTGATTGTTGGTGTTGCAGTTTCATTAACCCTTAAAGGTACATGCTCACTCAGTAGGTACAAAATGTTCTTTACATCAGAGACATCATCTGAGACATTTCCTGGCAAAATAAACATTCATGCGCCATTATCCCACGTACTGATTGGCATTATTATACATTTTATATCAGACGTAAATTTACACACTGATATCATGGGCGATAACCGTGTTTGCTTAAAATGTTAACGGACATTACCAGTTAATCTCTGTATTTATTTTATGATGTGCAATGATCATACTTTAAAATCTGTCGAAAATATTATTTTTTCAGGTGACGCATTTCTTTAGTATAAATAATTAAAAAATATCATGCCTCATTTGCATATGAAAATAGCCTGATACCACCGCGCGTCACTATCAGTTGTACACTTATTTAATTTCTATAAATTACATTTTGGGCTTACTGAGTGGGCATGTACCTTTAAAGCGCTGGAAACGACAATTGTCGTCTGCTGTTATAAATATTTTTATATTTTCTCCTCAAAAACATACCGAGACGATTCTACTTGCGCTGCCAAAACAGATTTTTAAAGAGATTAAAATATACAAAATGAGCAGACGGCAATTTTATTTTTCAGCGTTTTAATGGTTAAGGGGTAAACTATTGATATGGCACAACAGGCCCGTAGCCAGACCTGTTTGAAGGGAGGGTCGTTTCGAAGGACGAAGGGGCCTGAGATATCTAGGGGGTCTAAAAAAGTGGACCTCGAGGCTAAAAAAGTGGACATCGAGGCTGGGCGGGGGGGTCGTCCGACCGCTCCGATCCCCCCTGGCTACGGGCCTGCACAACTTGAAGTACAGTATGCACTGCTACAGTATGTACCAAAATATTCAACAACATTACAGATTATGCATAGCAATATCAGAAAGATACGGTAACACATATACAAGACATCATCAATTCAAGTATACAGATTCCAGATATCTATGATCATTATAGATATATTGAAAACTGATTGAAGAGCAATAGTTACAATAATTCCACCACGGAAGCGGTGTCGCGCCTGAAAATGCCTTATCGGTACATCCCAAGTTTGACCAATTTACTTCTGTTTTTGTGAATGAAATAGTTGGCCCCGGATCGAGTATATTAAAACATACAAATGACGTCATTGGGGAAACCGCTGACAAAATTTTCAATGTATGGAAGCCCAAACTTGTTAGATTGTTTGTTGTCGTATTTCAGTACTTGCATTAATGTGGGTATTAATATACGCTGGATGTGTTATACTGTCATTAATTTGTTCCCTGACTAAGTTATCACCTTAAATACTGACTTATTGACCCCCTTCCCAGAACGTAGAATTGACACTCATGTTGGCGTGTATTGGCCACCATAGACAAATGTCAATCAGGCCGAATTCGGGAATGTCACTAAAATCCACTGTAAATCCATCGATAGAGAGAGAGAATGAGGATTAAACATCAGTTAGACCTACACGTGCGAGTTTTGTTTCGCACAGGTCGGGTGAGATTTAAAAATAGGCTGTCGAAGGTCAACTTGATGTAGTTTGTGTGTTAAACGCGTCGCTCGTTTCGGAGAGTATTCGGAGGGGAATTAACTCTGTTACTAAATTTAGCGATGACCGCAAATGGGGGCAAATCACGCGCAACAAAACAATCCGATGTATTTTGTACGTAGAACATCCATTGTTGATATTGTGCAGTGCAAGTAGTTTTTCATAATATTGTTTTCAATTAGCGGTTGCGTATGACAATTAAACGTTCAGTAACACAATGCATTTTGTTGTTATGGTTATTCCAAGATATCACTACGGACGTGCCCATCGAGGGGGGTCTGGGGCGTGGCTAACTGTCCGACGCGATTCCAATACATAGGCTACCCTATGTAAAAATAAAAATAAAATATTTAATAAATTTCATACCCGTAAAGGTGTATTCCGAAAGGAATGGGTTAAGTGGGTATACCCTGGCTGCAGGTGTGTATTATTAACCATTTCAACATTAGCAATATTTGCAAACAGTGTAGATCCTGATGAGCCAGCTCGTAATGAGCCGTCTCATGAGGGTCTGCACTTTTCATATGCAATTTTCATATTAGAAAAAAAAAACACCAAAAAAACCCCACCTCTTTTTATAAATGGACCAGTACAAAAATAATTTTGTGTTCATTGGATTGGTCCTTAAATTAACATATCACAGTCGATTTCAGTTATTATATTTAGGGTTGAAAGAGCTAAAAGTACACAGACATGGATATTTCCTCAAGGCTATTCACAGAGACAGCACGGCAGAATGGCATTAATAACAAATCTGGCTACACAATCTGCCACTGCCAAAGTTACAACTCATTAACTATTGATACTTGCAATCAGTTACACACGTACGCCGTAAGTCACATATTGGACATTCTCGCCATTTTATACATTTGCAAAAAGGTTGTTTGGAGGGTTTGATTCACTGTTCAGGGGCGGATTCAGAATTTGGTTGTCTAGTTGCGAAGGTAACTCTTGCAATCTACTCCCATACCGTCCGTAGCTAGCTACGGACGGTACGGGAGTAATTGCAAGAGTTACCGTTCGCAACTAGGGGGTTGTCCTATTTTCGAGCTCTTTGAAATGCAACCCCGAAACGCCCCCTCTAGATCCGCCCCTGTATACATATACATAGAGAGCACCATGTTAGTGTCTTTTGATATCAAGTTTATCAGGTGAGTTAGGAGACAAGTAGGAATTCTGAGATTCGCAAAGATTGATAGATATTTTTGTGTTTAACCGCCTATCAACAGCTAAGGTCATTTAAGGCCGGACCAACGGGTTCGATCCCCTACCCCTAAAAGTAATACCGGCAGGATGACTCTTACAATGGCTATAACCAGATTCAACTCTCACATACAAGAAAGCCAAAGACGTATCTGAGAGCCAAACCTGTAGCCGATTTCATCAAAACTGCAAAGTATACTTATCTAGCAAAGTATACTTTGAGGGAGTAAACATTTATTTTTCCCGAAATATATTTCATAGATAGTATGCGGAATTATTATACTGAATTTATTACATTACCACAGCCAAAATGGCTGTGATAATGTAATAAATTCAGTATAATAACGAGAAACGAGGCAAAGTCACGAAGGCCAGGTTTTTTCAAGGCATAGATTCTTGGATAACAGATAATACAATGGCACAAACATGACAAAATACAGAGAAATGGACTTAAACACGAAAACTTACCAATTGTAAACAGGAAAACTTAACATTTCACACGGAAAAAACAGGTGAAGGTAAAAAAAAAGGTCACATGTTGGGTAGTGGTATGTGGTGGGCACCCCTTGCTTATGAAGCTGTCAAAGTTTGGTGTTGCTAGGTTGTACAGTAACAGAGAAATGGACATTTAACAGAAAACTTAACATTGATTGTGGACGCCGACCGCCGCCCGCCGCCCACCCGCTTTCGTCAATCCAATAGCCGGGATTTTGAAGAAAAAAAAAACGGCTAAAAATTTATAAATTTATCCTTAAATTGAAAATTCCTCCCTCAAAGGATACTTTGCTAGATAAGTATACTTTGTAATGTTGGTGAAATAGGCTACTGGGGCCCATTTCACTAAACTTCTTACGATACAAACTTTCTTACGTCTACAATACTTTTTGTGCAAACTTCTTGCGAACTCTTCAGTATTGTAAATCCATCAAGCCCTTTGAATGACTTTGACAACCAGACGACAGCTGTTAAATCAACTTTTTTAGTCCAGCATGCTGGAAACCAGGAAAGTGAATTGGACTGACACTGAGTGTCCCCGGCGCCCAGGGTGTTCGGAATCCTGGCCACACTGTAAAAGGCAGTTTTACAGTTGGCCAGGTCTTGTTCCTCGGTGGGAAAACTGATGTTGTCCAGTCGATTATTGATGGATGAGACAACATCATTAATACACCGAGAAACTGAACTCCTAGAGACACCGTGGATGTTGCCAGCCTCTGAGTAGAAGTCCCTTCGTCAGGTGAATGCAGTGTAAGTGCACACATTGGTTACCCGCACACACGAACGAACACGTCGTGTTCGTTCGTGTGTGCGGGTAACCAATGTCTGCAGAGTCTTTGATGATCTCAAATGTGATTATACCAACTTTTTTGGGAAAAAATGGGTATATTGTTTTCGTCACGAGTGTCCGTCCGTCCGTCGTCCGTCCGTACGTCCGTACGTCCATCACGTTTCTTGTAACTTGAAAAACTTTTTCACCTTCATACCTACACGCCTGATATTTGGTATGTAGCTTCGTTATCATGTGCAGATGCGCAAAGTGAATTCGGATTTTTGATCCAACCCTCCATCATCGATTATCTCCCCCTTTCGGACTCAGAATTTGCCATTTTTTCCTTGTAACTCGAAAAACTTTTTCACCTTCATACCTACGCGCCTGATATTTGCTATGTAGCTTCGTTATCATGTGCACATGCGCAAAGTGAATTCGGATTTTTGATCCGACCCTCCATCATGGATTATCTCCCCCTTTCGTACACAGAATTTCCCACTTTTTCCTTGTAACTCGAAAAACTTTTTCACCTTAATACCTACGCGTCTGATATTTGGTTCGTAGCTTCGTTTTGATGTGCTGATGCGCAAAGTGAATTCCAATTTTTTATCCGACCCTCCATCATGGATTACCTCCCCCTTTCGGACTTTTTCTAGTTTTTATTTGCTTTAGCTTTTGCTTTAGCGAGGCATGGAGTTGCTATATTGGCCATCTTAGTGTATGCAATCCATCAGTAACTTTTACCTCTTGTGGCTTTTGACACATACCACAAATAATTTGACATACCCATAATACAAGTGTGTGCAACGTCCTATTGGTTGTTTTCATCACACTTATATACAAAGTAAGATTTCCTATTACTTTTAGGGGAAGGGGCCAAGGGGCTTTGGTGTGGTATGGACCTGGAACCAGGTCGGGTTATTCTAATTTCAGGGCTGAATATACATTTTTTTCGATGTAAATATTCCGTTCTGATTTTGGCATTTTCCCCCCAATGCAGCAGGTTGAATACGGGATCGAACAAGTTGGCCAGGCCTTACATGACCGTAACCTGTTGTATAGCTTTCTGGCACAATATTTATAGCACGCTGTTGTAATATCTGTCTATAATGTATTGCACCACATTGTGATACTTTTTCTGTCATATTATTTGCTGTATGTGTCAAACGGTCGAAGTGATGAAACTGTAAGATGGCTGTACATACAAAGTTGGCAGAGATGGCAACTTGATGTACCATATAGTATACAGTAACAAAACATGTTGTTTTCTGAAAATGTTCTGGAAATGGCTGCGAACATTAGATGGACATGGGTAATATTCCTAATATGACAACAAATTACATATATTACTTTTGACATTTATTTGATTTGTGTTTTCATCCATTTCACCCCTACACCACACTACAATTATAGTGAATTAATCCTCCTGAAACCACATTATATAGGCTGCATTTGCTGGCTAACTAATCAGAAGGTAAAATTATAGTGAGTAACTACTCCATAAGCCACGTTATACCAGGCTGCATTTGTTGGGATAACTGATAAGCATCTACAATTATAAGCCACATTATATCAGGCTGCATTTGTTGGGCTAACTAATCAACAGCTAAAATTATAGTGAGTAACTACTCCATAAGCCACATTATATCAGGCTGCATTTGTTGGGCTAACTAATCAACAGCTAAAATTATAGTGAGTAACTACTCCATATGTCACGTTATATCAGGCTGCATTTGTTGGGCTAACTAATCAACAGCTAAAATTATAGTGAGTAACTACTCCATACGTCACGTTATATATCAGGCTGCATTTGCTGGGCTAACTGATCAACAGCTATAAGAATAGTGAGTCACTACTCTATAAGCCACGTTATATCAGGCTGCATATGCTGGATAACTGATCAGCAGGTACAAGTATAGTGAGTCACTATTCTATAAGCCACGTTATATCAGGCTGTATTTGCTGGCTAACTGATCAACAGCTACAAGTATAGTGAGTCACTACTCTATAAGTCACGTTATATCAGGTTGCATATGCTGGCTAACTGATCAGAAGGTACAAGTATAGGGAGTCAACATTCTATAAGCCACGTTATATCAGGCTGCATTTGCTGGACTAACTGATCAACAGCTACAATTATAGTGAGTAACTACACCATAAGTCACATTATATATCAGGCTGCATTTGTTGGGCTAACTGATCAACAGCTACATGTATAGCGAGTCACTACTCTATAAGCCACGTTATTTCTGGGTTGCATTTGCTAGCTAACTGATAAGCAGCTAAAACTAGAAAATCTGGTTTGTCTACGCACTTAGCACCCCTATAAGTGAGTTGACAAACTTACAAAAACTTCCAAATAATAAACACACAAACAGACTGGGCCCGGTTGCTCAAAACATCCGTTAGCTTAACGGACTGTTAAATCCTTAACTGAATGGTTAAAATCTCTGTTTCTCAACGGGCCCCTGGTCTCCGGTCACGATCGTTAAATTACCCATCGCATGCTCCCTCCCTCCCTCCCTCCCCCCACGACCGACCGACCGACCGACCGACCGACCGACCGACCGACCGACCAACCAACCAACCAACAAACCCAGTGAATTTATGGTTAGTATCTTAACTGTAGTTTATTGATGTTTTCTGTCACAAATATTATGTTTAAACAGTTGAAATTATCATTAAATTGCCATCCGAAAGGCCGATGATTGCAACTTTCTGCTTCGACGAAAAGTGCGAAACTTTTGTTTGAAGATTTACGTACGAAATCGATATATTCTGATGGAATCCTTTGATGCCGAGAACTAATAATGTTTATTACATTATTAATTTCAATCAGATTTGGCTAACTCTATTGTCAAAAAACGTAAAAAAAAATCGTAAATATTTCGGAGAATTTCCGCGATTTCGTACCTACGTAGTTTCGTCCTTTTGAAACGTTTTCCAATCGATGTTACCGGAACCCAAATTTCGTGATATTTCATTAACTAAATATGCATAATTTATGTACACCGAAGTTCACAAATGGGTATTTTAAGTGAATTTAAAGTTTACTTTCCTATTCTTTTAAAATATTTACATAAATCATTAAATGTTGTTTTGCAACATGTATTATATTTTTGAAAGCAAACTGTTTTATTTTGGAGGCAATGAACCATTGTCATAGGTAACAAAAAATAACTTGCAATTAATATATATCCTCATTTGTAGCTGTGAATGGAGAAATGGGGCTTATGGGATTTGTGAGCAGTGCAGATCCTGATCAGACTGCAGATGCACAGGCTGATCTGGATCTACACTAGACACAAAACCCATAAGCCCATTTCTCCAGCCACAGGCACTAATTATGAGGGGCCGTGGGTGCTATTAAAGGTACATGCCCACGCAGTAGGCACCAACTGTTCTTTATAGGAATTAAATAAGTGCATAATTATGTCACTATTCCACCAGTTCTAAAAATTACGAGTGCCCGCTATACAAATATAATCATTTATTAATTATCAATTTACTGTTAGCGACGCGCGGCGGTAACAGTCTATTTTGATAATGTGCGGGGACGACGACTTTCACATCACGGCTTGCGATGCGCATGCGCAGTATACTACGCGCGCCAGTAGGCTTCCCAATATGTAAACAAGAATATCAACATGTCGAAACGTCCAGGATGGAAATTGTATGAAACGGCGTAGGCCAAAAAAAAGGCGAAATGTCTGAGGGACAGGCAGTACAGAGCTAGAGTGGTTAATATTGGCGAACAGATCACCAAATGGAAAGAGTTACGTGGAGGTTTAGATTTGGACTCGAACAGAGATTTTTCTTCTCAACTTCCGATACTTCACTGCGCATGTCAAAGATGTGATGATTGACCGTGTCACGTGAGGCTATTGGTAGAAATAGCACGAGGTCGGAAAATACCCTTTCTGGTCGCCGGCATATAAAATGCGATTTAACACCAATTAACACGCGCCGTAATTGAAAATAATGGGTAGACAAATGGCTCATATAAGGCATGACAGAAAATGAAAGGTAGTAGTACAGTGTAACCTGCTGCGTGGGCATGCACCTTTAATACCTGTAACCCACTTTCTTTCCCTACTTCCGTCTCCCTTTCACTGAGTCTCTCTGCCACACAATTTCATATATTTTTCAGCAGTGAAACACGAGCATGGATTATCCCGACCCATACTGCCAGTCTCTGAACCTGACTACACAAGACGACATTCACAAACAAAAAATACCTTCTCAAATGGACTTGTCCTTGAACTGAAGACTTACGCAGAGAAAAAAAAGAGGCTAAAAAAAACATGAACTGAAATATGAAAGTGAAGCCGGCCGCAGACTTGTATCACATTGGATAAATTTACATTAAGAGCTAATTCTAGTTCAAGTTATTTTTATTATGCCCCCATGTCAGGGGGCATTATGTTTTGCACCTGTCCGTCCGTGTGTTCTTCACAGTTTGGTTCACCTATTAAAGTTTTTTCTCAGCCACTGTAACACCTACAGTCATCATATATTCCAGGTGGCTCCGCTTCTCGGGCGGAATCCACCTGATTTTCCTGGCAGAATCTGCCTGATTTTCCAGGCGGAATTGAACAGTTCGTGAACTTTTTACATCCAATATTTTTTGGGATTGGGAAATGTTCATGAACAGTTTAGTTTATGAACTATAGTTCTTGAACAGTAGTTCTTGAATGGTTCAAGTACATTTCGTGAAGATAAAATGGCACAATGGATTTGGATTGGGAAAAGTTCATGAACAGTTCATATCTGAAAATAATTCAAGAACATTTCATGAATTTACAGTAATTGAACAGTTCATGAACTTTTTACGTCCAATATTTTTTGGGATTGGGAACTGTTCATGAACAGTTCATGAACTATAGTTTTTGAACTGTTCTTGAACAGTAGTTCTTGAATGGTTCAAGTACATTTCGTGAAGATAAAATGGCACAATGGATTTGGATGGGGAAAAAGTTCATGAACAGTTCATATCTGAAAAAAATTCAAGAACATTTCATGAATTTACAGTAATTGAACAGTTCATGAACTTTTTATGTAAAATATTTTTTGGGATTGGGAACTGTTCATGAACAGTTCATGAACTATTTTTCATGAACTGTTCATGAATCTATACAAGTTCATGAACTAAAATATTTAAGAACATTTCAAGAATGTGTGCCATTTTATTTTCATGCACATCCCATGAATTAATTGTTCATGAATTAGGTTCTTGAACTTTGCATGAATAATATATGAGCAGTTCATGAACAGTAAGTGTTCATTTTGCAGGGGTAGTCAATGCTAGATACAATACATTGTTATCAGTCAGTTTGTATTAACCCTTACACCGCTATCTTAAATTTGTTGTCGTCTGCTGTTTATTTTCTATTTTCCATTTTTATCATCAAAAACATGCTTTGTCAGCACTTTAGAATAATTTACAACATGCTTTGACAGCACTTCAGAATCATGTCCATTGGAAATGATTCTGAAGTGCTGTCAAACCATGTTTTTATTGAGAAATAAGGCAAGACATAAAAGCAACAGCAGACAACAATTGTTGTGAGTAGCGGTCTAAGGGCTAAGCCCATTTCTCCAGTCACAGCCACAAATATGTATATAGAACTAGACATTATGTTTGTAAACATGGATATGCCCCAATGGCATACTGGACTCTAACTAGAGATTGTGTATAAAAAGATAAAACTTTAAATAACACAAATTTCACAAGTCATTTGAGCAAGTCATACAAACTTATTGATGTAAGAAAATGGCTAAGTGTTTCAGCACCATTTTGAAGGTCACAATGATCAAGGTCACGTCTTTGGTGGTATGATTGCGTCACACATGTTCAGGTGAATGAAGAGTCCAAATATTAAAGCAATCCTTTAAGTAATATTGAAGATATGACACGATGGAGAAACTTACAAACTTTTTGACTTTTCGATGTAAATGTACACGTACGGACGGAAGTACAGAACCTCAATAGCAACGCAATATAAGGTTTGATCATGTCCAGCCATGTGCAAATGTTTGCTGTGGCCCGAGGGAACTGTTTGAACCCAAGGCCGCAGTTCCCTCGGGCCACAGCAAACGTTTGCACACGGCTATCAAACGTTATTGTTACATTTCCAACAAAAAACTGATGAAATTTGAGCATTATATTCAGTATTTTCAGTACTTTTATAAATCGTCCCATTCACATAGATAATTTTCAGTATTCATATTCCGGGGCCGCGTCATGAATGTCATGAAGTAGTGACGTTATGAAGGCACTTCCGCGTAGTGACTACATGAAGGTACTTCCATTATGCATGGCCCCGGAATGAGCATTGCCTAACGCCATATGCAAACAGCACGCGCTATATGTTTGCACATATGTGCAAACAACGGAAACCATGTAACAATATGCTATCGCATAGGGGGCATAAAGACTAGCTGAGATAATCTTGGCTAATACAGATGTCTTTTAATACTTCCTCTATCTCATTTTCTGATTCCCAATATAGTATCTAATTGCTACTGAGACACAAGAAATTAGGACACTACAAAGGGATACAGAAAACATAAAAGACAGAATGAAGTAGCAAACAATTAACCCTTTCAACCCTACAGGGGTCCGTTTCACTAAACATTGGACGATAAAATGTTCGTACGAAGATTTCTAAGAATTTGCTTCTCACATTAACGTGTTTCTCTAATGCTACAATTTTGTACCTACAGATTCATGTCATTAAATGTAGCACATCCACAAAAGATTTTCCGAAGTCGGCTGTTTATATAACAAATGTTATTGTGACTATCAATTTTGCACTTACAAACTTCTTGGTCGTTCGAAGTTCAGAGAAACCTGCCCCAGACCTGTATAGTGGTCTTTGCAAAAAGTGTAGATCCAGGTGAACCGGCTCGTCACAAGCTGTCTCATCAGGAACTGCACCTTTTGCAAGTAATTTTCATATTTCTGAGAACAAAAACACTCCCTTTTCATAAATGGACTACCCGGTAGTCGGAAAATAATTTTGTGACAATTGCATTGGTTGCAAAATTGAAGGTACAGTGGAAAATCGATCTCTCGAACCGGCAACGGACTCAAATAAAACTTCGAGTCAGGCGTAGTTCGAGGGAAAGAAAATAAATTCTAGTCACTAAGTCAGTAATTTCATTCCATTTAGGAATGACACCGTTGATGTTTGTATGGCCTTCTGGAAGAAATATCAAGTAAACAACTATAATGAACTAATTATTTTATTTCAATATGTACATGTATGCATACGTAAATAAATAAACTGTTAATTAAACTGAATATTACAAACCGTCTCGTCTTTGTTTTGTTTTTTACATATCCAAACCGGAAGTTGTCGTGAGCAACATTCCCATTGTAAACGTGTTTATTTTACTATGCTATAATTAAGCTTGACAACCATTTTTATTGCGAGTGAATGTTTTTTTATCACAGATCATTTGCATATACAAGCAGTAAAGTTTTACAAAAGATCAGCGTAAAATAACATTCAATAAACGAAAGTAGACAGGTGCGAAACATCTTATCCAAAGAAAGTGTCTATAAATAGCACACTGGTTTATTAAATATACAAAATGTACAAATAAAATTTAAACGAAATTGGACAAAACGCAAACAAAATAAGTGAATCACTCATAATTCACTGATGTGACAGTTAAAATTAAATAAAATATTTGAAGGGAGAATTTTGTGCAAATTACTTCATTATCGTGGTCATCTTGACGTGGAATTAACACAGTTTAATTTTTAAATTCGTGATTTAATGTCACCACCTGTCAAGCGAAACAAATCAAACAGACCGCCAATCGTGATATTCACACCTCGTTAGGCAAACAGATCAGCTGGCGACAGACTTACCTGTTCGAGCTATCAATAGCACTTTTAGTTGATTGACTGACCAAGGGACCGCGACTTCGGTTCGAGAGTTCGACTTTGTCGTAGTTCGAGTTTTAGGTAGAAAAATATATGATTTATATAGGGAAATTTGTCGGGGACCACAGGACAAGTTCGAGTTTTCCGGAGTGTTTGACAGAGACTGGTTCGAGAGATCGATCTTCCACTAAACATACACACACAGTAGGCACAAAATGTTCTTTATAGGAATTAAATAAGTGTATAATTGTGTCACTATTCCACCAGTTCTAAAAATTACGATTGCCCGCCATACAGATATAGTCATTTAGTAATATGTATTTTATTGATAGTGACGCACTGTGGTATCAGGCTATTTTCATATGAAAATGAGGCACGATATTTTTTAGTTATTTATATTAATTGAATGTGTCACCTGAAAAATTAATATTATAGACAGATTATAAAGTGTGATCATTGCACATCAAAAAATAAATGCAGAGAAAATAATAGTAATTAATGTCCGTTAACATTTTAAGGAAACACGGTTATCACCCCTGATATCAGTGTGGAAATTTTCCGTCTGATATAAAATGTATAATAATGCCAATCAATGCGTGGGCTAATGGTGAATGAATGTATATTTTGTTAGAAAAAATGTCTCGGATGATGTTGTCAGTTACTCAGAGGTGAAAGCGTTAAAGGTACATGCCCACACAGTCGGCACAACATGTTCTTTATAGGAATTAAATAAGTGTATAATTGTGTCACTATTCCACCAGTTCTAAAAATTACGAGTGCCCGCTATATACAGATATAATCATTTAGTAATATTTATTTTACTGATATTGACTTGCGATGGTATCAGGCTATTTTCATATACAAATGTGTATGCAAATGAGGCATGATATTTTTTAATTATTTATACTAATTAAATGTGTCACTGAAAATATAATATTTTTGACAGATTATAAAGTATGATCATTGCACATCAAAAAATAAATACAGATAATAATAGTAATGTCCGTTAACATTTTAAGGAAACACGGTTATCACCCTGATATCAGTGTGAAGTTAGGTCTGATATAAAATGTATAATAATGCCAATCAAAATGTGGAGTAATGGTGAATAAATGTTTATTTTGTCAGAAAATATCCCAGATGTCTCTGATATAAATAACATTTTTGTGCCTACTTAGTGGGCATGCACCTTTAAACAAGTATCCCTGCTATATAGAGACACATGGTTGTGTAATCATCACGGATAATTAGAGCCCGTCGACTTTGTGATTATCTGGAACTCCTGTGAACCATATTTAGACTTAATCTCCGTCCCTATTTATCCAATATCATGATGTCATTTCGACCGGCGACAAACTCTCACAAACTCTCACATCATCACGGCTGCCAGGCAGCAATGTTTCAGGTGGGACCGAAACAAGTAATCAAGAGCTTGAAGTGAAATATCCAATCCAATTGTAATATATGGCTGTGACTGGAGAAATGGGGCTTATGGGAGTTGTGACCAGTGTCAGGGGCGGATCTGGAGGGGGGTTCCGGGGTTGCAACCCCCCCCCCCCCCCGTTCAGCCACAGAGTTTACATAGATCACAGTTTACCACCAGTTGGAGACTGAATTTAAATGCCGTAAAACACAGGAAAGTGCATTTCGAAGAGCTCATAAATAGGACAAAGCCTTAGTTGCGAACGGTAACTCTTGCAATTACTCCTGTACCGTCCGTAGCTAGCTACGGGAGTAGATTGCAAGAGTTAATTTGCAACTAGACAACCCCTCCGTTCCCCAAATGCTGGATCCACCCCTGAGTGTAGCTTCTGTTCAAATAGCACACTCACGTAGCCTGATACTGATCTATATTGCTTGCTAGATGCATGACGGGAGTTTCATTGATGGAATGGCGAACAGTGTAAATGCTGATCAGACTGTGCGGATGCACAGGCTGATCTGCATCTACACTGCTCGCAATCGCCATAAGCCGCATTTCTCCAGTCACGGCCACATTTATACAGTGAAATCTCTTCAAGCCTTGCGAAATAATTTTTCCAATATCGCGATGTCATTTGGACAGAAACAAGCAACCAACCGAGTGCTTGGAACAAAATAACAAATATGGGCCACTGCTATGATATTGACGTTGTGACTGGAGAAATGGGACTTATGGGATTTGTGACCAGTGTAGCTTCTGATCAAACAGCACACTCGTGTAGCATGATAACGATCTTTATTGCTTGTCAGAAGTACGACAGGTGTCCCATTGATGGAATATCGAACAGAGCCGATCCTGATTAGGGGGCCATTTCACTAACTTTGTACGACTAGAATGTTTGTAAGTGCAAAATTAAGATAGTCTGTAAATTTCAGATTAACAATGTTTTCTTGTAAACAATTATTGGATTTACATTTATTGAGCATAGGCTGCATATGCAGCCTATGCTCAATAAATGTAAATCCATTAATTGAAATTTCTTGCCGATCAAAATTTGCACTTACGAAAATTTTAGTCGTACAAAGTTTGGTGAAACGGCCGACAGACTGTAGTTTGCAACACCGATAAGCCAATTTCTCTAATCACAGCCACATCTATGCAGTATTGTACCTATAGTTATCAGATCCAAGGCCCAGGGGACATTGACTAAGATCTTTTGCCAATTTTTTACATCGTTTGTTGCTAAGAATTAAACAAATCCCCGGGGTGGTGTTCCCTGACCCCTGTATCGGGACTTAGTTCGCCTCGTCTGGTTTTTACCTCTGGTTACGGCCCTGTCAGTACCGGAACCAGGATGAGGCAGACGAGGTGGTATGTCATTTTTTGACACCGTTTGTTGCTAAGAATTAAACAATTTTTTTGTATTTCTCAATGAAAGTATATGTTGTAACCACACAATATTTTGCAATATGATATTCCGCATATACATGTACTTTATTTATGAAAAATATTGTAAATTTTGTAAACGTATTTAATGAAATAACACAGATGTACGAAGGTACAAAATCACATGGCGTGTCTCATATGATTTGTAATCATGGACAGACATTATCAGTATACAAATAATCACAATCAGGCTAACGGGTGTCCAGTTGAGTGAGTTTCTACTGCATTGCCAGTTTACTCAATTTAAAAGAATTTGAATCAGAAATTCACACGTGTCACAGAATATTTAAATCTCATATATCGAATCTCGCACATGTCACTGAATGTAATCCCAGATAATGCCAGCAACAGCCAAGCAAATTTGGGCCGTTAACAAAACAACGACCCTGAAATGTAAACTAAGTATAGATTCTCTTTATATGCCTAAGGTGAAAAGGTTTAACATCCCAGTAATAGCTAAGGTCATATAGAGATGGGACCTCCGTTTTAAAGTCTCATCCGAAAGACCAGTGGGATGGAAATACTAGGACAGTATTTTTCATGCCAGTGTGGGGAATGAACCCACAACCTCTGTAGCCGATTTCACCAACATTGCAAAGTATACATATCTAGCAAAGTATACTTTGAGGGAGAAATTTTCAATTTAAGGATAAATTTATTAATTTTTATTATACTGAATTTATTACATTATCACAGCCATTTTGGCTGTGATAATGTAATAAATTCAGTATAATAATTCTGCATACTTTTAATCATCAAATATGCAGTTGTTAGTTCTATATGAAATAATGCATTTCAGGAAAAATAAATGATACTCCCTCAAAGTATACTTTGCTAGATAAGTATACCGGTACTTTGCAATTTTGATGATATCGGCTACTGGTATTAATCGAAGTACAATGAAAGCATGTGTTGTCACCACTCATTAGAACCATCTCACCGACAGACGGATGGACTAACAAAAACTTTATACCCTTCGACATACTTTGTATGCCGTGGGTATAATAATAAGTGTTTACTTTCGTAAGCCGAATTTTAAATTTTACGGTACATTTACTCTGGCATTTATCTGTACCAGACCAATGAAAGAGATCAAACGTTTTATTTGAATTAGAGATAGTTAATGCCACATACAGCCGATATTGATTTTATCCAATCATAAAGTCAAGTGTTTGCTTGACACTGGTTGTTGTTTTAATATGGACAACTTTCACTGTCTACTGAAATTGATTGAAACTGTCTGACCAATCAAAATGGTAATGTTTCATGTTAATGTGTTACTCATGTTTAAAACAACTCGGCAAGTTCACAAACAAAAAATATGATTTTATGATTTAATTGCAGAATTATCCAAGATTCATGCCAGTTATTGGCACTTGTAAAACTGGTCATGATGTGCACATGTGTGTTTGCTTGTTTATTTAACTCTTTGCATGCTAGCGGCGAAAATATCCGCCAAAAGAATTAGGAGTAAATGTATATGTTTTATTTCTCTCTGTAAATATGTCTTGAAATTTCATTAGAATTGAGTCCTCAGGACTCAATTCTAATGAAATTCCAAGACATATTCATGATATTTATAGGGAGAAATAAAAGAAAATACAATGAATTGTCGTCTGCTATTTTTTAACTATAATTTCCCAGCATGCAAAGAGTTAATAAGGACGAACATCTATAATACTTTGAAAAAGTATAATACGCATTGAATTTGAAATCTGGGGGTATAATACTCTTTAGACACAACACTTATCTGGAGCTCTGCCTCTTTCTTGCATGCGAGACACCGTTCAGCCGTTATGTACAAGTTCAGCGGGAATGTACACGTACGTAAAGTACATAGAGAATAGTAGGTTAGTGCCGTGAATGGGAAAACATATCTGGCAAGGCTTAGGAAACGGGATGGGCGAGGCTCTGCCGAGCACATCCCGTTTCCGTGCCGTGCCAGATATTTTTCCCATTCACGGCACTAACCTACTATTGTATTTATCCCGTCAACACCTTCAAATAGCTTTAAAATGCAATCAAAATAACCCCAGCCACCGCACATATTCATACACAGGTCGTATTGACAGGATATCAAAAATGATTCACGGCACCGTGTTTCACGGCACATATGCACTGTGTTGACAGGATAAAAAGTGATATAAAACTTACAGACTTAAACCGACAAGGTGACAATTGTGTGACGGGCATTCACACGCATGCATGCACGTACGCACACACGGACAGGGGTAAACAATAATGCCGGACCTAAAAATTGGTGGAGGCATAAAAAAGCAATTGAAATGTGATAATTACTGAAGAGATTAATCATGATATTGTATTACTCCGATTTAGTCAAACTATAAGTGGAGATTGTACTATTGACTATACAGAATGTGGCTGTGGCTGGAGAAATTGGGCTTATGGGATTTGTCACCAGTGTTGATAGAGATCAAATACCACACTCCTGTAGCCGAATAACAATCCACATTGCTCGCTAGAAACATGACGGGTGTTTCAATAATGGAATCGCTAACAGTGCAGATCCTGATCAGACTGTGCAAACGCACAGGCTGATCTGGATCTACACTGGTTGCAAAACCCATAAGCGCCATTTCTCCTGTCACAGCCACATACATGGGGTACCACACAGGGTAATATGCATAGTACAATATCAATAGTACAATATTATTATGCGTATTAAATATGGCACCATTATCACGTCCCTCAGTTCTTATTCACAGGCGTAAATTGATTGCTTCAATTACTGTTTTGGTTTTATGTCAGCAGCAAGATCACATACAATGGGAATACACCTGTATCAAAGGTGGAAGACTCGGACCTGTGACACAAAAAAGGTCCGAGTCTTCCACCTGTGACCTGTATGGGGGAAGTACCATACATTCAACACTGAAAGTGTATACACTGTCTTTACATTCATAATGGAAACGCCGATTTGACGTATTGCGTTTATATCCAAGTACATTAACATTAGCCCCACATGACGTCGCACGACGTTGATTCGTTAAAGTATGTTTTACGTCATTACAATGCATGACGTTCATCGTCGATGTCAATAACGTCATGCTATTGACGGCAACGTTGCTGTTCCAGCAATTGCAACAAAATTATTCTTAATTTTAACGCTATATTTGCTTATATACATTTTTGAATCTATCAGAAAATGCAGAGTAAATATAAGTAATAAAACCCATGGTTTTATTTCTTAATTGCAATACAAACTTTCAGTACTGAAAAACATTGTCCTGATCCAGTGCCAGGCACCCTTACTATGGTACACTTTTTCACTTAGCCCATGTAAAACTTAACGTTATCACACTTTCACCCCTAAGTAACTGACATTGAATATTTCATGTTAAGTTTGAGACTGTTCCATTGGAAACTGTAATATTTTCTGTAAACAACGTCGAAAGTTGACAAAATTTCGTCAACGTTCGACGTCATTTACAGAAAATACAAAAAACATAAAAACTTATTTTCTTGAGATATTGTCCATCTTATTAGGTACAAAATCACAAGGCTCGTCTCATTTATTCCTAGATTGTATTGCCAGGTTGGTTATTAGTCTGCTATGTAATTGTAATTGGCCGGTAATTGCCGGTGGCAGGTGCCTGTGACGAGAGCAGGTGCCCACAGGGAGATAGATACACACCCTCCAGGCTCCAGTAGATACATGTTGTGCAGTGTATGGAGATGATGCCAAAATGTGACAAAACTTGGTTTATTGCAGTGCTCCAGATAAGCTGCGTATTTGCGTAAATACCCAATTAAAATTGCCAAAAACCCAATTGAAATCAGAAGTAGTGAGTATCAAAAAGCAATGAAAAATTTGTGGTATCTTTATCATGCTACAGAAAACAAAAAACAGACCATCTTATTTTTCCATGAAAACACATCTTGGTATTTCATTAGAATTGTCTCCAAGGAGTGTGGTCTGTTGATGTGTAAACAGTTGTGTGATTCTATTTTACATAATTAAAATTTTGAAATACCCAATTGCTTCAGAAATGATGGAGTGACAATACTCAATTACTAATTCCTTATCTGGAGCCCTGTTTATTGTCTGTCACCCATTACGTTCGCAGTGTTGTGCCTACCATCCTGGGAAATCCGTAATTTCATCACCAATATCAACTTCAAATTTGTCTATTGCATTATGTCTGTACCATTGCATTATGTCTTCACCAACATTGCAAAGTATACTTTTTGAGGGAGAAATTTTCAATTTTAGGATAAATTTATTAATTTTTATTATACTGAATTTATTACATTATCACAGCCATTTTGGCTGTGATAATGTAATAAAATCAGTATAATATTTCTGCATACTTTTAATCATCAAATATATGCAGTTGTTAGTTCTATATGAAATAATGCATTTCGAGGAAAATAAATGATTACTCCCTCAAAGTATACTTTGCTAGAAAAGTACACTTTGCAATTTTGATGAAATCGGCTACTGGCACACTCAAACTTCTTTCCACTCCATTAATTCACAATTTAATTGATTTGATTTGCTTAAATGGTGTTTAACGGCCTGTCAACAGCTAATGTTATTTTAGGCTGGGTTAATGGGAATTCACAATTGAGACTTACACGCTGCTTTGTCCCAGGTGAATTTGAAGCTGCATTTGCATATTTTATTTCATGAATGCAATTGTTTGTTCTGCCACGAGGAAATTTCTCCTGAAAAATATGGCCTTGGCACAACACTGCATTCGAAATATGCTTTTAGGCGTATCTAAACTTTGAAACATTTTCCTTTTTATTTTTATTATTTCTCAACAAAAATATGTGTTGTGGACACTCATTTGTACTGTCTCGACTGGTAGCTCCATCACAACATATAAGTTGATGGGAAACAAGAAAAAGTGGTCTGTCGGCACTCAAATGCCTCCCCCCCCCCCCCCCCCCCCCCCGGTGGCAGATTGGAGAAACTGTGGCAAAGTTAATTAACCAAAAGTGGTAAGTACTCATAAGCACAGTTGTGAAGGTCAAAAGGTCAAGGTCATATTAAGGGCGGCATGATTGTTTGACATTTGTGCACAAGTATGATGTATTGAAATAAGTAATTCATCTAGGGATATAGCAGTTATGACAGAATTGAGTAATCCGGCGAACTTAAGAATGTGTTCAAAAGTTGTTAAGGTCAAAAGGTCAAGTCATATTAAGGTCAGCACACATGTGGCATTTGTCCACAAGTATGCTGTGTTGAAATATTTAAGTAATCTTTCAAGGACTATAAAAGTTACGACATAATTGAGAAACTCTGGCAAACTTCTTAATGTGGAAATTATTTTTTAAGTTGTGTTAAGGTCAAAAGGTCGAGGTCATATTAACGGCAGCATGGATGTGTGGCATTTGTCCGCAGGTACACTGTGTTGGAATATTTAAGTAATATAGGAGTTGTGACATAATTGAGAAACTCCAGTGAACTTCTAATGTGCCGGACACACAGGGATTCCGCTGGGGAAAATAAAAAAAAACCCACTTCAAAAAAAAAAAAAAAAAAAAAAAAAATGGTTTTAATTTATTTCTTGAAGTGGCGATTTTTTTTTCGAAAATTGTAATTTTTTATCGCCAATCGTTTATTTTATTGCCAATTGCGAAAGTGGCGATCGCCAGCAGAATCCCTGGATACACAGAGTCCAAACACGTACTATATGTATATGCCTCCGGCTCTGCGGAGACTGGGTGCATAATAAAAGAAAATATTTAGAATTCCTACATGTTTTCTAGCCTGTTCTGATAAACTTGATACAAAACTAGAAAATGTGTTCATAGAACAAGGATGCCCCACATATCACTTTGATAGTAAACGAGGCAAAAATCCAAGTTCAAAAGGGGGAGATAATCCATGGTTCAGTGTTAAAGCGAAAATAGAAATTCACTGTGTGCATCTACACACCTCAGGAAGCTACATACCAAGTACCAAGCCTCCATCTATTACGGTTTAGAAGTTTTACACATTACAAGGCAAAATTGCCAAATTCTAAGTCGAAAAGGGGAATTAATCCATGACCCGGGGGTCGAATAAAGAATAAAAATAAACTGTGAGCATCTACTCATCATAAGGAAGCTACATAGCAAGTTTCAGGTCTGTAACTACATGTATTACGGTTTAAAATATTTGCGAGTTACAAGGTTGGTGACGGACGGACGGACTGGATGGATGGATGGACGGACAAGGGTAACACTAAATGCCCCCTCCACTATCATGGCGGGGCTTAAGACACTAGCCTGGTATTTATATTCGCAATATCCTCTCCATTGGTGATGTTGTCCGTACGTATTGATTCTGTCTCTTTTTATGGTGTCATATTCTATACTTTACATTGATTCAATTCTCCTTCACACTTTATTTCCTGTCTGTATATGAACTTGCTGTTGCATGGATATCAACCAAACCAACCGAACCAACCAACCAACCAACCAATCAATAAACCAATTAATCAATCAATCATGTTTGTTGTCTTGTGTATGTGTGTGTTCATTTCTTTCTAACTGCTCAGATTTGCGTTTTATAGAACATTTGTTGTAGTTGTAGTAGTGGTAGAGCAGTGAACTTGAATACCAAAATTAATGAGTTCAATCTCCGCTTTAAAGATATTTCCATAAACCCATTTCACGCCGAGGATACGTCATTTTGTTTGAGGAAAATCCTAAATAGTTTCTTTATTATATGACCTCAGAAATATAATAATTTACAACATGCTTCGACAGCACTTCAGAATCATTTCCAATGGAAATGATTCGGAAGTGCTGTCAAACCATGTTTTTTATTGAGAAATAAGGCAAGATATAAAATCAACAGCAGACGACAATTGTTGTAAGTAGCGGTCTAAGGGTTAATCATTTAGAGTTGGAATTCCAATGTAAAACTTCCAATTACTCTCATTAAATAATGGAAATGATGATGAAGTGCTGTCAAACCCTGTTTTTTATAGAGAAATAAGGCAAGATATAAAAGCAACAGCAGACAACAATTGTTGTGTGTAGCGTTCTAAGGGTTAACTAAGGTATGGGTTAACTACTATCAGTAGCTCCTTTTTCTCGCTGCGAGTCACATATTGTTATGTGCATGTAACTATGAGAAACCTAATTAATTACCAACAATAAAAGACAGAAAATCAATAAAAAGATCAAACAAAGATATGAATCTAAATAAATACAAGTATAAGGTCAGCTATAGAAAATGTACACCTGTAACTACGGAAGCCCAATAGGGCCACTTCACTTTCTTTTAATTTCCATTTATTCAAGATGTTTTCTTGAATTTTCAAGTTCTTTTCTTGAATTTTCAAGATCTTTTCTTGACGACAATTTTTGTTTCCCACATTCTAAGGGTTACAATATGAACAGCATTAATGTGGATGACGATATGGGACTTTAACCCTTACTATGCTGAATTAAATTTTGTCGTCTGCTGGAAATGTTTTATTTTAAATATTTCTCAATAAAACCCTGTTTTGACAGCACATGAGAATCGTCTCCACTTTTGTTAAGAATTAAGGCAAAAATAAAAAACAGCAGACGACCATTTTCGTCTCCCGCATAGTGGGACTATAATGTTCATAAATGGATCTGACCCATTATCCTCATGCTGACCACTGGCCAGTGCTGTGACAGGTATCCACTGACCTTGATGTGACCTTGCAGTAAGCAGCTGTTGCCAACTGCCTGTTGTCGTGGGGACGTGGTTTTCGTGTCACAAACAGGTCTACACGCAGCTAGCTGTCAGTGGCACAGCGACGAACGTCCATCTGACTAATGTACTTCTGAAACATAGCAGAATATGTCATTTATTAACCCTTTCACTTGTAAGTAACTGAAATGGATTTTTATATGCTAATTTCTGGACCAATCCAATCATTACAAAATGGTTTTCTGACTAGTCCATTTATGAGCCGGCTCATCTGGATCTACACTATTTGGCAATACCACTATACAGGCCTGTGGTGTTGAAAGGGCTAAACGATGTAATCAAGAATGCCACCGCAGGCTATGATGGTTGGATCATAAATATACATATGATTTTCAAGCCAATCGCTCATACGGTACGGTAATTTGACCTTCACCTTGGCTAAATGGGGGAGCATGGGAGGGGCTGAGAATGAAAATATTAATGATGAGAAACATGCACACTAAGTTTGAAGCCAATTGCACATACTGTACAGTAAAAAATTTATATCAAAAAGTTCTTTCTCTGTTAAGTGTTACTGGTGAAGTAATATGAAAACTGATTGGGGGACTTGTCCAAGTATTAAATCCGTTCATGAATGTACACTTAATAAAGAGTATAATTCAGAGTATTTTTTCTTATTTTTTCTGGCTGAAATTTAAATTTATGCTAAAAACTTCCGCAACCCTGCAAAGGGTTGAGGAAGTTTTTAACATAAATTTACCTTTTTTTTTTTTTTTCAAGGCCTTGTTTGTTTTTACTGGATATGTAGATAGGTCTTGGTCAACTGGGTGGACGTTTAACATAGAAAAGGTATGGCCTAACACAATTTTTGATATAACACGACAATGCCATGGTTCCCAAACGCTCAGTTTTACTATTTGTCCTATGCATTTAGTATGGATATAACACGATTCACTTATAATTATTTATCGATTTAATGGTGTTTAATGGCCTGTCAACAGCTATGGTCATTTTAGGCCGAGCGATTTACTTACAACACAATGGCTTTGAAAGGACCACAATCATAGTGCTAGAAAGGGGTTCAAGTGTAACGACACTTGCAATTTTAATTAAAAAAGAGTATTATACCCCCAGATTTCAAATCCAATGCATATTTGACTTTAACAAATGTATTTTTGATTTACTTCATTATTAAATAGGGAACAAATGACAAAAAAAAACACATTTAAATATTCACTTATTTGAGCTGCAACAAGAGTGCCGAAGGTCACAATATACGCCTGTCGAGGCAAGGCCATTCAACCAGGGGAGATAACTCATCTTGACGTGATAAACATGTAAACCAAATTTGGTCAAAATCAATAGGCTTCTTCGTCTTGCCGTGATAAACATGTATACCGAATTTGGTTATGATCGGTCAAGTAGAACTTTAGTTATTGCGTGGACAAGGATACAGAGTGTACAAATTAAAAATGGCTGCCAAGGGGATATAAGTCATCGGAAATTTGGTTACAATCCGTCAAGTAGAACTCTAGTTATTGCGTGGACAAGCTGTGACCGCCCGCCCACTACCCACCCGCCCGCCCGCCCGCCCGTACAAGATGAATACATAATACGTCCCGTTTTTTCAAACGGGCGTATAAAAAAGCAAACACTGTTTGCTTTTTTGCAGCTCAACTAAGTAAATTTCAACTTTATTACAGTATTTTCACTACTCAATTTGAAAATCAATGCGTATTTTCACAGGTGTGAATATTTTGCACTCCTACTTTTGATAATCAGTATATATTCTGCTAAAATAGGTATGTAACATATGCCAATACGCACCTTATCTGGAGTTTTGCTTACATGTAAAATGTCTGGACCAACCAATTACAGGACAGGCCTCCAAAGCCAATTAATAGGCGGCAGACGGTGGCAATTAACCAACCCATTACGCTCTATGGATACACCTTTTTACTGAAGTAAAATTGAAAATATGTTCTTTATTTCACGTTGTAAGTCTTTATTGTGACGACAATTTGAACCGTATTATTGAGACGGTTCAAATGAGTGGTCACAACATATATATACTTTCATTGACGTAATAAAAAATCAAATGAAAATATTTTAAAATGTTCATACCCCCTGAATATAATGTTCAAAGTTAACCATGCATCTATCCATGAGAACATGAAATACCTCGACCAACCAACTCCAGGACAGCTTGATATCATAGCCAATCAATAGACGGCACACAGTGGAAATTAACCCTCATGATACATCCTTTTACTGATGGAAAATTGTCAATAGTTTCTATATTTTGCATCGGAAGCATCAGAGCTCCAGTTAAGGTGCGTAATTTGACCAACTTGGGGTGAAATTTTGTTATTTCTTCATCAAAAATGGCAAGTTGGGAGTGCTTTAGAATCGTCTCATTGAGACGATTCTAAAGCACTCCCAACTTGCCATTTTTGATGGAGAAATAAGAAATTTACCTCCAAATTACGCACCTTAACTGGAGCTCTGAGTATATGTCGTAACCACCATTTGTTTGCAGAAAATCTTTCTATGCGCTCAGAAGTGTATGTCGTGACTACCATTTTTTTAACCGTCTCATCAAGACGGTTCAAATGAGTGGTCACAACATATACTTTCTTAGAAAAATAGAAAGAAAATATTTCAAAATTTCGATACCCCATAAATTTTATTCTGAATGTAACGGGCTGTATTCTGAACTGTATTTTGAATGTAATATGATTGTGTAATTGGTCTAAGTTAGCCAGCAAAGCATGCAAACCTGAAATTCCTCGACCAACCAACTCCAGGACAGCTTGATATCACAGCCAATCAATAGGCGGCAGACGGTGGGAATTAAATTGAAGCGGGACGCCATTCATCTCCCATTACATGACACGAGACTAATGGCAGGCTGGAAACCATTATCTCTGCCGCCGTTGTTCAATCTATAGGAGGCAGAGTGGGGCTGGGTGGGATCATTACTGTCTCTTCCATGGAAAATCCGCCAATTGGTTTTGGGTAATTAAATGAGCAGAAAACTTTAAGGCAAATTTCGGACAGACAGATGAATCACACCAAGTGATTTTGTACCTGCGGACATCTGTGTAATTTCATTAAATATGTTTTTACATTTACAATATTTTTCATAAATAAGTATATTCTGCATGTACTCTGAAAAGATTGTCACCTTTTGACACCATTTACGAAAAATATTTTAAATTTCATGAAATTACGCAGATGTCCAAAGATCACATGGCGTGTCTCATATATATGCCGAAAACAATTCAGGGTCCTCAAAGTTAAATATTGGAAATCGGTTCATAAATATTAAAATTATTTTTTAAAATATTTTGTCCCCATGTTAAAATTTTAGTACATGTGTACGGGTGGTATCTCAAAATAAAATCACAATCAAAGAAAAAAGTCAGGAGGGTAAATTTTTTATTATTTTTGAAAAATGGATTGTCAGAAAGCTTTGACAACACTGAGATTAAATACCATATGTATTCTAATAACAACATAATCTCTAAAACTAAATATGGTATGGGTAATTGCTCAAAACCCATCAGCATATTTTATGTGGATCACCCAGTAGTACATGTAGGTGCAGATCTCCAGATAAGGTGTGTATTGGCGTATTTTATGCACTTATTTTAGCTGAATACGCATTGATTATCAAAAGTGGGAGTACAAAATACTCACAGCAATGTGAAGATACGCATTGATTTTCAAATTGAGTAGTGAAAATACTGTAATGAAGTTCTGAACTAAGTAAATTTTCAACTTTATTACAGTATAAATAAGTGAATAAGTAAATAATACACTAAGTGAATGTTTAAATTTGTTTTGATCATTTGTTCCCTATTTAATAATGAAGATCAATAATCCCTTTGTAAAATAAAATACGCATTTAATTTGAATTAACCCTTAGACCGATATCTTATTTTTTTTTATCGTCTGCTGTTTATTTTCTATTTTCCATTTTTATCATCAAAAACATACTTTGACAGCACTTTAGAATAATTTACAACATGCTTTGACAGCACTTCAAAATCATTTCCATTGGAAATGATTCTGAAGTGCTGTCGAGCCATGTTTTTATTGAGAAATAAGGCAAGATGTAAAAGCAACAGCAGAAGACAATTGTTGTGAGTAGCGGCTTTAAGGGTTTAAGGGGAGGATCAATACTCTTCTTTTAGACACAAAAGTTTATCTGGAGTTCTGTTTACGTTGTCATCACAGGAAAGGCCGATTATAGGCCCTTGATGCCTCAAAAGTATTTATTTAATTTTTCCTTTAAATTTTTTTTTTTCCAATTCCAACAAACTTCTATTTCAAATTAACCCTTAGACCGCTACTCACAACAATTGTCGTCTGCTGTTGCTTTTATATCTTGCCTTATTTCTCAACAAGAGTTGTCAGAAGACAACGAAGCTCGCCTGTTGGCAGCCTTCACTCAAACTTGGCACAGTTTTATAAACTAGATGGCCGCTGCCTGCATGTCGCGCCTTGGGGCGAGGCATGGACACTAAAACAAGATGGCCCTAATTCGCTCACCTGACTCCATGAACACCAGAGGAGAATGTGACATTGAGTTCATGTGTTTTAAAAAAATTGTGCTATTTTTAGATGGCGGTCATCTTGGATTAAGCGATGACTCTCATTTTACCAAATCTGAAAATGCTTCACCCAAGGATCTTAACTTCCTATGAAGTTTGGCCAGCATCGGCCATGTGGTTCCTGAGAAAAAGACGTTCAAAATCTCGAATAAATGGACCTTTTGGTGGCCATCATGGATGACATAATCATCTGATTCCGACAAATATTGCACCAGAGCAATCGCTTCATCGATACCTTCAATTTGATATATGACATGAGCATATACTGTCAAAAATAAAATTTGACCCCAATTTGACGCCACGGGCCACGCCCATTTTTTGACCCCGGGGTCAGCATTTTCACAACTTTGAAAGAGCATTGTAAATCGATCATTCCTACCAAGTTTAGTCGAAATCCGGCTAGCGGTTCATGAGAAGAAGATTTTTTAAGAATTTATGCTATTTTTAGACAGCGGCCATCTTGGATTAGCGATGACCTCCATTTTAACAAATCTGAAAAGGCTTCAACCATGGACCATAACTTTTAAGTTTGGCTACCATGGGCCAAGCTGTTCATGTGAAGAAGAATTTTGAAATCTCTAATAAAAGAACGACCTTTTGACATTTTGGCGGCCATCTTGGATGACATAACAATCCGATTTCGACAAAAAAATGTACCAGAGTGATCGCCTCATTCATACCTTCGATTTGATATATAACATGACCATATTCGGTCAAAAATAAAATTTGACCTCCAATTTGACCCCATGGGCCACGCCCATTTTTGACCCCGGGGTCACCATTTTAACAACTTTGAAAGAGCATTGTACATCAATCATTCCTACCAATTTTTGTCGAAATCCGGTTAACGGTTCATCAGAAGAAGATTTTTTAAGAATTAATGCTATTTTTAGATGGCGGCCATCTTGGATTAGCGATGACCTCCATTTTAACAAATCTGAAAAGGCTTCACCCGTGGACCATAACTGTTAAGTTTGGCTACCATGGGCCAAGCGGTTCATGTGAAGAAGAATTTTGAAATTTCTAATAAAAGAACCTTTTGACCTTTCGGCGGCCATTTTGGATGACATAACAATCCGATTTCGACAAAAAATGTACCAAAGTGATTGCCTCATTGATACCTTCGATTTGATATATAACATGATCATATTCGGTCAAAAATAAAATTTGACCTCCAATTTGACCCCATGGGCCACGCCCATTTTTGACCCCGGGGTCACCATTTTAACAACTTTGAAAGAGCATTGTACATCGATCATTCCTACCAAGTTTTGTCGAAATCCGGTTGATAGTTCTTGAGAAGAAGATTTTTTAAGAATTTGTGCTATTTTCAGATGGCGGCCATCTTGGATTACGTAATGACGTCATTTTAACAATTTTGTAATCCCCTTAACTAAGGACCATGACCATGAAGTTTGGTGACTATAGGCCCAATGGTTACCGAGGAGAAGACGTTTGAAAATGTTCACGGACGACGACGACGACAGACGACGACGGACACATTGCGGTAACAATAGCTCACATGAGCTTCGCTCAGGTGAGCTAAAAAGAGATATAGTAGACGGAAAAAGTTTAACCAAAAAACTTTAACCGGACACACGTACGTACGGACGTACGCCAAAGTGCCGACTATATCGCGCTTTCCGCAAGCAGGCGCGACATAAACTTTAACCAAAAATTTAAAAGTAATTAAACCTTGACATTGGGCACAGGGGCCGCACGGGAGGGGGTAGAATGAAAATATAGATGATAATAACACCCATGTGAAGTTTCAAGGTAATGGGCAAAGCAGGTGCAGAGATATAGTACATGAAAAAACTTTAACAAAAAACTTTAAAGTAATTTGATGTTGACATTGGGCACAGGGGCCGCACGGGTGGGGGGGGGGGGGGGTGGGGGGGGGGGGGGGTAGAATGAAAATATGGATGATGATAAACACCCATGTGAAGTTTCAAGGTAATGGCAAAGCAGTTGCAGAGATATAGTATAACAAAAAACTTTAACCAAAAAACTTTAACCAAAAAACTTAACCAAAAATTTCAAAGTAATTTGACCTTGACATTGGGCACAGGGGCTGCACGGGAGGGGGGTATAATGAAAATATAGATGATGATAAACACCCATGTGAAGTTTCAAGGTAATGGGCAAAGCAGTTTGCAGAGATATAGTATAACGAAAAACTTTAACCAAAAAACTTAACCAAAAACTTTAACTAAAAAACTTAACCAAAAAACTTAACCAAAAACTTTAACCAAAAACTTAACCAAAAACTTTAAACAAAAAACTTAACCAAAAAACTTAACCAAAAACTTTAACCAAAAAACTTAACCAAAAACTTCAAAGTAATTTGAACTTGACATTGGGCACAGGGGCCGCACGGGAGGGGGGTAGAATGAAAATATAGATGATGATAAACACCCATGTGAAGTTTCAAGGTAATGGGCAAAGCAGTTGCAGAGCTATAGTATAACGAAAAACTTTTACCAAAAAACTTAACCAAAAAACTTAACTTAACCAAAAAACTTAACCAAAAACTTTCAACAAAAAACTTAACCAAAAAACTTAACCAAAAACTTCAAAGTAATTTGACCTTGACATTGGGCACAGGGGCCGCACGGGAGGGGGGTAGAATGAAAATATAGATGATGATAAACACCCATGTGAAGTTTCAAGGTAATGGGCAAAGCAGTTGCAGAGATATAGTATAACGAAAAACTTTAACCAAAAAACTTAAACCAAAAACTTTAACCAAAAAACTTAACCAAAAACTTCAAAGTAATTTGACCTTGACATTGGGCACAGGGGCCGCACGGGAGGGGGGGTAGATGAAATATAGATGATGATTAAACACCATGTGAAGTTTCAAGGTAATGGGCCAAAGCAGTTGCAGAGATATAGTATAACGGAAAAAACTTTAACCAAAAAACTTAACCAAAAACTTTAACCAAAAAACTTAACAAAAACTCAAAGTAATTTGACCTTTGGGACGTGGGCACAGGGGTCGCACGGGAGGGGGGTAGATGAAAATATAGTGATGATAAGCACCCATGTGAAGTTTCAAGGTAATGGGCAAAGCAGTTGCAGAGATATAGTATAACAAAAAACTTTAACCAAAAAACTTAACCAAACAACTTAACCAAAAACTTTAACCAAAAAACTTAACCAAACAACTTAACCAAAAAACTTAACCAAACAACTTAACCAAAAACTTTAACCAAAAAACTTAACCAAACAACTTAACCAAACAACTTAACCAAAAACTTTAACCGGACACACGTACTAGAGAGTGGTTAATATTGGCGACCTATCACGAAATGGAAAGAGTTACGTGGAGATTTAGATTTGGACTCGAACAGAGATTTTTCTTCTCAACTTCCGATACTTCACTGCGCATGTCAAAGATGTGATATGATCGACCGTGTCACGTGACACGTATCGGAAAATACCCTGTCTGGTCGCGGCATATAAAATGTGATTTAACACCAATTAAGACGCGCCGTAATTAAAAATAACTCGTTAGTGGGTAGACAAATGACTCATATAAGGCATGACAGAAAATGAAAAGTAGTAGTACAGTGTAACCTGCTGCGTGGGCATGTACCTTTAAGTTTATGAACATGCTAAGTTTGTGACCTTGACCTTGGGGTAAGGTTTGGGTGGTGGGTTGTGGATTCGCTACAGCATGATAGAGGGTCATCTAAGGAATGCATGCATGAAATATCAAGGCGTTCCATGCAAGGAAACAGATGTTATAAGACATTTACCCCTACGTTAAGTTTATGAATGTGCTAAGTTTGTGACCTTGACCTTGGGGTAAGGGATTGGCGGTGGGTCATGGATTTGCGATAGCACGATAAGGTATCATCAGATGAATGCATGTATGAAATATCAAGGCGTTCCATGAAAGGAAACATATGTTATAAGACATTGACCCCAACGTTAAGTTTATGAATGTGCTAAGTTTGTGACCTTGACCTTGACCTTGGGGAAAGGGGTGGAAGGTGGGTCATGGATTTGCTATAGTATGATAGAGAATCATCAGATGAACGCATGTATGAAATATGAAGGTGTTCCCTGTAAATAAACAGAAGTTACACAACATTTACCCCAACATTAAGTTTATGAATGTGCTAAGTTTGCGACCTTGACCTTGGGGTAAGGGTTGGGTGATGGATCGTGGATTTGCTACAGCATGATAGAGGGTCATCAGTGAATGCATGTATGAAATATGAAAGCATTCCCTGTGAATAAACAGAAGTTACACAACATGTACCCCAACGTTAAGTTTATGAACATGCTAAGTTTGTGACCTTGACCTTGGGGTAAGGGTTGGGTGGTGGGTCATGGATTTGCTACAGCATGATAGAGGGTCATCTGAGGAATGCATGTATGAAATATCAAGGCGTTCCATGAAAGGAAACAGATGTTATAAGAAATTTACCCCAACGTTAAGTTTATGAATGTGCAAAGTTTGTGACCTTGACCTTGGGGTAAGGGTTGGGTGGTGGGTCATGGATTTGCTACAGCATGATAGAGGGTCATCTGAGGAATGCATGTATGAAATAACAAGATGTTCCTTGAAAGGAAACAGAAATTATAAGACATTTACCCAACGTTAAGTTTGTGGACGCCGACGACGCCGGGGGTATGCCATAAGCTCTCGAGCTAATAAAACCATGGTTTGACAGCACTTCAGAATCATTTCCAATGGAAATGATTCTAAAGTGCTGTCAAAGCATGTTGTAAATTATTCTATAGTGCTGTCAAAGCACGTTTTTGATGATAAAAATGGAATATAGAAAATAAACAACAGACAACAAAAAAAATAAGATAGCGGTCTAAGGGTTAACTAAGGTGATTATAAAAACTATTTTTCATATTGTTTACAGATGCCACAAAAGTCTACACAAATGATCATGTGCATTCTTCTTCAACATCAAACTAACACTATGTGTGGATCACAAGGGCACGGGCAACCGGTTCCACATTTGTTGCGCTATGTTGTATAAAAATATGTCATTCCGTTAAAGGAAATCTACTGTAAACACATCTAAGAACATGATGTCACAACGATGTGATCCCACACCCCGAATATATTGGAAAGCAGAACAGATTGTCGCTCTGAACAACTGAAAAGTGAGCTAACGCAGGATTGTTTTTGGCAAATTTTGTGTTTCAATATTTTTATATCAATATGAAATTTCAAATGCGTTTTCGCAACGCATTTGAAATTTCATATTGATAACAAGAGTGCCGCAAGTCACAAAATACGCCCGTCGAATATGGGCCAGACAGCGAAGATGCAGAAATGTGAAGCTGTCACCAAGGCAAGAAACATTAATGAGAATTTGAAAGTCTATAGCATTATTTCTTCATCTCGTTGTGCTAAACATGTATACTAATTTAGGCAGAGATAGAAAAGTAGAGTGTAAAGTAGAAATGATAGGGAATTGGATACAATAATGTAGAAAAAATGGCTTTTAAAGTTAAAAAGGTGATATTTTTGTTAAAAAATATTTTTTCGGCATAAAAACACCAAGGTGCACATCTTCAATATGTGTAGAAGACGCTTGTATAGTTTCAGAACGATCGACTGAACAGTTTCGGAGGAGTTGTGTACACAAACTCTGTACCGTATATAGAAATGTATAGAAAAATGAAGAAAAAATGGCTAAGTTAAAAAGGCGATATTTTTGTTACAAAAATATTATTTCGGCATAAAAACACCAAGGTGCACATCTTCAATATGTGTAGAAGACGTGTGTATAGTTTCAAAACGATCGACTGAACGGTTTCGGAGTTGTGTACACAAACTCTGTACCGTATATAGAATTGCATAGAAAAGTGTAGAAAAAATGGCTAAGTTAAAAAGGCGATCTTTTTGTTAAAAAATGTTTTTTCGGCATAAAAACACCAAGGTGCACATCTTCAATATGTGTAGAAGACGTGTGTACAGTTTCAGAACGATCGACTGAACGGTTTCGGAGGAGTTGTGTACACAAACTCTGTACCGTATATAGAATTGTATAGAAAAATGTAGAAAAAATGGCTAAGTTAAAAAGGCGATATTTTTGTTAAAAAACATTTTTTCGACATAAAAACACCAAGGTGCACATCTTCAATATGTGTAGAAGACGTGTATATAGTTTCAGAACGATCGATTGAACGGTTTCGGAGGAGTTGTGTACACAAACTCTGTACCGTTTATAGAATTGTATAGAAAAATGTAGAAAAAATGGCTAAGTTAAAAAGGCGATATTTTTGTTAAAAAATATTTTTTCGCCATAAAAACACCAAGGTGCACATCTTCAATATGTGTAGAAGACGTGTGCATAGTTTCAGATCGATCGACTGAAAGGTTTCGGAGGAGTTGTGTACACAAACTCTGTACCGTATATAGAAATGTATAGAAAAAAGAAGAAAAAAGGGCTTAGTTAAAAAGGCGATCATTTTGTTAAAAAATATTTTTTCGCCATAAAAACACCAAGGTGCACATCTTCAATATATGTAGAAGACGTGTGTATAGTTTCAGATCGATCGACTGAACGGTTTCGAAGGAGTTGTGTACACGAACTATGCGCTTTTTCTTCAGCCGCGCCCGCCCGCCGTGCGGTAAAACATAATACGTACCGTTTTTTAAAAACGATCGTATAAAAACTGTTAACTCTGGTTCACATCCGCTAAGCATATGGTAGATGGTTGGGGGAGGGATATTTCCTAGGAAAATCCCCCCCTCCCTCAATACATGCCAAATACTATCTGTTCTACACCAACAAACATTTCATTTCATCAGAAATACTCCCCACCCCCACCAATACATGCCACATGCTGTCTGTTCTACACCAACATACATTATTTTGTTTCTTCAGAAATACTCTCCCAATCGTGGGCTATTCTTGTCTACAAAGAGACGTCTACATCCACTATGCATATGGTAGATGGTGGGGGGGGGGAATATTCTAGGAAAATCTCCCCCCCCCCACCAATACATGCCACATGCTATCTGTTCTACACCAACATACATTATTTCATTTCATCAGAAATACTCCCCCAATCATGGGCTGTTCTTGTCTACAAAGAGACGTCCATATCCACTATGCATATGGTAGATGGTGGTGGGGGGAATATTTCCTAGGAAAATCTCCCCCCCCCCCACCAATACATGCCACATGCTTGATGTTCTACACAGATATACCGGTACTGTTTTTATTTTCTAGACCCACCCCCACCATGTGCTGCTATACATTTATACCAATCATATGCAGCTATGGTAGAGATTTAAGCTAGAGAACTCTCTACCAGCCAACATACATAATAGTTATGGTATGGTAATGGGGAATTATTGCATATACCGGGCCCGGTAAATAGAATCTGTACCGCCCCACCACCACTATATTGTCTATGTATAGATATTATACTAAATTGGATAGCTCTTTTATAGAAAATGCTGCCTCACCTATTCACATACTTCTCCACAAGCAGACATACATTATGACTATGTTAGTTGGGTATACATGTAGGCATATTACGTCTTCTGTTACCAACAGACTGGTTCTAGCATGTGCATTTTGTATGCTCCTGAGCACAATATCAATAATGTATATGAAAATACATTAAATGTTTTGTGGACAGTGTATGTGAAGGTGGTGATGGGGGGGGGGGGGATATTTCCTAGGCTTAAGGATTTCCAGCAGGGTGGGGGGGGAATTTCTTGTTACACCGGTAATAAATTTATCCTAAAATTTAAAATTTCTCCCTCAAAGTATACTTTGCTACAAAAGTACACTTTGCAATGTTGGTGAAATAGGCTACAGGGCTTGCCGCTGGAGGTCCCTGGCTTGCCCCTGGACCCCTCACAGATTTCGCTGCTTCACAGTCCAAGAGAGATTATTTCTAGAAGCCAAATGTTTATTGAATTATTGAATTCTCCTATGTTCGAGTTTCAGCTTGCCCCTGGACCCCTTACAGATTTCGGTTGCTTCACAGTCCCAGAGAGATTATGTTTTCTAGAAGCCAAATGCTGCATTCGGGTATATTTTTACAACAAATAGCTCCTGGGAAAAGAGTTTTGTGACTGTTTAAGAAGCATATTTTTGAAAATTAGCATATTGCAATATGTTTGGCGCCGCTTGGCTGTATTTTGTTAGTAGGGCGTTTGAATACTATAATGTCTGCTCATTCATGCACTGAAAATAGCTATCGCGGAACTAATTTATATAAACAAAATCCTGCTGGCTCAAAAAATGGGTGTTCGTACGAACCCATAGAACCTCCTCTGACCACACCATTGTGCCTTCATGCATAATTATTACAGTTGGATTATAGAGTAATATAAGACATCGGCAAAACAGTATTCTACTAACAAACATGTATTCTTATATAAATGTATACATGTAAAATAAACAAGGGATGAGACAAATTTAAGCCACAAAGGCCAAGTTTTCTTCAAGGCATAGACATAGAGAATAGTAGGTTAGTACCATGAAGGGGAAAAATATCTGGCAAGGCTCAGGAAATGGGATGGGCGAGGCTCTGTCGAGCACATCCTGTTTCCGCGCCGCGCCAGATATTTTTTCCCATTCACGGCACTAACCTATTATTATATTTATCCCGTCAACACCCACAAATGGCTGTAAAATGCAAAAATAGTATTGACTGGATATCAAAAATGTTTCACGGCAACGTGTTTCACGGCAACGTGTTTCACGGCACATACGCACTGTGACTGTGTTGACGGGATAAAATTGAATGTCAGTGGCTTACGATGGCAAAAGAAACTAGTGTACGAGAAAATATACATGCAGTTGCAGGCTGGCATACATGTATTAGTACAAGATACAAGTGAACATTTGTGCTGTCTGATGAGTGTTGTCCAATTTAACATTGTAAATGGCGAAGCCGATTCGCGAAAAAAAAACAGGTTAAGGTCAATAAAGGTCACATGTTTGATAGTGGTATGTCACACAGAGCTCCAGTTAAGGTGCATAATTTGACAAACTTGGGGTGAAATTTTGTTATTTCTTCATCAAAAATGGCAAGTTGGGAGTGCTTTAGAATCGTCTCATTGAGACGATTCTAAAGCACTCCCAACTTGCCATTTTTGATGGAGAAATAAGAAATTTACCTCCAAATTACGCACCTTAACTGGAGCTCTGTAAATGTAGTGGGCATCCGCTGGTTATGAAGTTGTGCAAGTATGGTGGTTCTAGGTGGTACAGTCGTAGACAAATGGACCTAAACACAAAAACTTTCGCCAATCCACAATAGCCAGGATTTTTTTTCTAAAACCCGGCTAAAAATGGACTCTCCTCAAGTTACTAATCCAACAATAGACCATTAGTAAATAACTGGTCAGACATAGAAACAATTACCATCATCCTAATGTTAATTAAGGGGAAGCTATATCGGACTGGAGAAGTTTTACTGCATTGCTGGTATAGTTAGCCATCGAGCAAGTCAATAGATACAGACAGTTTAACTATTCGAGGGTCTGCGTACTCCATATTATGGTAATTGCAACCATAAGACAGATGAAAATGAGATGTCCCACAGGGGCAATAAACATTTATGGAAAAGGAGAAGTCTGGTTTTGTATTGATTCCGGAGTTCACTCTCTCTCTCCATCATTCTGGGGGCGGGGAAACTAGTATTGATTCCGGAGTACTCTCTCTCTTTCACTAAACTTTGTACGATAAAAAGTTTGTAAGATTTTCTGCCTACATGTACAAGTCACTACATCTGAACACATCCACAAAAGATTTTCCGATGTCGCTAATGAGTGCTAATGTTTTTGCAAAGTTCAATTTTGTACTTATGAACTGGAATCTGTTCACTGGGGTCAATGCAAAGCAGCCTGGGTGATGTGTTATGCCTAGAGCGAGCCAGGGGGACATATTAAGGGGAGCATACTGAGGGGACATGTACCTTTAACCCTTAGAATGTGGGAAACGGAAATAGTCGTCTGCTGTTGTGTTATATTTGTCTTCTTTCTCAATAAAAACGTGTTTAGACAGCACTTTAGAATCATTTCCATTGGAAATGATTCTAAAGTGTTGTCAAAGCATGTTTTTGATTCGCAAAATGGAAGATAAAAAATAAATAGCAGACGAGAAAATATAATTCAGCACTGAAAGAGTTAAGACTTTCCCATTGACTTATAAAAGAGCCAAAATCTGAAATTGTCCCCTTAAATCTAGGCATATAACATTATAGGAATGAATGGCCTTTTTGTGGAATTTATCTGGATATAAACTTGGAAAATTCGAGGGAATACTGGACGAAGACCGGAAGGTCTCGTCCAGTATTCCCGCGACTTTTCCAAGTTTATATCCCCGATAAATTCCACAAAAAGGCCATTCATTCCTTATAATTCCAGCATTTTAAATAAATTCATCAAGAAAATGTGTTTATTTTGACAGACGGCAGCCATTTGTTTACATTGACAGCACTGACAGCGCACCTGTAGAAAGTAGTTTGGCGTGGGAGTTTACTGGGATATCAATTTTGGACAGAGACTTGCTACGGGCCAATCAAATGTTAGGGAATTGTGTAAATATTTTTGTGCTGAAATTATTGCTACATGTATATAGATGATCGAAAGGTGGAAGGGTTTAACAGCCCAGCAACAGCTAAGGTCATATAGAGGCAGGAAATCACAAATCACATCCAGCGAGATGGAAATACTATGAAACTAGAGTAGTCGATGGCGTGCCATCGCAATATACCCACTTTTCCCAAATGCTAATTTGAAAAGGGGGAGATAATCCATGACTGAGGGTCAAATAAAAAATCGAAATTCACTTTGCGCATCTACACACCACAAGGAAGGCACACACCAAGTTTCAAGTCCCTAGCTATTAGTTAAAAAGTTTTACTTCTTACAAGGCAAAAATGGGAAAATCTAAGTCGAATCAAAAATACCGGTAGCAATTCACTTTGTGCATCTACACACCATAGGAAGGGATACACAAATTTTGAAGTCCCTACCTATTACGCTTAAAAGGTTTTACTTCTTACAAGGCATAATCATGATAATCCAAAGATAATCCATGACCGGGGGTCAAATCAAAAATAGTAATTCACTTTGCGCATCTACACACCATACACAAGTTTGAAGTCCCTACCTATCAGGGCTCCAGATAAGGAATTAATAATTGAGTATTGTCACTCCATCATTTCTGAAGCAATTGGGTATTTCAAAATTTTAATTGGGTAAAATAAAATCAAACTACTGTTTACACATCAACAGACAGCAATTATTGAATAGTTTGTTTCAAAATGAAAACATGTCTTGGCATTTCATGCTTGGAGACAATTCTAATGAAATACCAAGATGTGTTTTCATGGAAAAATATGCTATATTGGTGGTCTGTTTATTGTTTTCTGCAGCATGATAAAGGTACCACAATTATTCTCATTGCTTTTTTATACTCACTACTTCAGATTTCAATAGGGTTTTTTGGCCATTTTAATTGGGTATTTACGCAAATACACAGCTTATCTGGAGCTCTGCTAACTATTATGGTTAAAATGTTTTACTTCTTACAAGGCAAAATTGGCGAATTCTAAGTCGAAAATATGACCGGGGGGGGGGGGGGGGTGGGGGGGGGGGTGGGGCCGGGGGGGGGGGGGGGGGGGGGGGAGGGGGGGGGGGGGGGGTGAGGGGGAAATCTAAATTCACTTTTGCGCACCTACACACACCAAGCTTGAAGTCCCTACATGTACCTATTACTTCTAAGAAATGTGACGTACTGACAGACGGACACCCGACAGATGGACGGACACCCGTGATGAAAACAATATACCGTACCCATTTCATGCCTAAGTACAACATCCTGTATGAGGGTGGGACAAGACACCCATATACATGTATGATAAGTGGACAAGACACCTATACAGACAAGTGTGCAACACTATACATGATAGGGTGTGAACCCTATACGATACAGGGTGTGGACAAGACATACATGTACAGGGGTGTGGGACAAGACACTATACATGATACAGGGTGTGGACAAGACACATACCCCTACATGATACAGTGTGGACAAGACACTCTACATGATACAGGGTGTGATCAAGACACCTCTATACATGATACAGGGTAGTGGACAGACACCCCTATACATGATACTGTGTGGAAGGCACTATACATGATACAGGGTGTGGACAAGACATCTCCCCTATACATGATACAGGGTGTGGACAAGACACTATACATGATACAAGTGTGGAAGACATCCCCTCATGATACAGGGTACTATACAGTGGACAAGACACTCCCTATACATGATACTGGGTGTGGACAAGGAACACCCTATACATGATACAGGGTGTGGACAATCCACCCCACCCTATACATGATACATGGGGGGTGTGGACAGACACCCCTATACATGATACAGGGTGTGGACAAGACACCCTATACCCATGATACAGGGTGGTGGCAAATCCACCCCTACATGATAACAGGGTGCGGACAAGACACCCCTATACAGATACAGGGTGTGGACATCCACCCCTAACATCATACAGGGTGCGGACAAGACACCCCTATACATGATACAGGGTGTGGACAAGACACCCCTATACATGATACAGGGTGTGGACAATCCACCCCTATACATGATACATGGTGCGGACAATACCCACCCCTATTCATGATACAGGGTGGGGGACAAGACACCCCTTATACGATACAGTTGGACAAGACAACTATAACATTATATAGGGTGCGGACAAGACACCCCTATACATGATACAGGGTGTGACAAACACCCCTATCCAGACAGGGTGTGGACAAAGAAAACATATACATGATCAGATGACAAAACACCTCTATACATGATACAGGGTGCGGACATACACCTCTATACATGATACAGGGTGCGGACAAACACACCCATAAAACATGATACAGGGTGCGGACAAGACCACCTCTATACATGATACAGGGGGACAATATGCCCCTAAACATGGATACAGGGTTCGACAAGACACCTCTATACATACAGGATGTGGACAGACAACCCTAGACCACGATACAGGGTGCACAAGACACCCCTATACATGATACAGGGTGCGGACAAGCACACCCCTGTACATGATAAAAGGGTGTGGACAAGACACCTCTATACATGATAAAGGGTGGGAAAAAGACACCCCTATACATGATACAGGGTGGGGACAAGACACCTCTATACATGATACAGGGTGGGGACAAGACACCCCTATACATGATACAGGGTGTGGACAAGACACCCCTATACATGATACAGGGTGTGGACAAGACACCTCTATACATGATACAGGGTGCGGACAAGACACCCCTATACATGATAGCTGTGGAAGACACTCTATACATGATACAGGGTGCGGACAAGACACCTCTACATGACAGGGTGTGGACAAGAACCTCTATACATGATACGGGTGCGGACAAGACACCTCTCATGATTACATGCGGACAAGACACCCCTATACATGATACAGGGTGCGGACAAGACACCCCTATACATGATACAGGGTGTGGACAAGACACCCCTATACATGATACAGGGTGTGGACAAGACACCCCTATACATGATACAGGGTGTGGACAAGACACCTCTATACATGATACAGGGTGCGGACAAGAGCACCTCTACATGATACAGGGTGCGGACAAGACACCCCTATACATGATACAGGGTGTGGACAAGACACCTCTATACATGATACAGGGTGCGGACAAGACACCTCTATACATGATACAGGGTGCGGACAAGACACCTCTACATGATACAGGGTGCGGACAAGACACCTCTATACATGATACAGGGTGCGGACAAGACACCTCTATACATGATAAAGGGTGTGGACAAGACACCTCTATACATGATACGGGTGCGGAAGACACCCTACAATGATACAGGGTGTGGACAAGACACCTCTATACATGATACAGGGTGCGGACAAGACACCTCTATACATGATACAGGGTGTGGACAAGACACCTCTATACATGATACAGGGTGCGGACAAGACACCTCTATACATGTACAGGGTGCGGTACAAGACACCCCTATAAATGTACAGGGTGCGGACAAGACACCCTGTACATGATAAAGGGTGTGGGACAAGACACCTGATACAGATACAGGGGCACAAGACACCCCTATACATGATACAGCGGACAAGAACACCCCTGTACATGATAAAAGTGGACAAGACACTATACATGATACGGGTGTGGAAAGACACCCCTCTACATGATACAGGGTGCGGACAAGACACCCCTATACATGATACAGGGTGCGGACAAGACACCTCTATACATGATACAGGGTGCCGACAAGACACCCCTATACATGATAAAGATAAAGGGTGCAGACAAGATACCCCTATACATGATAAACGGTGCGGACAAGAAACCCCTATACATGATAAAGGGTGCGGACAAGACGCCCCTATACATGATAAATGGTGGGGACAAGACACCCATATACATGATAAACGGTGCGGACAAGAAACCCCTATACATGATAAAGGGTGGGGACAAGACACCCATATACATGATAAACGGTGCGGACAAGAAACCCCTATACATGATAAAGGGTGGGGACAAGACACCCCTATACATGATAAAGGATGGGGACAAGACACCCATATACATGATAAACGGTGCGGACAAGAAACCCCTATGCATGATAAAGGGTGGGGAAAAGACACCCCTATACATGATAAAGGGTGGGGACAAGAAACCCCTATACATGATAAAGGGTGCGGACAAGACACCCCTACACCCCTATACATGATACAGGGTGGGGACAAGACAACATATACATGATGCAGGGTGCAGACAAGACACCCCTATACATGATACAGGGTGCGGACAAGACACCTGATACATGATACAGGGTGCGGACAAGACACCCCTATACATGATACAAGGTGCGGACAAGACACCCCTATACATGATACACGTTGCGGACAAGACACCCCTATACATGATACAGGGTGCGGACAAGACACCCCTATACATGATACAGGGTGGGGACAAGACAACCCTATACATGATACAGGGTACGGACAAGACACCTGATACAGGGTGTGTACAAGACACCCCTATACATGATACAGAATGTATAGGGTGCAGACTAGACACACAACACAGGGTGTGGACAATCCACCCCTATACATGATACAGGGTGGGGACAAGACACCCCTATACATGATACAGGGAGCGGACAAGACACCTCTATACATGATACAGGGTGCGGACAAGACACCCTTATACATGATACAGAATGCGGACAATACACCCCTATACATGATAAAGGGTGGGTACAAGACACCTCTATACATGATAAAGGGTTTGGACAATCCACCCCTATACATGACACAGGGTGCGGACAATACACCCCTATACATGATAAAGGGTGGGTACAAGACACCTCTATACATGATAAAGGGTTTGGACAAGACACCTCTATACATGATACAGGGTGCGGACAAGACACCCCTATACATGATAAAGGGTGGGTACAAGACACCTCTATACATGATAAAGGGTTTGGACAAGACACCTCTATACATGATAAAGGGTGCGGACAAGACACCCCTATACATGATACAGGGTGCGGAAAAGCCACCCCTATACATGATCAAGGGGGCAGGATAAGCCACCCCTATACATGATCAAGGGGGCAGGATAAGCCACCCCTATACATGATCAAGATGGCAGGATAAGCATCCCCTATACATGATCAAGATGGCGGGATAGGCCACCCCTATACATGATCAAGGAGGCAGGATAGGCCACCCCTATACATGATCAAGGAGGCAGGATAGGCCACCCCTATACATGATCAAGGGGGCAGGATAGGCCACCCCTATACATGATCAAGATGGCAGGATAAGCTACCCCTATACATGATCAAGATGGCGGGATAAGCCACCCCTATACATGATCAAGATGGCGGGATAGGCCACCCCTATACATGATCAAGATGGCGGGATAGGCCACCCCTATACATGATCAAGATGGCGGGATAAGCCACCCCTATACATGATCAAGATGGCGGGATAGGCCACCCCTATACATGGCCAAGATGGCGGGATAGGCCACCCCTATACATGATCAAGAGGGCAGGATAGGCCACCCCTATACATGACCAAGAGGGCAGGATAGGCCACCCCTATACATGATCAAGATGGTGGGATAGGCCACCCCTATACATGGCCAAGAGGGCAGGATAGGCCACTCCTATATATGGCCAAGAGGGCAGGATAGGCCACCCCTATACATGGCCAAGAGGGCAGGATAGGCCACCCCTATACATGATCAAGAGGGCAGGATAGGCCACCCCTATACATGATCAAGGGGGCGGGATAAGCCACCCCTATACATGATCAAGGGGGAGGGATAAGCCACCCATATACATGGTCAATACATGGTCAAGAGGGCGGGATAGGCCACCCCTATCATGATCACATAAGCCACCCCTATCATGGGGGATCAAGGGAGGTAAGCCACCCTATACATGATCAAGGGGGAGGGATAAGCCACCCCTATACATGATCAAGGGGGAGGGATAAGCCACCTATAGATGATCAAGGGGGAGGGATAAGCCACCCCTATACATGATCAAGGGGGAGGGATAAGCCACCATACATGATAAGGGGAGGGATAAGACCCCTACTGATCAAGGGGGAGGGATAAGCCACCCCTATACATGATCAAGGGGAGGGATAAGCCACCCCTATAGATGATCAAGGGGGTGGGATAATACACCCCTATACATGAGCAAGGGCGGGGGAAAAGCCACCCCTATACATGAACTAGATGGCCGCGGCCTGCATGTCGCGCCTTGTGGCGAGGCATGGACATTAAAAAAAAAGATATAGTATAACGAAAAACTTTAACCAAAAAACTTAACCAAAAACTTCAAAGTAATTTGACCTTGACATTGGGCACAGGGGCCGCACGGGAGGGGGGTAGAATGAAAATAGAGATGATTGATACACATATGAATGATTTTCAAGGTAATGGGCAAAGCAGCGTTGCAGAGATAAGTAGTTTTATTTAACGAAAAAAAACTTTAACCAAAAAACTTAACAAAAACTTCAAAGTAATGATGCCTTGACACTGGGCACAGGGGCAGCACTTTGGGAGGGGGGGTAGAATGATAGAATGAAAATTATAGATGATGAAACACACATGTGAAG